>JXTB01000110.1:97005-154645 GCA_002914805.1 Parasponia andersonii | reverse complement strand
GTGGGCGGCCCGGACGGTGGCTGGGCGGCGGTTCTGCGGTGGTGCGGCCGTGAGATCCGAGAGAGGAGAGAGAGAGAGTTTCGGGGAGAGAGAGAGAAAGAGGAGAGAAAGGAGTGGCTGAGCAGAGCCACGTGGCCCAACTTTATAGGGCTGTGTAATTTTTCAGAAATTGCACATAAGTCTCCAAAATTTCAAATCTCTATCAATTTAGTCCCTCAAAATTTGTAATTTAGTCCCTATGTACAAAATTTTTGCAAATTAGTCCCCACAATATTTTATCCGGAAAATTAGTAAAATGTCCAAATTATTCTCGGGTTTTTACGGTATCACTGTCACCTGTGATGATAATATCGTCAACATATACAACAAGATATATATAGTGGTAACCAAAATTGAAGACAAATAGAGAAAGGCAGCGGTTGTTCATTTGGCAGGGTCGGCAATGTCGGAAAGAGTTGAAGACGGGTTTACACAGATAAAAAAGATCGATTAATTACATGCAGCAACAGATTGATTCAATGTCGAGTTTTATGGTTATGAAGTGAGGAGAGAGAGAGAGAGAGTCGTCAATATACAAGAAGATAGATATAGTGGTAACCAAAATTGAAGACAAATTGAGAGAAGTGGCGATTGTTCATTCGGCAGGGTCGGCGATGTCAGCAAGAGTTGAAAACGGATTTACACATATACAAAGGATCGATTAATTATATGCAACAGCTGCTTAATTCAATGTCGTGTTTTATGGTTATGAAGTGAGGAGAGAGAGAGATAGATATAGATAGAGAGAGGTCCGAGGACGTTGGCTGTGATACCATATAGGGATGATAGGAATGAGAAAATATAGCATACATTAAGATTGATACATATTTATATAGATAACAATGGCTATTTTATAGAAATATACAACTAATGATCAACTAACAATGACCAGTAAATGACATCTAGTGACTAACTCATTATTTACAAAGTGAAGAATAATAGTTGTAAAGAATAATACAGTTGTGCTGTAGGGAACAACATAGCTGTCAAATTTCTTCAGTATCTGCATGACTAACTCATGGGTCTATAGATATAACTGTAGGAGTGAATATAAAAGTGAACTTTTTGGGACCTGAATGGGGAATAAATTTGTGAAAGAGTGCTTAAGAGACTTGTACAAGAGAATGAGAAATATTTGTGTGATTTTCTTGATATATTGAAGATAATATATTGGGTTGTGCCCGGTAAGCATATGCTATATTTCATAGTTAAATCACATTAAATTTGTGTCTTCTCTATTCTTTATTTCCTCTCATTTTCTTTGATGTTTTAAGCAATATTTAATGATTTGTCTAAACATGCTTTCGCAACAAGATGCAATGATCAATTAACAAGGGAGAAAAGTGGTTTTGGCAACAAGTGAAGAGTGGAGAGAAGCAGTAGCTATGGCTGTAAGCAAGTGAGAAAAAGATAGAGGAAGCTAGCAAGAGAAAGTGAGGATTTAGCGCAATTGCTTAATGATTAAATGGTGATTCGTCATTCGTTTTCCCTCAAATTTGGTCAGGTGAATCTTTACAATAACCACTATAAATCTACCATTTTTGTTTCTACGCTATTCTTTCTAACAGGGGTGTTCAAAAAAACCGCTAAATCACGGAAATTGGTCAATTCAAATTAATCTGCGCAGTTGTAATTCATTTGCGACCGATGATGGATTAGAAAAATAGCAAATTGAACTGTACGGTTCAGTTCAGTTTATGGATTGAAAAAAAAAATGTTTGGTTTCAAACGGAACAACTAAATTAGTTTTTAAAACAGTTATAATATATATATATATAAATATATTGTAATGTATGTTTATTTTGTAATTTTATTGTAATATATACTTATGATACGTAGATTTTTATATGTGTCTTATATAAACTCGTTTTTGTTGCTTAAAGCCAAAGTTGAAGTTTAAAGTCTTTAGTGTGATTGTGACATGTATTCCTATTTATTAAGTTATCTTATCTAAGACTTTTATGGTTGTGTTGTAATTTCTTTAAAATATTCTAAACTCTAAGATTGTTCTTGCATTTCGATTGATTGTAACTTAAGATTAAAATAGTTAAAACTTTTGATTTGATTGTAAGTTTTAAATATATTATTTTTTTGTTTAATATTTAGATTATTTTAATATTGCTCTTCGTGTATCATTATTTAGACTATGTTTAGTTTGTTGCTTTGATATGTTTAATCTGCAGAAATCACCTAGGCTGCAGCACAAAATCAAAATATAAGTATAGTATGACCAATTTGAGTTAACCAAGAGTCTGACGGATTGGCCAAACTGCAGTCTAGTCAGGCAAAGAATACCCCTACTTTCTAATGTGCTTTCTTGAAAAACCTGTTTTATGACTCCTTGTTTTTCTCTTTATTGTTATCCATCTTGTTAAATGATGATATTTGATGTTATTGTGAGCCTCTAGTTATTCTAGAGAGGACATACTATATATAAACTCGATATTGATATTGGTGAAAGTGGAAGTTTAAAGTAAATTAGGATTTCTATGATTTTTTTCCCAAATTGGGTTTTCTATGATAAAAGTCGGTATCTAATTTGTGCTTGATTTATTATCTTTATTACTTGTGGTGCTTCGGTTGATATATATTGATATTATTGGCTTTGTGGCGTTTGATGATAAATTTTTTTTTGAGACATAAAAAGTAGGGAAAAGATTTATTTTGCCACTTATTAAGTAGTAGAGTTTTCCCAACAGGACAACATAAAAAGAGAGAAACAAAAATAAATACTCACAAATATAACGACAATATATTAATTATTGCATAGTGAATATAAAGAACCTCTATGTATTACGTAGAGGCTGACATACAAAGCGACCAATGCGGTACACAGTGACAAGTACAGATCAAGAGACGGAAGGATGCACACAAACTATAAAGAGAAGATACAACTAATAAATTGAATACATGCATAAAGCTTTTGCAAACCGATGGTTATGAAACTTTTTAGTATTGAGAAAGCATAACAAATTTAACACTCAAATAGTAATTTTTCTCATCTGAAGGGAGAGATCATGAAAATTATGTCCCTAAGAGAGCTAGCATATCTCCTAAAGGATTAAGGAGTGAAAAAAACTTTATAAACCCTTCAACAAGCGTCGTTAACATATTAGATCCAGCTCCCGCACTGTCCTACTGAACCTTCCTTGCATTGCTGGTGCTGCAAAGGAACAAAGCAACAAAGAGGGGGGCACAAGAAGAAGGAACCTCGTAAAACTCATCATCATTAATAATATCGATCTTAATTACAATTATTAGCTTTCTGATTAATTAAAATCAAAGTTGATACATTTGAAAATGAATCATTAAAATGGGTTTATATGTAGAGATAATAACGTAGGAAGATATATATTCATATATGGCGAATCCCACTAACTAAGAAAGTAACGGATCGCCACGATTTTTTCCTTTTCTTTTCCAAAAGTTACGTGACTAAATTTCTCTTAAAAATAATGTTAGGTCCGTTTATCAGGTATTACTGAATAAAATTAATTTTCAATTAATTATGTGAGGTGGTAATGCAGAAATTATAAAAATAACACAAGATATTTTTACTTGGTTCAGTTATCTCCCGATAACCTACGCCCAAGGGGCCACGCCCAGATAATAAACACTATTAGCAAAGTTTGAATGAATACAAATACTAATTTGACTTATACAATAAAAAGGCTCCCTCTTTTGATTGTCGCAATATAGATGTATTCCTTCACTAATGTGTCTAGCGAGCACCACTCGTCTTAGGTTGACTTCGTTCTTCTGAAATCCATTCAGGTATTTGAAGTCGATCTTTTCCCGAAGATAATCAGAACCTCTCCCGAAGCACTATCACTTAAACGACTAGGTTACCTGCTAAGTCTAAAATGTGGCTAAATTCTTTTAAAACCGAAAAATACAATAAGTGGCCTCTCTACATAAAACTACTCTTGAGTGGCCTTTAAATGGAGAAGAGAGCAAGCCTTCACGTGTAAGATCTGCAAAATAACAATTAAGAGCATTTAATATTAATTAGAAGACTTGCAAGATCAACCAAGTTTATTACTAAACTTAGAAAATGGATTTGGAAAGTAGTTGTTGATTCTGTCCACGTGTTGCAACATGATTTGTCAACCTAGTCATGTTGTAATATAAAAAAGAAACTTTCAGATTACTTTCCTGGTATAAAAATATAAGTTACTCAAACCAATTTGACAACTAATAACACGAATTAATCAGTAAAAATCAGCACAAATGAGTTAAGGAAATTTCCATAAAAGATGTTACACATAAAATATTCAATTGAAGGAATTTCCTTAATGAAATATAGACATATACTCAAAACCAATTTAGGAAAGAGTCACTCACTCATTCCTTTTCAATTGAATCCGTCTATGCATTAATATGATCAGATTTTTATGTTTGACAATTATACAAATCGTGACCTTGAGCATATAAAAAGAAAATATAGAAAATACTGAAAAACTTATTCAGATCAAATATTTAGTCGCATATTGTAACATGACCGTGAAACTAGTCATATTGCAACATAAAGGTTGCCAATAAATTATTCGCTTTTTCAATCTCCCCCTTTGGCATCTTTTAAACAAATATTTGATATACCTGCAAAACAAGGTCAGTATCCAAAATCCAAAATCTAAATATACTTTCTCCCCCTTTTGGACAAAAGATCCAAAGGCAAAGAAAAAAACAAGTGATAAAAATTGTCAATCACAAAACAACTAATGAAACTAGAATATGTTGAAACATCAGAACACAAAATAAATTAATCCTGTAGAAAATTAAACACACCCAAATTGTATCAAACTTATACAAACTAAGAAAATAAAAAAAAAAAGAAAAAAAAAATAGAAAGAAACACATAAAGATCAAATATCGTCCATATCTACATCCAGATTCTTTGCAATGGCAACAACCATTTTCTCGATCTTTGTAAGCCTGACTTCTTGATCTGTGATGTTGTAACAATAGTAGCAGCATGACCTTATGTACCAATATCAGCAGTAGCTTCAAGCTTCCCCTCAACTAGATCTTTCTCTTTAAGCTTGAACACGATGTTGGATGGAGTGGCTGTGAGGAACTCAGAGTCATACATGAGAGGGTGTTGTTGAGATAGAATCCCATAAATAAGTGATGGAAAGATCAGCCTCTTTTTGGGATGTTTGAGATTGCGAAGTTCACAAATCTGCTCAAAAATCAGTTGTCCCAAGTTTACTGATACACCTGTTCCAACATCATATAGAAAACTAGCAATATCAAAGTGAATAGTTGGATAGTGTGTGGTAGGTCTCCAATTGTGCATAGCAATCCGATGAAATCCTTTGTACTTCAAGGTCAGATCAGTGACTTGAAGAATATCCTCTTTAGGCCACTTCTTCTTTGTCTCAAGTAACTCAGTTGCAACATGTCTTCATCAAAAGATTTTTTAAACTCATCATGAGATCTCAAAGGTACACTGAGAAAATCAGAAATCACTTAGAGGCGAGAAGTCATCCGTATGATTTCTAACAAAGATCTTATGAAAGGTAATGGAATTAGGTTCATCAAATCCATCAGTAATATTAGCATAGAATTCCTGAACTACCCGAGACATAAAACCTTTGTTTATAAACACAGTATTATCCCATCCCTGATCTACAATAGCTTATAACACACCAATACTTAAAAAAGACTTAGAATTGATGTTTCTTTCAGGAATAAACTGACACTGACCATAGACATTCATTGATGCAGTAATTTCTTTCGTGTGGTACTAAGGAGTAAAGGCATTATGAATATTATAACCTGGTGTGGGTGTTGTAGAAGTGGAAACACCCTTTGCCTTCATAGCTACAGTGGCCTTCTTAGGTTTCTTTGTGGCTTGTTTGCAGGACTGGCTAGCAGACTTCTTAGAAGGTTGAGCAGCAAGAGTAGCCAACGAATTAGCTACTTGTGTTGTAACATCAGGTCGATTCTGGTCAATAGCAGAGAGAATTACAGCATGTGAGTGCTGTGTTGGAATATCAAAAACAATAGGTGACTTCTCTGATTCTGTCGTAACAGGGGTCTATAATTCAGTGGGTTTCGATGTTGTAACAGCCTCTTGTTCAAGAACAAGTTCTAGAAGCGATGTTGCAGCAGGTGCTTCTATCGATTCTTGATTATGAAGACTCGATTTAGAAGTCTTACCATCATCTCCTTTTCTCAGAACCGACTCATCTGTTGAATGAACAATTGATTTCGAATCGGGGGAATGAGAAGAATCTCCTGAATCAGTTGGATTCTGTGATTCGATGGGTTGTGATGGAAAAACCTCTGGTTCAGTCACCTTCTCCGACAACGATGGCTTTGTTTTTGCAGGGGTCTGCAAGTCCACCGATTTCTGCTTCTTAGCCGGCGGTGACATTTTCCCCTTTCCTTTCGAAGCAGGAGCAAACTTGCTCTTTTTCCCTGATCTGGTGTTAACCATAGCTGGCAGTTTCTGTAGGAATAGAGAAAATGAAAAACAAAATAAACAAAAAAAAACAAGAAAAGAAAGAAGAAGAAGAAGAGACTACGACTGAGACAATTTGGGATTTTAGGATTGAAATAATCTGAATATATATCTCCTTAGTTACCCAAAATTTGAAAAGAAAACAAATAAAAATTGGAGCCATAAAGCTTGGGAAATAATTGCCATGAATAATTTTGGAACGTGTTCCAACAGATGATATCAGCATGCAGTTTTCCATAAATTGCTTTTTTTTTTAATAAAGATCTGTAAATATTTCAATGTTATAACATACCTTATTTTGCCACAAAATCAAAATTTAATATGTATGGAAAGCTAGAATGAAAAATTGAAACAAATAAATTTATGTCAATCATAAATTAATTTTTTAAAATAAACAGGACTTGCCAATTTTATCAAATAAAATTTTCGAATTGCTTTTAGATTAATTAACTATCAAGGATTGAAAGAAAATTGATTTACCTTAAAAATGTTGATCTCCACGAAATTCCATTCTAAATTTCAGGCTATAAGCATGTGCTGTGATTTTTTTAGCAGTATATCTTTGTTTATTGCTAGTGCCTTTTTTTTTTTTATAACAATACAAAAATGAAGCATCCACAGTCAATAGCTTTCACTCTATTATTAAGGTGGCCCTTTTCACATGGTAGATCGTCTTCTACTGTATTTGTGATACATAGCACCAGATTACTCATCTATAGCTTTCACATATCAATGTAGGTAGCATTTTTTGACTAGGGAACCTTTTTTACAAAATTTTTATAAGATTAAACAAACAAAGGTTCATCAATTAAAGTTTAATCCAGGATAATTCATCTTTCATCAATCAATCCAGAAATTTTATAAGATGAGATAATAAAGACTGTATATTAAAAAAAATCAAATTATGATTAATAAAAATTCATTTCTTTCAAAAATTTCTTTTAAACTTTCCACACACAAAAACTTTCAATTTCAAATGGCAAAAATTCGGCATACAATAAAACAGAAATATATACATAGAACAAATTTCCCAGGACTTCCTCAGGAAATCAAAACGCACAAAATCAAGTGGTTTAGTGAATATGTCTGCAAGTTGGTTCTCTGTTGCAAGATACTCCAAAATAATGACATTATTTTCAACTAATTCTCTAATGAAATGATGACGAATATCAATATACTTAGTCCTAGAATGTTGCACTAGATTTTTAGAAATATTGATAGCGCTAGTGTTATCACAATATACTACTAAATTATCCAATTTAATACTGTAGTCCTTTAGCATCTGTTTCATCCACAACAGTTGTGTGCAACAACTCCCAGTAGCAATGTACTCAGTTTTGGCAGTCGACAAAGAGATGGAGTTCTGCTTTTTGCTGTGCCATGAAATCAGGTTATTCTCGAGGTAGAAACAACCTCCAGTTGTACTTTTTCTGTCGTTAGCATTCTCTGCCTAATCTGCATCACTATAATTAACAAGATGAGTATTAGTTTCCTATTTGAATACCGAATTCCATGATCAACAGTCCCATTAACATATCTAATGATTCTTTTTACAGTAAGAATATGAGACTACTCAGGTCAACATTGATATTTAGCACAAACACCAACACTATAGGAAATATCAGGATGACTAGCTATAAGATACAATAGATTTCTTATCATACTCCTATAGAGCGTTGGATCAACATCAATACCATTTTCATCTTTGGTCAACTTGAGATTAGTACTCATGGGAGTATTCATGTGTTTGGCAGATTCCAAACCGAATTTCTTCACAAGATTTTTGACATATTTGGATTGAGATAAGAAAATCCCATCTTCAAGTTACTTAACCTGCAAACCTAGAAAAAATGTCAGCTCGCCTACTATACTCATCTCAAACTCTTTCTTTATCTGGGTAACAAATTCATGTACTTTATTATCAGATGTAGAACCAAAAATAATGTCATCAACATATATTTGAGCAATAATAATACTATATTCAAAGTACTTGATGAATAAAGTTTTGTCTACTCCCCCTCTCTTGTAGCTTTTTTCAATCAAAAAATTTGTTAACATTTCATACCATGCCCTAGGTGCCTATTTCAATCCATATAGTGACTTTTTGAGTTTAAAAACATGGTTAGACAAATATGGATCTTTAAAACCTTTAGGTTGTTCTACATAAGCTTCCTCATTCAAAATGCCATTTAAAAATGCACTTTTTACATCCATTTGATATAAAGTAAAGCCTATGAGACATGCAATGGCAAGAAATAAGCAAAGAGATTTCAATCTAGCAACGGGAGCAAATGTTTCATCGAAATCAATGCCCTCAACTTGTATGTATCCTTGGGCAACCAACCTAGCTTTGTTTCTAATTATGTTATCAAATTCATCAGATTTGTTCTTATAAATCCATTTGGTTCTAATCACATTAGAATTCCTAGGTCTAGGTACAAGTGTCCACACATCGTTCCTAGTGAACTGTTCTAATTCCTTTTGCATTGCCTTTATCCAAAATTTATCTAGTAGGGCTTCCTTAACATTTTTAGGCTCAATCATAGAGGTAAAGCACATATATTTTACCAGATTTATGTTTCTCCTCCTTGTGACCATCACATCATCAGGATTACCTATAATAAGATTAGAAGGATGATTTTTCTTCAGATTAGATCATGAATATCCACTGAAAGTTCAATAGATAATGTGTCTTTCTGTCTGGAGGATGTTACAATATCTGATCCTGATGTTGTAACAAGATTATCTGGTCCTGTAACAACGTCAGGCTGAGTTGTAACATGTGAATCAGAAATAAGATTAACAACAGCTTCATCAATAAAGCTATGAATTTCATCTTCTTGTGAAAAATCTGCGAAATCTTTAAGATCATCAACAACAACATTCGCAGATTCTATAATAGATTGAGTTCTCATGTTATAAACACGATAAGCTCTACTATTATTTGAATAACCCAGAAAAACACCTACATCACTATTAGCATCAAACTTATCCAAGTGTTCCCGATCATTTAGGATATAACATGTACTCCCAAAAATATGAAAATAGCTTAGGTTAGGATTCTTACCACGCCAAATCTCATAGGGTGTTTTTGCTGTACCTGGGCGCAAATAGACACGGTTAATGGTATAACACGCCGTGCTTATTGCTTCAGCCCACAATCTCTTGGATAGCTTCTTACTATTGAGCATGACACGAGCTATTTCCTGCAAAGTCCTATTTTTTCTCTCTACTACACTGTTTTGTTGAGGTATTTTAGGTACAGAAAATTCATGTGAAATACCATGTTCATCACAAAAATCAGTATAGATAGTGTTTTCAAATTCTTTACCGTGATCGCTCCGAACTCTCACTATCTTACAATTTTTCTTAGTCTTAAGTTTCACACACAATATTTTGAAAGTATCAAACGTGTTAGATTTCTCTCTTAAAAAATATATCCAAGAGTACCTGAAAAAATCATCCACACACACAAAGACATAATGCTTTCCTCCAATGTTTTCTACTTGAATAGGACCCATCAGATCCATATGAAGTAGCTCCAGCACCTTTGATATTGTAACATGTTGTACAACTTTGTGTGTAGTCTTCAATTGTTTCCCAATTTGATAAGGATCACATATACATGGTGATTTTTTATCAAGACCTGATAATCCTCGAACAGCACCTGTAGAAACAATTCTTTTCAACATTTTAAATTTCAAATGACCCAGTTTTTCATGCCACAAATCAATCTCATTCATGGATACACTATTATAGTTTTGTGGATTAGTCAAAGTATAACAATTGTCAGTGGATCTCAATCCTTCTAAAATAGAGTTCTCACTTTTATCCATGACAATATATTTATCACAGGTAAAATTAACATAAAGATTCTGATCACAAATCTGACTTATGCTAATTAAGTTAGCCTTAAGTCCTTCAACATGCAAAACATTCTTCAATCTAGGGAATCCTTCAACATTGAGAGTTCCTCTTCCAAGAACTCTTCCTTTCACACTATCACCAAAAGTGACAAGGCCAGAAGCATTTTCCTTGTAATTTTCCAATATGGATTTGTCACTTGTCATGTGTCTAGAACACCCACTATCAAAGTACCAAGCATTAGTAGCACATGTTTTAAAACACGTAAAACTCCAAAATAATTGAGTTCAGATTTTTTTATCCAAACTTTTCTTATTTTATTTGAAAGTTCTATCTTTTTCCTAGGTGTTTTTCTTTGGAAAGGAATCATATGTGAAAAATATTTATTTTCTAAAAAATTCATCAATGTAAAACACTGAGGTCTGATATGACCTTTAATACTACAAAAGTGACAAGTTGGAATAAACTTACCATACTTATCTATCAAACCAGATGCTGCTGATTTATGGTGTATTACAATGTGTGTTGCTACATCAACACGATTACCTGTAACTTGTGATGGTGAAGCAATTTTATTATGTGGTGCAACATCGATACTTGTTCCTGCACCAGAGTTAGAAACTGAACTCTTAACAAAAATAGTTTTGGAGTTAGAGTGCTCACTTTTAAATCTGAGTCCTTTATGATTAGAACTAGATTTTCCAATTGTCAGAATATGATCCAAATTAGAAGTCCCTGAATTCAACATTTTTAAGGACTTTTGAGTCCTTTCAAGTTCAGCTGAGATTTCTTTTAATTTTGTTTCTTTTTCAGCAAGCAAAGCCTCTTATTTCTGCACTTTTTTTTTTCTGAATTATCCTTGTACTGAATAAGGGCAGAAATTCTTACTTCAAGTGATATGTTCTGATCAACCACTCAAATCCATTGAGAATATATATTCTCATATGATGCTTGAATTGATTTTACATTCAGTTCAGATTCATCACTGTCAGAATCAAAATCAGTATTGTGATTTTTTTTTTATTCTGGATATTACAACAGAACTACTTTGCATAGCCTGTATTGCAACACGACTTGCAGATTTCTGCAAAGAACAAACATCATCTGAAACTAAAGAAAAATCAAAGGCTACGTGATTACTTACATGGTTGTTATCTTCATCTTAACTACCTTTAGATTCTTTATCACTCCATGTAGTAGTCATAGCCTTTGTCTTTTTCTTCAAGGTATTGGCACGCTCAGCTTGCACATGGCTATATCCCTCACATTCTCTGCATTGAATCCCTTTCTTCTTATTAAAATCAGGTTTAGGAGAGGGCTTATCTTTGCTGGAATTATCAGATTTTGACTTTTTGCTCATCTTTTTCAAGAACTTGCTGAAGTTCTTTAATAAGAGGGCAAGCTCGTCACTCTCTTCTTCACCTTCTTTATCGGTTGGTTCAGACGTAGCCTTTAAAACAATGGATTTCTCCTTTTTCTTTGCTTAATATTCATCTCATAGATCTGAAAAGACCCCATCAGCTCCTTAACTTTCATGGTGTCAAGGTTTTTACTCTCATCCATTGCCGTGAGTTTTGGCTAAAACTTGTCAAACAATGATCGAAAAATTTTTCTAACTATTTTTTATCTGAAAAATGTTTTCCAAGGGCAAAAGCTTCGTTAGAGATATCATAAAGCTTAGTGAAATATTCAGATAATGTTTCATCTTCTCTTATTCGTAATTCTTCAAATTTAGAGGTTAATATGATTAATTTGGTTCTTTTCATATCATCAGAACTCTCAAAGTGTGTTTGCAAAATATCCCATGTCTCTTTTGTAGATTCATAATTTGTGATCATCTTAATCCTAGTAGCATCTACTCCATTTAATATAGCATGCAAAGCCTTAGAATTGTAATTAGCAAGTTTGTCATCATCAAATAACCATGTCAACTCAGGTTTAATAATATCCTTCCCTTCATCATCCTTAATAGTTGGAGGACTCTAACCACTAAGAACGGATCTCCAAGCTTTTTCATCAAGAGCCTTAATGAAAGCTTTCATGCATGCCTTCTAATAGGAATAGTTCGTGCCATCAAGGAGTGGAGGGCGTGATATAGACCAATCTTTAGCAAGAAACGACATACTTGAAAAATTAGGTCAAATATACTGCAAGATCTCACCAAAAAAGTTAGTATCCCACTCTGATACCAATTGTTAGGTTCGTTTATCAAATATTACTGAATAAAATTAATTTCCAATTAATTATATGAGGTGATAATGTGGAAATTGTAAAAATAATACAAGATATTTTTACTTGGTTCAGTTATCTCCCGATGACCTATGTTCAAGGGGCCACGCCCAGATAATAAATACTATTAGCAAAGTTTGAATGAATACAAACACTAATTTGACTTATATAATAAAAAGACTCCCTCTTTTGATTGTCGCAATATAGATGTATTCCTTCACTAACGTGTCTAGCGAGCACTACTCGTCTTAGGTTGACTTCGTTCTTCTGAAATCCCTTCAAGTACTTGAAGTCGATATTCTCTCAAAGATAATTAGCACCTCTCCTGAAGCACTATCACTTAAACGACTAGGACACCTCCTAAGTCTAAAATATGACTAAAAGAAAAACTTTTCTTTTAAAATCGAAAAATACAATAAGTGGTCTCTCTATATAAAACTACTCTTGAGTGACTTTTAACTAGAAAAGAGAGTAAGCCTTCACGTGTAAAATCTGCAAAATAACAATTAAGAGATTTAATATTAATTAGAAGACTTGCAAAATCAACCAAGTTTATTACTAAACTTAGAAAATGGATCTGGAAAGTAGTTGCTGATTCTGTCCACGTATTGCAACATGGTCTGTCAACCCAGTCGTGTTGTAACATAAAAAGGAAACTTTCAGATTACTTTCCTAGTATAAAAATATAAGTTACTTAAACTAATTTGACAACTAATAACACGAATTAGAGTAGCTTTAATCAGTGAGAATTAGTACAAATGAGTTAAGGAAACTTTCATAAAAGATGTTACACATAAAATATTCAATTAAAGGAATTTCCTTAATGAAATATAGACATATACTCAAAACCAATTTAGGAAAGAGTCACTTACTCATTCCTTCTCAATTGAATCCGTCTATGCATTAATATGATCAGATTTTTATGTTTAACAATTATACAAATCGTGACCTAAAGCATATAAAAGGAAAATATAAAAAATACTGAAAAACTTATTTAGGTCAAATATTTAGTCATATATTATAACATGACCGTGAACCCAGTCATGTTGCAACATAAAGGTTGCCAACAAATTATTCGCTCTTTCAAATAACAATCAAACCAGCTCTAGTGCAAGTCTGATTGAGAGTATAATATAATATCTATTATTATTTTCGATGATCGTAATAACAGTGCGCACGCATATATATATATATATATATATATATAGTTGTCAATCCAATATGTATTTTTTTTCTTTACCTATAAGTATTTTTTTTTTTTAGCCGTTAGATTACNAACTCTAAATTAGGCAGGAACAAATATCTCTGGGAATAAAAAAAAAATCCAAATATTAGATCTTTGAGGATGAAACACACGGCATACTAGTGCAGTTATATGTAAGGTGGGAATAATTTTGTAGGACAATAGAGATATTTTAAAATCCATAAAGTTAAAGGAATTAGAACCTCGATAAGAGGCTGACTTGTTAAAAAAAGAAAAAGGATATATGGCAAAGTAATTATTAATTCCAATAGCCCTCTCCCCTTCTTCAACTGATCCAAACCCAAAATCACCAATTTCAGTAGAGGTGTTTTGAACATAAGTGTCAAAATCAATGCCATTGTCCCTATTAAAAGCATGAAATTAAAGTAATTGAATCATCTCCAAAAAAAATACCCTCCGATAGTTTTCCACGATTTTGGTCGAAAACGAACATGAATTACAAAAAAAGATTTTGAAGAATTTTGTTTTGGCTGTAGCAAGTTTATGTTGAAGAATTATGAGCTTGATTCTACGGTTCAAGAGCTTTTCATATCTTATAGTCCAGTTTAAGAAATTTTTTTTTAAAAAATTATTATGAAATTTATATATAAATGATTTAATTATGATTCGAACCCTTTTTATTCTACGCACTCAGATATAGTCCCGAGAATCATAGAACAATAATTGAGTTGGCGTTAATTTAGTAATCTTTATATAACTCAAAAGGCCATTTAACATTGGGAGTAAAAGTGGACAAAACCCTTCAGATATGAACTTGGAAAGCTTGCAAGTTTCAATTTCTAATGTTCTACATAGCCTGATCTTTCGGAGAGTATTCATTTTTTTTTTCCCTGTTTTTTTTAAAGGTTTCAGTGAGTATTTTTTGCCACTTTTATAGTTTTTGACTCAAAAAAACTTAAAATTTGAGTGTTTTACAATTTAAATCCTAAAATTTGGATTTTATAAAATAATACTATGTGATTAAGAATTTCTGAAAATTAATATTATAGATTAATTTTTGACCAATTTTAGTTTTAAAAAAAATATAATATCTTCTATTAAAATTAGATTAGTCCTTATTATTCTATTATTATTTTTTACCAGTTTAAATTATTCAAAAAAATCAATTTAAAATATTAATTTTTAAAAATTTTTTATATTATTTTGCAAAATTCAAACTCTATAATTTAAATTACAGAAAATCAAAATCTCTAAATATTCTTTTGTAATTTATCCAATGGGATCTAATAAATGAGAGATAATCAACTCGACAAAAAATTCAAACGAAAATACAATAAAACAAAACAACAGCAACACGATACAAATCTGATATAACGAAACAAAAACTAGAAAACAACATAAATATAACGAAGTGAAACAGAATCAAAAAGACATAAGGATTAACCAAAAGAAAAAAAAAAGACATGGATTAGAAATGGCGATAAGTTCAAAACAAAACCGTAAAAAGAAAAATTAAAAAAGAAATTGAAAGACGAAATGAAATAAGTCAAATAAACATGCAAAAAGAAGAATGTTAATCATATTCTCTTTTTCACTCTTTGTTAATCATATCCTAAATTATCCAATTTATGACAATTTGGTTCTTATAATTTTAATTACATAAATTTTTTGATTTAAAATAATTTGACCCCTAAATCGTTCAATTTGAAAACAAATTAGATTCATGGCCAAAAATGCTCATAAAGAGCACTGTAATGTATGAAAATATATTTAAAAAGAAATAAACTGAATTAAAAAAATTTAAAAGATGAAGATATATTATTTATATTTTTTTAAATTTTCAGAATTATAAATTTAGAAAAAAAATTTATAATCATTAAATTTAGAAAAAAAAATTTATAATCATTCATTTTTACATTTATAATCATTAAATTATTTTTCAAACATACTTTTATACACAGTGCATTCTTTATCTGTGTTTTTGATTAAAAAAAAAAAAAATTTACAACGTGTTCTTAATTCGGACAATTTTGAAATCAAATTGTTATAAATGGGAAAATTCTGTTGCTTTATTGCTACATTTAAAATTTGAGGAAACAAATTACCACGCGTTGATAGTTCAGGGCCATTTGTGCCATTAAACCCAACAGACACAATAAACAAAAGAAAAGGCAAGTAAGCGAAGCGCAAAGCAACTAGCTTTGGTGCCGAGGTGTGAGGACCCTGCAATGGAGGCGCCGCCATTTTCTTCATCATCGTCGCAGTTGCTTGCACTTCGATCTTCATCAACTTACTCTCGCCTCTTTCTTCGCTCTAATCTCAGAAAAACTCACTTCAATTTCAAGCCTTCTAGAAACTTCTCGGTCCGTGCCTCCTCTAATGGAGATTCCGGTACTTAGTCTCACCCTCCTCGTGTTTAGTCCTTGTATTGTACTACTTTGTTCAATTTTTTGTTCTGATTAATGGGTATTTATTTGTTTATTTATTTATAGTTGTGACTCTTCTTGACTATGGTGCTGGCAATGTCCGAAGTGTCAGGAATGCTATTCGCTACCTCGGCTTTGACATCAAAGACGTAATATTTCTCTCTCTTTTTGGTGTGTTCTAACGGATATCTTATGTTTGAACTTCTTTACATTTTCCTTTGATTTTGATTGCAAGTTCCTAAGGTTGCTATGCTCCATCTCCATTTATTGTGTATATATGTATGTATGTGTGTATAATTGTAAATAGATATACAAATTCAGCTATAATCTTTTTATCTTATTAATTTGAACCATTTAGAATATAAAATTTTGTTCTGTATTGTTTGTTTCCGTGCTATGCATTTGTACGTTAGTGGTGGTAGTCAAAATGATTGGTCAACATACCAATGTAGCCAAAATGAATAAGTTAAACAGTAAGACATTTTATGTTTATAATGTAGGTACAAACTCCAGAAGACATACTCAACGCGAATCGCCTAATATTTCCCGGGGTGGGAGCTTTTGCTGCTGCTATGGATGTGCTGAACGAGAAAGGGTAACTGTTTTTCTGTTATGTACAATGATTCTATTTGCATAAGTTCTTGTTGAGATGAACAAGAGTAGGAAGTTTTAGCTCTTTAGACTTTTGCAGGATGGCTGAAGCACTTTGTACTTATATTGAGTGTGATCGGCCGTTCCTTGGCATTTGCCTTGGACTTCAGCTACTCTTTGAATCCAGTGAGGAGAATGGACCAGGTTAGTGTTTAGTGTTTCAGCTGTTATGGAACTTTATATTTATAACTTTTCATTTATTCTCTCATGGGATAAATGTATGCAGTTATTTTCAATGTCTTATTTACATGCTTACCAAGTTTATTGAGCTTGAAAGCCCATTATGGAGCTATTATATTGATGCTGCTGCTGTTAATTATTAGTAGCTATGCTAGTAAAAATTCTGCGAGTCTTTGAGAATCTGTAGAAAGAAAAGTAGGACGTAGGAAGATAGTTTAAAAAGAAGAATTAGTTCATAGGTTACTTAAACAAAGAGACTGTATTGGGTAGTAGTCCTAACTAAATTAAAAACAATATTTTTTGCTTATTGTATACAAAAAACATCACACGTATATTCTTGTAGTTAATTACTAGTTTTAAATGTCTCACAGTAAATGGCCTTGGCTTGATACCGGGTGTGGTTCAGCGTTTCGATTCATCAAATGGTTTCAGAGTTCCCCATATTGGCTGGAATTCTTTGCAAATTAGGAAAGACTCAGAAATTCTGGATGATGTTGGAGCTCAGCATGTCTATTTTGTTCACTCTTACAGAGCCATTCCAGTGTGTTTCTTTCCATGATTTTTGTTTTCTTGATTTTTATTTTCAATTGTTCTTGTTTCTGTCAAATATACCCAGATTTCCAGGCTGACTTTATGTGTTGTTTAGTCAGATGAAAACAAAGATTGGGTTTCATCTACCTGCAACTATGGTGACAATTTCATAGCATCTGTCAGAAAGGGAAATGTGCATGCAGTTCAATTCCATCCAGAAAAGAGTGGAGGCAAGATATTTTTTGCTCTCTCACTTTTGTAGTATATCATTTAAAATAGTAGTCCAAGCTGTAAAGATTTAGTAAAGTTCTGGATTAACAACGGATATGAAATTTTCTCTCTTTCCAAATGGTTGTGACATTTTAATTGGTAAACCACTGACTTGCAGCCAATTGTGTGAAAAAGGTAAACTTCAAAGGTTAAATCCTTTAAACACCCAAATCAGAATTTCTTCTCCTCCATCCCCAGGTGGGGCTTGAAATTGATCAAGAAATTAGATTCCTTTCTTAAGTGCTGGACAAATACTCTCTCTCCCATTTTGTGGATTAAAATGAGCATAATGCTCCAATTCTTCTTCGTGCCTTTCTTTGTTTTTGTTTTTTCAAATCAACTATTGATACCAACTACATTCAAATTAATTTTTCAGATGTTGGTCTTTCTGTATTAAGAAGATTTTTGCAACCAAAGTCAACTGGGACAAAGGTAGCCTTCGTTCCTCTGAAATGTGTGCTTTCCATATCTTGACTTCTCTGTGCAACCATCTAACAATCCAGGATGTTAATGCGAAGACAGAAGCCTACTGAAGGGAAGGCTTTGAAACTTGCAAAAAGGGTAATATTTATAAAACCCAACCAAGACTTTTCTTCCTTTAGAGTTCTATTCAATTTGTAAAGTTTTTTGGCATTAGTCTTGTGACGCGGTAAATTTTTTCATGCATTAAGTTGCTGAGATACTGATTGCAGAGTTATTCACTAAATTATATCACTTTTTGCTAGGTAATTGCTTGTCTAGATGTAAGGACAAATGACAAAGGTGATCTTGTTGTAACCAAAGGAGACCAATACGATGTAAGAGAGCATACGAAAGAGAATGAGGTACCATATTATTTCTCAACTGTCTCTATCTGCTTTGTTTGGCTTTTAAATTTTGATTTGCTGGTGCCATTGTGCGAAGTTGAATAGTAAAACATTCTTTGAAATCATTATCCTTGTGCCACAAAGACATTAATATGATCATTTCGAATGTTCTTTTCCTCCTTCCTAGTCCTTGTCACATGTCTATTTGAATCTTTTGACCCATTTTGATAGAACTGACTGCATTAAGTTCAGCTGGTGTCATGATTCTTCCAAGTTAATTAAGTCTTAAGTCTTGAATGGTTTTATCCTCATCTTGGGATGCAATTTACTGCATTCTGTTCTCAGACTATTGACTTTGGTAGGTGAGAAACCTGGGCAAACCGGTTGAGCTTGCTGGACAGTACTACAAAGATGGTGCTGATGAGGTACAGTTCCTTAATTTTGAATTGCTTATCTAAATGGAACCATGGCTAGCTGTAATTGGAGTTTAAATTCTATATTGCAGGTTACTTTTCTAAATATTACTGGTTTCCGGGACTTCCCTTTGGGGGACATGCCAATGTTGCAGGTAGTGATTTTGAACTGTTTTGATGTAAACCTTTTTACTTTAGATAACGGGGGCAAGAATTTCAATTTGAATATCAAATTTTACATGTTAAATATATTTTTTCCTTTTATTTTGATTTTTTTGGATAATTTTTCACTTGCAATGTTATATAGGTATTGAGATACACATCAGAAAATGTTTTTGTTCCATTAACAGTTGGAGGAGGAATTAGAGATTTTACTGATGCAAATGGAAGGTATACTCTTGTATGCTACCGTTTGATGCAGTATTTTCTTTTTGTTTATATATCTGAGCTTCTCAGTATATAAGTGTTTTTTTTTTCGGAAAGTGAATTCAACATGAGAGCTTACTTCTTGCAGGCACTATTCTAGCTTGGAAGTTGCTTCAGAGTATTTTAGATCTGGGGCTGATAAGATTTCAATTGGAAGCGATGCTGTTTATGCTGCAGAAGATTATTTAAGAACTGGAGTATGCAGATAGTTTCCATCATTTATCTTACAATTTTGAATCTCTCTGCACTTGGACTTTACTATGTATATAATGTCCCTTATGATGTTACTGCCGTCTAGGTAAAAACTGGGAAAAGCAGTTTGGAGCAGATATCTAAAGTTTATGGAAATCAGGTAATATACTCTCTACTAATTGATTTGTGAGTCAATGCTCCTTTTAATAGGGAATAGAGTGGCATATATTGACAATGTAGGTGAAGTTTGTCGACTATGGAACAGAATATATTAAACACATTTTATGTTTTAAATTTTTTCCTGCCAGTTTGGTTTCCCTTCCTTAGTCTTCTCGCTCGATTTTTTTCCTGGTCTTTACCAATTTTTTATGCGAACCTTAATTTCTATAACTAGTTTTCCTCTGCCCTTGAATGCGTTTGATTTAAATATAATGTTGCAGGCAGTGGTTGTAAGCGTGGACCCTCGTAGAGTGTATGTCAAACATCCTAATGATGTTGAGTTCAAGACCGTAAGGGTGACAAACTTAGGTAAATGGTTCCTTTTGCATTAGTTTTTTTCTCCTTCATTCTTGGTTTGTGGTTTCTTGATACATCGCTCATCTCTGTGTTTCCACTGCAGGCTTATAGAACTAGTTTGCAATTGGTTATCTTGTTGATATGTTGCTTTAGTTAATTACAATTCATCTAGAAGAACAATTGAAATTGGTAAAATATTCATCACCAGTGATTAGTGAAAATTATAAGCCGTCGATGCACTTAAATGTTTTTTAGTTGCTAGTTATCTGATGAGAGACAGAAAAGGCATTAGAGATGAATAGAGAAGGAAAAGAGTAGTTTAGTATTAGACTACGCATAATGCTTAGCTTTTTTGCTAATTGGTCTAAAAGCACTTTTCTTTCCGATGCTGATTTCAGGTCCAAATGGTGAAGAATTTGCATGGTATCAGTGTACAGTGAGTATTCTCTGCTTTTCCTTCACCCAAGTATGAATGTTCTTTTGAATCTTGGATATCTATACTACTACTCCTCCAACCCAGAAAATAATAATATAATTTATGAAAATGGCAACGTTATGCACCAGCTTTAATAAAAAAGAGATCCCATGTAATTATAATAGCTTGGCATGAAATATTGGCTCTAAAGAACATGAAATTTGTAAGAGAGAAAAAATTGGTTAAGACTACGTGATAGTTCAAATTTTGAAAAGTTTCTTTGCATGTCTTAAAGCCCTGTGTTTTATTCTTAAGGTCAGTGGTGGGCGAGAAGGCCGACCAATTGGAGCTTATGAGCTTGCAAAGGCTGTTGAGGAGCTTGGAGCTGGAGAGATACTGCTAAACTGCATTGATTGCGATGGTGAAGATGACTTTCTTATTCCTCTTGAAATTCCCTATTACATATTTCTCCTATCAAATGACTGTATAAGTATTATTTAAGAATTTAATCATTGATAGTCTACACTTGTCGATGTTGTATAACTCGTGAACATATTTGCAGTCATTTACAAATCATTCGTTTTCTTAAAGTAATGTGCTATATTTCTCGGTCTTTATTGTTGTATCTTCTTACCTTTTCAGGTCAAGGGAATGGATTTGATATAGCTTTAATAAAGTCCATCTCCGACGCTGTGAGCATTCCTGTGATTGCTAGCAGTGGTGCCGGTGCTGCTGAACACTTCTCAGAGGTGTTCACGAAAACAAATGCATCCGCTGCTCTTGCTGCTGGCATTTTCCATCGTAAAGAGGTACGATTATACAGTTAAGAACTAATCCACTTTATTGTGTGGTCTTCAAAAGTACATACAAGGCTTTATATAACTCCAAAATTATGTGGCTCACAGGTACCTATTCGGTCTGTGAAAGAGCATTTGTTGAAGGAAGGTATAGAAGTCAGAATCTAATCGATTCATAGCTGAGAAAAGCTTCAACATGGTGGTAATAGAAGCATTAAAATTTTTCACTACTTTGACCCAACATGTAGAAGTATTCATATTTAGAAATTATCAACCGAGTCTATGACTTTCGAAAAAAAAAACAGAAGAAATTATCAGCTATGAAACTTGAGGAATTATTATGGTTATTATTTTTTTTTCCCCTTAAAGATTGATATTCGGACAAGAATATGATCCATGAAATGAGAACCTTGAGATTGTTTCACATGTTTTCTATTTAGGAAATGATAAGTTTGACACACAAAATATACACATGATACTATTTTGTTATTTCTAATTCGCGTTTCACTTGGGCTCTTTTGACTTTGAACTATTGCATAGCGGTTTTTGTTTTATAGCCTCACCTAGTTGACATATTCTTGGTTTTTGTAACCAGCAGGTTAAAAATCTGTCAAAATTGGATGGATTCTTTATCTATATACAGGGAACTTAAAAAAAAATATCTGTGGTACTAATTACTTATATTTATATATAAGTAGAGTAAAGATTGGGAAACTTAAAATTTACGCCAGTGATATGACATTATTTTTAGCTATATAATTTTAAATAATATGATCCTAAAGAAGTGGTTGAAAAGAATGTCACATTATGTAGTGTAAGTTTTGGCGTAAATACTAACAATTCGTGTCATTTTGTATAGACCTATTTATATTGTGAAGGTTTTATGTTAACTATGGGTTACTTGTCTAATGAAAAAGTCTCCTGTTACAACAATTTTAAATATTATAATTATTTATTTACTTAATTTTTTTCTTAATTTAGTTTTACTTTATTAAGATAAATTAGCTTATTAGTTTAGTATTTTTCATTTTATTTATAAGAAATTTATTAAAAATATTTTCTATAAAGTAATTATTCAATATTCTATAATATTTTTAGTAAAAAGATTAATTAATCTTGTCAAGCATGTCAATTAAATGTGCGAATTTTGTGTTGTGTTCAAATTATTAACACAGAATATATCAGTGTTTCTAGCATTACTCATATATATATATATATATATATACATATATATATATATCTTAAAAAATTGAAAATTGAGTTTATTAGAACATCTTCTAATGGTTGCAGTATTTAATTGCTAAATCTTAGGCCTGATACCTAACTACAATACTAAAGAATCTTAATTGATGATATTGATCCTTCAAGACATAAATGTCGATAGTATCACTGGTGCACGTAGCATACAAATGTTTGGTACAATTGTTAAATACATATACGTAGAGGCCAATGATTGGAATTAATCATTTAGTTAGTGTTGTTTTGTCTCGTTTTCATTTTTTTAATTAATCCAAAAAATATTTGAACTTAACAGATTTTTAGGTTCTCTACTTTCCTACAAATTATTCCTACCTAATCTATAATTGAATCGGTATTCGATTTTTATCATCCTCAAAGACTTGCATTTTGACTTTTTATATCAAACTTTTTGAATTTTATAATAACGTACACTATGTTTTCAAATAAAATTATTCCTACCGAATTTATAGTTGCATTCGATATTCCGTGTGTATCTTCCTCAAAAGATAATATGGATCCTTATATTAAAATTGATGAATTTTATAAGGTACTCTATGTTTTCAAATAAAAGTATTCCTACTGAATTTATAGTTCAATTCGATATCTCGTGTGTATCTTCCTCAAAGAGCAAATTAGATTTATATTTAGGATAAACTCCAAATAAATACCGTGAGATTTGGGTGTTTGTAATTTAAAATATAAATTTTAGAGTTTATAAAATAATATCCTAAGATTAAGAATTTCTCAAAATTAATAGAGTTTTTAAATAATTTTTATATAATAATATCCTCAAAATAAAGAGAATAATAAGGATTAATGTAGTTTTTATGGAGGATATTATTATTTTTTTCATTACTAAAATTGGTCAAAAAGTAAACATCAAGATCCAAATTTCGAGATAGTGGCAGAAGAAGAATTTCATAATTTATTTTAGAAAATTTTAAAAATTTCAATTTTTCAAAAAAACACTAGCTAGTTTAAAAACGATAGCTTATGTAAAGTTTATAAAAATAAGCCAAATTATAAATTCTCATAGTTTTATAATCACCACTAGACATCGATCGTTACTAATAATAATAAAAACATATATGTACATCACCATCATCATCACTAGTAAGCATAATAAATAATACAGGTTAAATCTAAAGTATAAGTTTTATATGTTATTAGGAATCCAAAGTGAGTTACTAAGTGGTTACTAACTACTAATTAGTAACTATCTTTCCCTCTTTTAGGTGGTATGCAGTGTGACTTAGGCAATTCTGGAGCAAAGTATAAATTTTCGAAAATTCTTAATCTCAGGATATTATTTTGCGAAGTCCAAATTTCATAATTTAAATTGCAAAATACTCAAATTTTAAATTTTTTTTTTTTTGCAATTCACCCATTATATTTAAGCATATAGGATTATTATAATCATCTCAATTAGACTAGCACTAGAACTAAATTAACATTGGAGTCTTGTGTCTCCAAATACAAAGAAACGAGACTTTGTAAAATACTCAAAACTTTCCAAGCCTTTAGTTCCAGATTGAAAACTTAGTAAAATACTCAAATCTTTGCAGGCCTTTAGTTCCACATTGAAAAGGAAGTAAAAGTTAGGATAAGTATTTCCATGCTTCTAGAAGTGGTAGCTGGACGCAATCTATAGTTTACTAAATACATTTTATAGTATATATTTAACTGCTATTTTTAAGTAAGGTTGCCAATCCAATAGGTATTTTTTTTCTTTACCTATTGGTAGGTATTTTTTTTTTTAGCCGTCGGATCACCATTAGATGGTGATCCAATGGCTATAATGAAGTGCATTAAAAGACGTGCATCATTAATAATCTCTCTCTCTCTTACTTTTTTATAATAAAAAAATGTGCATACTAAATTTTTATTGGCCAAATTGATACCTATGCATAGGTAAAAAAAAAAAAATATCTACTGGATTGGTGCCCTTTAAGTAAAATTTGAGAAGTAGGATAACATAGCCATAACAGGGCTATAGCACAGTTGCAGAACAATACAACAATAATTGACCTTATTTCTTATTTTTTAAAGCAAAATTATAGGTACTAATAGTGTCCAACATTACAATGAAAGATATGTCAACCTATTATTGGTGATTCTAATTAATAAAATAAATTCTACATGGACCTAAGAATGACAATTTTACTTGCCAACTAATTTTTTTGTGGGTATCCGACACTAATAGGGTGTGTAATACCCGATTATTCGGGTAAACTAAGTGGGTACAAGTACTAATTAAAAAATCCGATCCTAATATGGGCAGGTACGTGAATTGGGATACTACTAACTGATCTGATTATATATATATATATTAAGTTATATATATAATTTAAGTAAAATATACATAAATAAAATATGCCTATATAAAAATTAGGTTATATTATTAAAGTATCACTTATTTTAGTATATACTATTGTCATTAGATTTTTTTTCCCTTTAAAATCGTTTTTTTTTTTCAAATTATTCAAGTGATTTTTTTTTTTTAAAAAAAAAATCTTTTATTAGGTATGAGTAGACATAGGACCTGCCTACCCATGCAGGAAATATCCGAACTCGCCCCATATCCTTAAACGGGGAAATAGGATGGGTATAGGATTAGTTTGTCCCCACGGGTATAGGGCTACCGGTGATTCTACGATAATAAAGGTTGTGTCAATATATTATTGATGATTCTAATTAAAAAATTGAATTCCACATGGGCCTAGGGATGACAATTTTACTACCCAACCCGTTTAGCCGAGGGTACCTAACTCTAATGCGGTGGGTAATATTTGATTATTCAGATAAATGAGGTGAGTATGAGTACTAATTGAAATATCTAATTTGGATATAAAGCAGGTACAGATATAGGAGTACCCACCCTGCATAGCTAATACATACCCGATCTGATTATTTATATATAAAAAATTAAAAAATATATATTATATTAAATGTATATATAAAAATTAAGTTATATTATTAATGTATTTACTAATTTTATTATATGCTATTACCATTAGATTTTTTCTCTTTAAAATCATCTTTCTTTTTATTTTTTGAATTATTCAAATGATTTGTTCTTTTAATTTTTTACTAGGGAGGAATACCTGCAGGTATAACCTACTCCGCCTCCTTAAATGAGCAAATGAGATGAATATGAGTTTGATTTTTTTCCACGTATAAAAGGTGGGAGATTCATTACCACTCTCAACCTAACCAATTACTAACTTTATATGGATTCCTATTAAAGCGTAACTATAATTAATTAGTTAGTCTATTAATTACTCTAGGCATCATAAAGAGAGAAAATAAACATATTAAGTAACTAGAGACAAGAAGTACAATTTCTAGTCAGATGCCATAATTTATTTGACGCCCTTAGTGCTTATAATTGCTAGCGCACATTTGATTTCCATGTGCTTAGAGTCTGGAGAATGTCATAACTCTTGGTTCATGATATTGATCTAAAACGTGGAGATTTAACTTTATTTGTTACAGCACTTTTATAATGACCCTTTTGTATGATTATGTGATGCCGAGACTACTGATAATTGGTATTGATCTGTTTTGAGTCATTAAAGTTATAACTAATTTGAATGGTGCTTTCAAATTTTTGTAGTCGATCGATCGTATTTGAAACCAAAAACCTGATCATGATCTGGTAATATGTCTCAACTACATATTAAAATCATGCATTTTTCTATAGTTAAAATAATTGATATATATAACAAGAGAGTGACGTATTTGTATATAAGTATATCATTAATATATGTCATCCACTTGGTAAATATAATACACTTTTTTTTTGTTCTCTGTCCTTCTGAAACTCATCAATTAGTATATAATAAAAAAAGGGTTCTTAGCGCCTGTGGATCTTGAGTTTTTTAAAATGTGACAATTTTGCCTTTGAACTAAAAAAAGTAACTAATTCTTCCTTGAATTTGCAATAACGTTATAATTTGGTCCAAATTGGAGATGGATGTTTGTTTTGTAACGGAGTCTGTGATCTTGAACTTTTTAAAAGGTACTAAATTGTAGCATTATTGTAAATTTAAGGACAAATTGGTCACTTATTTTTAGTTCAATGACAAAATTGTCACATTTTTTAAAAGTTTAAAGACTACCAGTGCTAAAATTCCTGCTGCAAAAGAAAAAAGAATTTGGAGGCTCCGTTACAAAACAAACATCGATTTCCACCTTGGACCAAATTGTTGTATTATTATAAATTCAACGAAGCATTGGTCACATTTTATAGTTCAACGATGAAATTGTCACATTTTAAAAAGCTCAATGACCACGTGCGCTAAAAACCCTTAGAAAAAAGGTAAAGTAAAGTTAAAAAAAAATCCTATCTAATAAACAAAAAAAAAAAAAGAAGAAAAAAAGAAGGCTATGTGTTAATTTATGCTATCACGAAAGAAAGTACATTTCAATATTGAGCATAGCCGTACCTGAACGAAAGAGTTGGTTAAGGTACATAATAAGAAAGCACTGCATGAATTTTCTTTTTTTTTTTCCCTTTAAAATGTCATTTCATCATTGTAGTTGGTGAATTCTGTAAGTGCTCACATGGAATTCTCTTTTTGTGAAAATGAGATTACACGAAAGCAAACAAAAATGAGTTTATTTCTTTCATAACACAATTCTAGAAAATGGATATCATTTGATCTATTAAAATTATTTGAAAGAATCAATAGAAATATGTACATTGTATAATACACGATCACGAGAGAAATTGTTTCTAAATATTATTATGGAAAGTACGAGAATAGGACACTGCAATATAACGAATAATTGTAATTTGCAAAATATAAAAATTCCATGCAAATTTAATTTGCTCTTTATATAATATATTTTCATAAAAAAATATAAATATACATATATATATATATATATATATATATATACATATGTATTGTATATTTTCTTCAAGGGAAGGAAGATTCCACATTCCAAACACACCCCTAGCTCAGGCACCTCCACCACCATGACCACCACGTAGTCCACCGCCAGCAACGTCTACTCCTCCACCGCCGCCTCCTTCTCCAAGCCCACCACCAGCACCAGCTCCCAACTGAGCTAGGCCTAAAAGGTCTCCTCCGAACCCACCACCAAGTCCTCCTAAGGGACCTTGACCAAATCCTCCCCCTAACACTCCGCCGTGGCCTCCTCCCAACACTCCACCGCTACCGCCGCCTCCTCCGGCTCCCCAACCATGCCCAACACCAGCACCGTCATCTCCGCCTCCGAAGCCTTCTCCGGCCCCACTACCACCAAGTACTCCAAGGCCAAGCGCTCCACCAACCCCACCAAGCTCCTCTGCTCCGACACCAAAACCAAGTCCAACCCCTAACCCTCCCTTGCTGTCAACTCCAACCCCAACACCCATTCCGACATCTAGGCCGCCGAGTAACGGAGTAGCACTGTGGATGAAATTGTTGTTCTTTTTGTCTTGTGAATAATAACCCTTTTCACTCGCAATTAACTTCCTGGCATTAGTAGCAGTACAATAAATAAAAGCAGAAACAAAGACTAGAAGAAAAACCCTAGAAGCTGTAGTAGTGATCACCTTTTGCCAATTATACTGTATGGAAGATATTCATTATAAAGATGAGTTTAGTAGTTTAGTCCTGATCAAGTGAGTTTAATGAGAGCTAGACTTTCATATATATATATATATATATATATATATATATATATATATATATATATATATATATATATATATAAGATGGGGGAGCAAAGCTGTAAGGTTGAGTTTTTTTTAAGTATTAATTGGTAATCTTGATAAATTATATCGGAACTATATATATCAGTTAATAATTAAAAAACAATCCCAAAATTCCAACCATATATACTGTAGAGAGGACGACAAACATGCATGACACGATACAATTAGTTGGATATATATATATATATATATATATGTAGGATAGATCATGATCAGGATCAATATTATTCATTGATATTAAAGAAGCTTTATATATACGGCCTAGACAAGTGATGCTCAAGTATAATAATGTATAATAGAAAACTATTAAGACAAGGCAGTTTCCATAATCTTTTGCTTCAGAGGATGAACAAAAATTAAAGGGAAGTACTTCCCAATGAACTTATTCCTTTGAATTTCATTGGTTTGAATAAGTTTCCTCATCGAACCCTAATATTTTGCGAAAGTGTCATTTTGTTAATTTATTAAATAGTTAAATGTAGACATTAAAATGGACCGACGTGACCCCCAACATGAATAGTATACATGAAGACCGCACGTCACAATATTTGGTATCTTTATTAAAAATATTAGTCGGTAGGTGGTATAACTATATTAGAATACCAAAAATGAAATTCTTGCATAAATAAGAATCTTTGAAACATTTTCTACGATTTCATGGCTCTAACGATCTGATATATATATATTTATATATCATTTTTTTGTGCCCGAAAATAATAACTATGACAAAAAACTTAATTACGCGCGTAATTGAAATTAAGACAAAAACTTACATATGATTGAAGATAGCCACTATAGGAAATAGTGGATATTGTTGAGATATATATTGTCGCAATTGTGAAAACCCAGATTTTGGGAGGGTAATTTGGACATTTTACTAATTTTCTAGATATAATATTGTGGGGATTAATTTGTAAAAATTTTATGCAGAGGGACTAAATTGTAATTTTTGGGAGACTAGATTAATAGAAATTTGAAATTTAGGGACTTATGTATAATTTTTGAAAAATTGCACAGCTTTATAAGACAGGGCCACATGTCATGTCCTTTTTCTTTCTCTCTCTCTCTCTTCTCTCTCTTCTCCCCTGATTTCTCTCTCTTCCGCCGACGCCCGACCGTCGCAGGAAGCACCGCCGCCGTCGTCCGCCCGCGCCACCGACCGGCGAAGATTCCCCGTGCCGCACCGAAGCTCCGCCGTCGGTCACTGGTTTGCTGGAAAACCTCCATCGAAGCCGTTGGAGCCATTTCGGATTTTTGGTCACCAGTGACAATTCAGGCCACCATTCGACCTCCAACTGGTCTTTGGATTCGTTTCCTCTCAAGGATCATCAAAGTATATATATCTCAACCTCATTTTGTCCGGATTGAAAGTTACTATTTTTTGATATTTTGAATTTTAAGTTTGACTTTTTGATCCGGCTGTTGGATTGCGTTTTTGTTGTCATTTTTAGATTATACTCAGAAAATGGAAAAGTTTGATATATATATATATTATCTATTTTTGGTGATCCGCACAGAAATTGAGGTCAGACGGTCAAGATTTTCCTCGTTTTGTGTGTCATCAGCCCAGTGTGGGCCTGGACCCGAATTTAACAAGTTATATGTCTAACCTAGCTATTTTGAGTACTAGGAATTCAGCAAAGTGGCCCGTTTGTGGAATTTAAGCTCTGATGAGAAGTTGGTTTTTTGCAAGAAGACGATCGAGGGCTTGGAATTGATTCCCGACCCTACGGGCGATCATCAATGACACCTTGAGGATTCGATAGCGTGGTATTGCTATTCGAGCGAGGTAGGGATTCAATTACCCCTGTTTTATATCGTTTTCGAATAAAACTTACTTTCTGCAATATATGAGAACAAATGTGATTTCTAGACTATTTAAATATCTGTGATGGGAATTAGTTATATGAGCTATATACTGCATTAATCTGGGAATTTTCTGAGTGCAGGTTATTTTGGGTATATTAAAAATAGGGCCGTTATGCTGCCCATTTTTCTATAAAAACCTAGTATACTGATTTTACTGAAAAACCAGAGCACGATTATTTTCACACTTCAGTTCTGTATTACACGTGTCATAGGATCATACATAAGCACCGTGTTAGTATCGTAGGTTTACAGTGTAGCGCTGCGTGCCCCACCGTCGGTGAGAGTCTGTAAACTCGTGTGGGTTTTGTTACTCATGATTACCTCCCCATTTGGCAGGCGTAGGCAATTCGGTTGCCCCTCTAGGTTTGGTAGGCGACACATGGGTGTCCCCTCCGGGTATGGGCTTAGGTATCAGGCAGGCTGTTAGGCATACTCAGTGCCATCATCCTGGGTTTCCACAGATGAGAGGATGAGAGCTCATGGGTATGGGTTGATTTATGTCATGTGCATATAGACTGAATGGTTTTGATTACACTGCTTTTATATATATATGGATTTTGAGTTTAGATTATATATATATATATATATGTATGTTTTGGACTAAACTAACCATGCAAGAATTCTCCATCACTAAAATATTTTCAACCGGGTAATTGTTTTTCCTACTGGGTATTTTATGCTCACCCCCTACCTTCTTCCTCAGATGGTGTCCAGTGCGATCTCGGTAATCAAGAGGAGTAAGAGGTAATCTGGATTACAGTTCGTCTCTTGGTAATACTAGGAGTTTGTTATCGTAGTCTTTAGACTATTTGGGTTTTGTATTAGCATTGAACCAAGATTACTACTTTCTATTTTGTCCGCGAACTTATGTATACCATTCTGGTATTTGACTTTTGTTATGGATGATGGTGATGCTTGAACTTATATTTGACTTCGTGATTTTTAATTATTATTCAGTCTATGTTTAATGGTGTATACGAACTGTGGGAGTAGTTCACGAGATAGAATTCCGATTATTTTATTTAAATGGACCGATTTTATAAAAACTAGAACTTTTGACACTTTTCAAATAAATCAAGGAATTTCTCACCTTTGTGAAATTCCCCTTCTACCACTAGCCTGGGTTTTGGGTCGCGACAGAAATTTTTGGTATCAGAGCTTTGAGTTTAACAGCTCGGACGTATCACCATTAAACTAGATTGAAGTTAATTTTATGACAAGCATTCATCATTATTGCATTAACAGTTTGACATATTGTTTCAGACTAGTAAGGATGTCTCCCAGAAGAGTTCCGAGGTACCAGCCGGGTGCCGAACCTCCTCGTCTAGATTTCATTCATCTGATCGAGGCAATGCAGTAGGTATTCGTCCAGATAAGCAATCCAGACTATCAACCTCCAGCTTCGAGGGAACGACAGTTGGATCAGGCTGATCATCTCCAACGGTTCATGCATCTCTAGCCAGGGTAGTTTGATGGTAGACCAGAAGCTCTAACGGCAATTGCTTGATTGCATGAGATGGAGAGGCACTTTCGGGCCCTTGGTACTCCAGTTGAGTTTTGGGCTGTGTTTGTCGTTACCCGTTTGACAGATAGTGCAATTCGTTGGTAGGAAACAGTGGAACAGATGCAAGATATATTGGGCTTGACTTGGGAAGACTTTGAACGGATTTTTAAGGCCCAGTATACCAATGAGGATCAGCAAGATGAAGTTGTGAACCAATTTGAGACGTTGATTCAAGGTAATAGAACGGTGAATGAGTACCTGATAGAGTTCACTAAGTTGGCAAGTGTTGCTCTTGGACCGAGTACGAGTGAGAAGTACCGAGTTGCCAAGTTCAGGAATCGTCTGAATCAGAATATTACCTTCCGTACTCTTCCTGAGATTGCAGTGTCTGTCCAGCAAACAGAAGCCATTGATGAAGGATTGGATTCTAGGAGGAACCAACGGAGAGGTAATGACAGGAAAACCACCAGAAGGAACCAGGGGCAGTGGTCAGCCCAGAGTACTCCAAACAGTGGGAGCTCGAACAGCAGTGGTTCTTCAGGGGGTGGCAGAGGCAGTCCATATGGAGGATGTTTTGTTTATGGCCAGCAGGGTCATCGGAAGAAGGAGTGTGCCAACCTTCTGCAGAAATCTCCTCTTTCTCAAGGAGGACCGCAGAGGAGCCAGTCCTGTTCTGTTTCTTATCAGAACACTTAAGCGAGGCCGCAACAGTCACAAAGTGCTTTGCAGGCTTTTACTTCCCCTCAGTCTTATCAGTATTAGTACCGTCCTCAGGATTTTACTCAGAACTTTCAGACTCCTCAGGCCTCAGGGAGTCAGGGTGGGTGAGGATATGGCAGTAGTGGTCCAGGATCCAGTAGTAGCCGTCCTGGTTAGGGGAGAGGCAACAAGGGAAAAGGGAAGGTGACTGGCCAAGCCTATGCTTTCACTGTGGCAGATGACACTCAGGATCACACCGGTCGAGGTGTTGTTAACGATTTGATCCTTTTTTCACACTCTTGGGCACATGTTTTGTTTGATACTGGTGCATCCCATTCGTTCATATCCTTATTGTTTGCTCAACTATTAGGGTTAGAATTTTCTGATTTGGATTATGTATTGATGTTGGGTACACCTTTGGGAGGAGTAGCTAATGTGTTTAGTGTGTGTAAGTCTTGTCAGGTTGTGGCGATAAGAAGTTGCTTACTGATTTGTTTGTGTTACCGATGGAACAGTATGACGTGATACTCAGTATGGATTAGTTGTCGAAGTATCGAGCCGTTGTAGATTGTCATACAAAGGGGGTGACTCTTTTTTCTAGCGATGGATATCCTATTGTCTATCAGGCTGGGATGAGTCTGTTGAAACCTAGTCCTAAACTGAAAGCGTGCATGGGTGGAAGAAAGAAACTTGAGAGTTATGGGAACTTGTTTGCCATGGATAATGAGGTGAGGATAGACGATCAAGACCCATGGATTCCGGTGGTGTGTGAGTATTCGAAGGTGTTTCCTGAAGACTTACCGGGGTTACCACCAGATAGGGAGATCGAGTTCCGTATTGAACTAGTTCTTGGAGCTCAGCCAGTTTCTATTCCAGCCTATCGCATGGCGCCTATTGAGATGGAAGAATTGAGAGAACAGTTGGATGATTTGCATTCCAAGAGCTTTATTCGCAGTAGCACTTCTCTTTGGGTGCTCCTGTTTTATTTGCGAAGAAAGCTAATAGTTCGTTGAGACTTTGTGTAGATTATAAGAAGTTGAATCAGCTGACAGTGAAGAACAAGTATCCTTTGCAAAGGATAAATAAGTTATTTGATCAACTCGGTGGTTCAAGGTTCTTCTCTAAGATTGATTTGAGATCCAATTATCATCAGTTGAAGATACGAGAGGATGATATACTTAAGATAGTATTCAGAACTCGATATGGTCATTTTAAGTTTTTAGTGATGCCATTTGGTTTGACGAATACTCCTGCAGCATTTATGGATCTCATGAATCCGATTTTCATGTTGTTTTTGGATCGTTTTATGGTTATGTTCATCGATGACATCCTGGTGTATTCCAAGACTCGAGAAAAGCATGCTGAACATCTGGAGATAATACTCAAGACCTTAAGAGGTCATCAGTTGTATGCCAAGAAATCAAAGTGTGTCTTTTGGATGTCAGAAGTGAAGTTCTTAGGCCATCTGATTTCTCGTGGAGGTATTTCAGTCGATCTCACTAAGATCGAAGCTGTCCTGGGATGGAAAAGACCGAGAAATATGACGGAGGTACGTAGTTTCCTCAGTTTGGCTGGCTACTACCGTCGTTTTGTGCAAGATTTCTCGAGAATTACTTTGCCTTCGACGAAGTTGACCAGGAAGGATGTCAAGTTTGTTTGGGATCACGAAAGTAAAGAAGCTTTTGTCAGGTCGAAGCAGAGTTTGACCACTGCACCAGTTCTTACTGTTCTTAACAGTAACGAGCCTTATGTGGTGTATATCGATGCTTCAAAAATGGGTTTGGGATATGTCTTGATGTAGAATGATCGAGTTATGGCTTATGCTTCTCGTCAGTTGAAGCCATATGAGAGAAACTATCCCACCCATGATCTGGAACTTGCAGTAGTAATCTTTGCCTTGAAGATTTGGCGATGTTACTTGTATGGTGTGAAGTTCGACATATTCTCCGCTCATAAGAGTTTGAAGTATCCCTTTACCCAAAAGTTTGAACTTGAGACAGCGAAGATGAGTTGAGTATATGGAGGATTATGACTTCGACCTACAGTATCATCCTGGTAAGGCCAACATTATAGCTGATGCACTGAGTAGGAAGCCTCGTGGTGCACTAGCTGCACTGGTGTTTGAAGACTGGAAGAACTCAGTTGCGATTGGTGACTACAACTTGCAGTACTTCGAGAATGAAGGAGTTGCTTGCTGAGCAACATTGTGATTTTACCATCTCTTCTCAAGACTATCCAGCAGAGTCAGTGGCAAGACAGGGAGTTGAGGACAATCTGGAACTGGCTTCAGAATGGTGAACAGTTAGATGGTTAGAGCACTAACAAAGAAGGGTTTTTGCTTTTCAATGGGAAGTTGGCTGTAGCTGATGACCCTAATCTTCTAGAAACTATTCTAACTGAGGCTCACAAATCAAGGTTCGCAGTACATCCAGGTAGTACCAAGATGTACCGGGACTTGAAGCGGCAATATTGGTGGAAAGGGATGAAGAAGGATGTAGCTATTTTTATGGCTAAGTGTTTCACTTGTCAGCAAGTCAAAGCTGAACACTAGAGGCCAGCTGAGTTACTTCAGCTGTTGCCGAAATTGAAGTGAGACAAGATCATGATGGACTTCATGACCCATTTGCCAAAGACCTTGAGGAAGAATGACGCAATTTGTGTGGTAATCGATCGGTTGACGAAGAGTGCTCACTTTATACCGATCCGGATGGACTACTCACTTACTAAGCTCAGTAGACTGTATATGGAGAACATTATACGCTTACATGGTGTGCCTTTAAGCATAGTGTCCGACAAGATCTAAGGTTCACTTTTAAGTTTTGGAGAGCCTTGCAGAAAGTGTTGGGTACGCAGTTGGATATCAGTACAGCTCACCATCCTGAGTGAGATAGTCAGTCTGAGAGGACCATTCAGATTCTTAAGGACATACTACATTGTTGCAAACTGGATTTTGGTGGGAACTGGGCTGATCATTTTCCTTTAGTAGAATTTGCTTATAATAATAGTTACTAGATTAGTGTGGGTGTGGCTCCATATGAGGTATTATATGGGAGGCCGTGTAGATCGCCTTTGTGTTGGGCAGAAACCGAAGAGCGTGTTACTCTTGGACCTGAGTTGATTGAAGAGATTACTGAGAAGATCAAGGGTATCCAAGAGAGACTCAAAGAGATTCAGAGTCACCAGAAGAGTTATGCTGACCCGAAAAGGCGTGATGTAGAGTTCGATACTAGTGATTCTATATTCTTGAGTGTGACTCCAAGGCAAGGTGTGGCAAGATTTGGGGTTAAGGGTAAGCTTGCTCCAAGGTATATTGGTCCCTTTGAGATCACTGAGAGAATTGGATCAGTGGCGTATCGCTTGAATCTGCCTGCACAGTTGGGTCACATACATAATATATTTCACGTGTCGATGTTGAAGAGGCATATGCCGGACTCATCTCATGTTGTTCAGTACGTGTATGTACTGATCCAAGAAGATGTGTCCTATAAAGAACAGTCTGTTCGTTTGTTGGCTAGAGAGTTGAAGGTGTTTCGCAATAGAGAGATTCCTCTTGTCAAGGTGCTTTGGAAACATCACAGAGAAGATGAGGCTACTTGGGAACTCGAGATGAAGATGTACGAGAAGTATCCTCATTCGTTTGACCTTCAGTCAGTAGTTGTATTGTGATGTAAAACCTTGACTTGTATTTTGAATTTCGGGACGAAATTCTTATGAGGGGAGAATGTAAAAACCCAGATTTTGGGAGGATAATTTGGACATTTTACTAATTTTTTAGATATAATATTGTGGGGATTAATTTGTAAAAGTTTTGTGCAGAGGGACTAAATTACAATTTTTGGGGGACTAGATTGATAGAGATTTGAAATTTGAGGACTTACGTGCAATTTTTGAAAAATTATACAGCCCTATAAGACAGGGCCACATGCCCTGTCCTTTTTCTTTCTCTCTCTCTTCTCTCTCTTCTCCCCCGATTTCTCTCTCTCTCTCTCTCTCTCTCTCTCGGATCTCTCTGCCGCCGACGCCCGCAGGAAGTGCCGCCGCTGTCGTTCGCCCGCGCCTTCGATTGGCGAAGGTTCCCCGTACCACACCAAAGCTCCGACGCCCCTCGCCAGCCGCCGCCGGTCACTATTTCGCCGAAAAACCTCCATCGAAACCGTTAGAGCCATTTCGGATTTTTGGCCACCGGTGATGATTTCGGCCACCATTCGACCTCCAACTAGTCTCGTTGGATTCGTCTCGTCTCAAAGATCATCAAGGAATATATATATCTTAACCCTATTTTACCCGAATTGAAAGTTGCCATTTTTAGATATTTTGAGTTTAAGTTTGACTTTTTGATCCGACTGTTGGATTGTGTTTTTGTTGTCATTTTTGGATTGTACTCGGAAAGTAGAGAAGTTTGATATATATATATATATTGCCTATGTTTGGTGATCGGCACAGAAATCAAGATCGGACGGTCAAGATTTACCTTGTTTTGTGTGCCACCGGCCCGATGTGGGCTCAAACCCGAATTGGACAAGTTATATGTCTAACCTAGCTATTTTGGATACTAGGAATTCAACAAAGAGATCCGTTTGTAGAATTGAAGCTCCGATGAGAAGTTGATTTTTCGCAAGAAGACAATCGAGGGCTTGGAATTGGTTCCCGACCCTCCAGGCGATCGTCGACGATACCTTGAGAATTTGATAGCATGGTATTGATGTTCGAGTGAGATAGGGATTCAATTACCCCTGTTTTATATCGTGTTCGAATAAAACTTACTTTCTGCAACACATGAGAACAAATATGATTTCTAGACTATTTAAAGATCTGTGATGGGAATTAGTTGTGTGAGACATATACTGTATTGCTCTGGGAATTTTCTAAGTGCAGGTTATTTTGGGTATATTAGAAATAGGGTCGTTATGCTGCCCATTTTTCTATTAAAACCTAGTATATTGATTTTACCGAAAAACTAGAGCATGATTATTTTCACACTTTAGTCCTGTATTACACGTGTTATAGGATCATACATGAGTACCGTGTTAGCATCATGGGTTTACAGTATGGCACTGTGTGCCCCACCGTCGGTGAGAGTCCGTAAACTCGCGCGGGGTTTTGTTACTTCTGATTACCTCCCCATTTGGCAGGCGTAGGCAATTCAGTTGCATCTCCAGGTTTGGTAGGCGACACATAGGTGTCCCCTCCGAGTATGGGCTTAGGTATAAGGCAGGCTATTAGCCATACTTAGTGCCATCATCCTGGGTTTCCACAGATAAGAGGATGAGAGCTCATGGGTATGGGTTGATTTGTGTCATGTGCATATGGACTGAATGGTTTTGATTACACTGCTTTTATATATATATAGATTTCTGGTTTAGATTATATATATATATATACATATGTATGTTTTGGACTAGACTAACCATGCAGGAATTCTCCATCACTAAAATATTTTCGACCGGGTAATTATTTTTCCTACTGGGTATTTTATGCTCACCCCCCTACCTTCTTCCTCAGGTGGTGTCCAATGCGATCTCGGTAATCAAGAGGAGTAAGAGGTCATCTGAATTGCAGTTCGTCTCTTGGTAATACTAGGAGTTTGTTGTCGTAGTCTTTGAACTATTTGAATTTTGTATTAGCATTGAACCAAGATTACTACTTTCTATCTTGTCTGCGAACTTATGTATGTCATTCTGGTATTTGATTTTTGTTGTGGATAATAGTGATGCTTGGACTTATATTTGACTTCGTAATTTTTAATTACTATTCAGTCTATGTTTAATGGTGTATACGAACTGTGGGAGTGGTTCATGATATAGAATTCTGATTATTTTATTTAAATGGACCGTTTTTATAAAAACTAGAACTTTTGACACTTTTCAAATAAATCAAGAAATTTCCCACCTTTGTGAAATTCCCCTTCTGCCACTGGCCCGGGTTTTAGGTCGTGACAGCAATAGTCTGCTATGTAGTTGCTATTTCTCCGAATATTCTATTAGCGTGACAATATCTCGATAATAGCTTGTGGTAATAGTCCCGTTGCTATAGAATTCTATTATGACTATATTGTTTTGTCATATCAATATAATCTCAATTATTGCAACGACATATTTTGTAATTTTAAAAAGTTAAAAAAAAATTAAAACGGCTATTGCAACAACATTCGTTGCGGCAATAGGATATCCTATTGCAACGACATTTGTCGCGGCAATAGGATGTTCTATTGCAATGACATTTATTACAGTAATAGCGTTTGCTTTGGCCGCAAAAGAGGTTAATTGTTTTTAACAAAAAATTTAGTAAGTAGTATTTATTTTTTAACTTAAAAGATTAATTAATCAAATTATTTAGAATTATGATCTTTAAAAAACAAATTAAATTAACTATAAATAATATTAAAATAATAAAAACATTAATAACATAAATGTCGCGGCACTATGGTCCATTTTTTTAGTGCTAGCTAAGTAACATAATTAGTTATTTATTACGCAAGACATACATCCGTGAAAAAAAGAAAATAAAGAGAAACCCGACAATATTGCAGTACTATCAAAATTTGGATATTATATGGTTAGGCTAATTTCCAAAATTGTTTCGCTCTATATACATATTACTAAATAACGGCCGCCACAAAGAAACAATGAGTCCATTTAGATAACTTTAATTTCTTGAAATAAAAATATTAAAGGATGTTCCGACAAAAGATCATGGTCAATGTTTCTTTGAAAAAATATTTTGAGTAAAAGGATATTTTTTAAAAATCCATCCAAATATTTTGAGTAAAAGTTACATATGCCAAAATTTGTTTGACCACCGCTACTACATAAAGGGGTAAACACATCACTAAATTTTATGTCGTTGTCTGATGTCTGTGCGACATAGAAAAAAATTAACCTAAGATGTCGCTTAAAAACAACATCATAAAGTGAAGATAAGGCGTCACTTTTAGGTGACATCGTAGATCTATGATGTCGCTTTTTAAGTGGCGTCGTATATATTTAAATTAGGGTTTCCTACTTCAAAAACTCTCATTTCTCTCTTTCTAAATGCAATGGCGGCGACTCTCCTTAGTAGATATCCATTTTTTTCGGCCGTTTGAGGGACTTTTAATCATTTTAAGTTATGCTTTTCACTAGAATTGGATTATTCATGTATTAAGCTTAGGCGTCGTTTGATAACACTTTTGTTTTTTATTTTTTGAAAACAAAAATATGTTTGATAATTGTGTTTTTATTTTTAAAAATAAAAAATGAAAATATGTTTGATAACTCACTTTTTATTTTTAAAAATGAAAATAAAAAGTAATATAATAAAACACATTTATTAAGACAATGTTGGCATTTTGAAAACATCATAGACAAATAGAGAGATATTAGAGAGAGCCAAAAAATAGATAGAAGAGAGAAAAAGTTGAGAAATAGATAGATGAGAGAGAAAGTATAAAAAGAAAAAGAAGAGAGAAAATATAAAAATAGAAAGATAAAGAGAGAAAGTTGAGTAGAGAAATGGATGAAAAAAAAAGTTGAGAACTAGAGAGATGAGAGAGAACATTAAAAATTAGAGATATGAGAGAGAACGCATACATATACAAACTTAATGTGAAATAAAAAAAGCTATATTTAGTAACATACAAGCATACACACATAAACTAATAATTGTCTAAACTTTAAAGGTCGTTAATCAGGTTATAATAACTAAAAAACACTAAGTTCTAAAAGTTTCAATTACGTCGATTCATTCTTAATATACGCTCAGTAATATCATCACGAACATGAGCTATTTCAAGCAACTGATTTCGGAAGATACTAAAATCCATATTGTCATAAGATGCATCAATGGTACTTATCTCATTAGAAGTTTGCACTTGAGAGTTTTCATCATGCCCGTCAAAATAATATGCAAACAAATAATAATACAAGGAGACTTGGACTTAAGTGAAAAAGATTAGTCAAATTCAGCCAAAAATATTTTGACTAAATGCACATGTTCTAAATGTAGCATTCCACTTATATTTTTAACCTACAAATAGACTATCCTATTAACAAATTATGTACTAAAAGAATTCTCCATTTCATAAAAATCTAAGAAAGCATCAATAATTACTACCATATATGTTCAAAGGACATTAATGCACTTAGTCTTGTATACTTGAGAAAATAAAGCTTCTCTAGTCCAATTCTTCAGTAGAGACAAAGGATATACACTCCAGTTAGTAGCCTTACAAACTTATTTACTAAGCCAGTAGTCTCTAATAGCCAACTTTATTTAGTAAACCTTGTTGAAAATAAACTTATTTAAACCCACAAAAAGTGTTCTAGACCCATCAACATGAGGCCTAATAAATTAGAGTTAGCCCAAGTACAAAGCTCATAAAAGAAGAAGTCTACGTCCAAATTGAAGAAATCTTTCACCTAGAATCTTCTAGTGTTAGCTAGATATTAATTTTTTTACGTGTGAATTATTTGATTACTTAGATTATTATTAGAAGTATGTAGAAGAAAATATGTGTGGTTTAAAGATTTTTGTAATTGTTTATTTGTGTGATTCTTATTGTTTCTCAAGTAGTATAAATACCCCTCCCCATTTGAGTTCTAAGTATCAAGTAAGAAGTAAAGCTTCTAAGAGTGAAGAGAAGAGAAAAAGAAATATAACTTCTAGTGAGTGAATGAGCTTGAAGAGTGAAGTTGAGAATTTTTTCTTGTAAGAATATTTGAGTGAATAATAAAGCTTGTTTTATATCCAACAAAGTGGTATCAAAGCGAGGTTGTGAGTTCTTATAAAATTCTAAGTATGCTCTGTGGTTGTAGATTTGACTGATCTTCTACATCAGAAAAGAATTATTGAGATTGAGAGTATTATCTATTTATTCCAAAGATAATATTATTATATATTAAATCGAAGAGCTCGACGAGACGAAAATGTTTCCGTAAAAATCAGCCCAATCGGAGTCCGAACGAGTATGAACGAGTTATTGGAAATTTGCTATCATAACTGAGTCAACTCATCGAGTTAAGCCGAGTAAGAGCCATGAGAGCCGTTGATCAAGCTGTCAAAGCCATTGGACTGCACCGTCGGAGCCGTTGATCGCGCCGTTGACTGTTGACCAAGTGTTGACTTTGACCATTGACTTTGACCAAGTCGATATATAAGTCAATTTTAAGGTTTTTCGATATTCTGAATATATCTGTGTAGTCGAAATTTCCAAAAACTTACTCTGTTAAGAGTTATGGCTACCGGCAGTTTAGCATCTCTCCAAGTTCTACTACTTCAAGGCAGCAACTTTGATAATTGGACTATCAAAATAAAAGTCCTGCTTGGAGTACATGATGTTTGGGAAGTAGTGGAGAAAGGCTACGAAGAGTCAAGAGATGAGACAACACTATCCTCAACACAAAAAGGATAGTTTAAAATATTCTAGAAAGAGAGACAAAAAAGCTCTTTTCCTCATCTACCAGGCCCTATATGACGACGGGTTTGAGAAAATCTCAAGTGCAACCTCCGCTAATGAAGCATGGGAGAAACTTCAAATTTCATATAAAGGAGAAGAAAAGGAAAAAAGGTTCGTCTTCAAACTCTGAGAGGAGAGTTTGATTTACTACACATAACAGAGACTAAGTTAGTTTCTGACTACTTTTCAAGAGTTTTAGCTATTTTGAATCAAATGAAGCGAAATAGTGATAAACTTGAAAATGTTACTATCATGGAAAAGATTCTTCAATCGTTAGATCTAAAGTTCGAGAATATTATTACTGTCATCGATGAAATTAAAGATTTAAGAGCCACGATAATAGAACAACTCTTAGATCCTTTTCAAGCTCACGAGGAAAAGAAAAAAAAAAGAAGCTAAATGTTAAAGAGCAGCTTCTCAAGACATAACTTACAGAGAAAAAAGATAGTCAACGTAGCAAAAAAAGTCAACGTGGTCGTGGTAGAGGACAAGCCCGAGAACAAGAATGTGGTACAAGTCAAGGTCATGGACGAGGTTGGAATTTCAATAACAACCACAATTATCATATCAGCAATTTCGAAAGAGGAGAAAGCTCTACAAGAGGTCGTGGTAGAGATCGAATGAACTCAAAGCCTGAGAAGTCTTAAGTTGAATGTTTCAATTGTCACAAGTTTAGTGATTATCCTAGAGAGTGTAGAGCACTCAATAGCAAAATTGAAAAGAAAGTCAATTAGGATGAGGAGAAAAGAGAAGAAAATGGCACTATACTACTAGCATATAACGACAACAACGGAGGACAAGATAACACCTGGTATCTTGACACAGATGCTAGCAATCATATGTGTAGATATTGATCAATATTTGTAGAGCTTGATAAATCAATCAGTGGGAGTGTTTCTTTCGGTGATGATTCAAAAGTAGCGGTAAAAAGAAAAGGTAAAATTCTTATCCGCTTGAAAAATGAGGGGCATCAATTTATTTCAAATGTTTATTATATACCCACAATTAAAATAAACATTTTGAGTTTGGAACAACTCTTAGAGAAAGACTATGATATTCACTTGAAATATTATAATCTTTCTATAAGAGATAACAATATGAACTTGATTACCAAGTGCCTATGTCAAGAAATAGAATGTTCTTATTGAACATTCAAAATGATATAGCGAAATGTCTCAAAGCATGTTACAAGAATTCATCATGGCCATAACATTTGAGGTTCGGGCATCTCAACTTTGAAGGACTAAAGCTACTATCCAAGAAAGAAATAGTGAAAGGCTTGCTATGCATCAATCATCTTGATCAGCTTTGTGAAGGATACTTACTCGGGAAGCAATTTAGGAAAAGCTTTCCAAAAAAGTCGAAGTCAAGAGTCCAGAAGCCACTAGAACTCATGCATATAGATATGTACGGTCCTATCAAATCAAGTTCTTTCGATAAGAGCAATTACTTCTTACTCTTTATTGATGATTTTTCAAGAAAGACTTGGGTTTATTTCTTGAAACAAAAATCAGAAGTCTTTGAAGCTTTCAAGAAATTCAAGGCTGCTGTAGAAAAAGAAAGCGGTCTTCAGATCAAAGCCATGAGATCTGATAAAGGAGGAGAATTTACTTCAAAAGAGTTCCAAGATCCCCTCAACAGAATGGTATGGCAGAAAGGAATAATCGAACTATCCTTAACATAGCTCGAAGCATGTTGAAAAGTAAGAGATTACTCAAAGAGTTCTGGGCAGAAGCTATTGCATATGCATTTTACTTGTCTAATCGATCTCCAATAAGAAGTATGTGGGGAAAGTCACCATAAGAAATATAGAGCGGAAGGAATCCTGGGATCTCTCACTTGAGAATCTTTGGAAGCATAGTCCATGTACATATGCCAGACGAATATAGAACAAGCTTGATGATAAAAGTGAGAAGTTCATTTTCATCGGCTACGACACTAACTCCAAAGGATATAAGTTATACAATCCTAACAATGGAAAAGTAATCATTGGCTGAAATGTAATATTCGATGAAGAAAGTGAATGGGACTTTGTTTCTCAAACAAATGACTACAATTTCTTTCCACAATTTGAAGACATGGAAACACTAGTAAAGCAAGTAAGAGAAGTCCATCAAGAGGCTATTACTCCACATTCCTCACCAACATCATCCACTCATAAAGATTCACCTCCATCTTTCTTAACTGAGAGGCATGAAGAACATACAAGAAGTCTTGAAGATCGATATGAGGTGACCGATAGACTCGAAAACCTCACTTTATTTTGCCTATTTGCTGATTATGAACCAGTGAACTTCCAAGAGGCTATACAAGATGAAAAATGGAGGAATACAATGGATGAAGAGGTCAAAGCCACAGAGAAGAATGATACTTGGAAACTATCCACTCTTCCTAAAGGTCATAAAGCTATCGGTGTAAAATGGGTGTACAAGGTGAAAAAGAATGCCAATGGAAATGTAGAAAGATACAAAGCAAAACTAGTCGTGAAAGGCTATAGTCAAAGAGTCGGCATTAACTATGACGAGGTATTCGCTCCTATTGCATGAATGGAAACTATAAGATGAATTATTTCTCTTGCGGCTCAAAACAAATGGAAGATTCATCAGATGGATGTAAAGTCTGCATTTCTGAACAGAGTTCTTGAAGAAGAAGTCTATATCGAACAACCATTGGGTTATAAGATGAAAGGGCATAAAGATAAGGTTTTGAAGCTGAAGAAGGCTCTTTACGATCTAAAGCAAGCACCAAGAGTATAGAACAATCGAATTGACAAATATTTCCAAGAGAATGGATTCATTAAGTACCCTTATGAACATGCTCTCTATGTTAAACTAAAGATGGAGACATTCGAATTGTATGCTTGTATGTGGATGATCTCATATTCACTGGAACTAATCCAAGAATGTTTGAAGAATTCAAAAGAGTAATGACATATGAGTTTGATATGACAGACATCGGACTTATGGCGTACTACCTCGACATAAAAGTCAAGCAAAAAGAATAAGGCATCTTTATCTCTTAAGAAAACTATACATAGGAGATCCTGAAAAGTTCAATATGGATGATTGCGAGCCGATAGGTATACCAATGAAGTACGAAATAAAATTATTCAAAGATGATGAAGCAAAAAAGGTAGATCCAATGCTCTTCAAGAGCCTTGTTGAATGTCTTCAGTACCTGACATATACAAGGCCTGACATTCTCTATGCAACAGGACTAGTGAGTCGTTACATAGAAACTCCAATAACTACTCATTTCAAAACTGTAAAGAAAATTTTTCATTACCTAAAAGGTACAATCAATCTTGGCTTGTTTTATTCAGTTTCTAATGATTACAAACTCGTTGGTTACAGTGACAGTGATTGGGCTAGAGATACTGATGATCGAAAAAGCACAACTAGTTTTGTGTTTTTCATGGGAGAAACCACCTTCACCTGGATATCCAAGAAACAACCGATTATCACCCTTTCAACATGCGAAGCTGAGTACATAGCTACTACATCATGTGTCAGTCATGCAATCTGGCTAAGAAGGTTGTCGAAAGAGTTAAACATACCTCAAAAGGAGCCAAAGGATATTTGTTAGAAATAGTTTGGCTAAAAATCCAGTCTTTCATGACCGAAGCAAGTATATCGACACTCACTATCATTATATAAGAGAATGTGTTGCAAACAAAGAAGTACAATTGGAATATGTGAGATCACATGATCAGATTGCTGATATTTTCACCAAGACGCTCAAGTTTGAAGACTTTGCAAGATTAAGAAACTTGCTTGGTATTATAAAAAAAGTTTAAAAGGGGTGTTGAAAATAAACTTTTTTTAAGCCCATAAGAAGTATTCTAGGCTCATCAACATGAGGCCTAATAAGTTGAAGTTAGCCCAAATACAAAGCTCATAAAAAAATAAGTCCACGTCCAAATTGAAGAAGCCTTTCACCTAGAATCTTCTAGTGTTAGCTAGATATTAGTTTTTTTGCATGTGAATTATTTGATTACTTAGATTATTATTAGAAGTATGTAGAATAAAGTATGCGTGGCTTAAGGATTTTTATAATTGTTTATTTGTGTGGTTCTCATTGTTTCTTATGTACTAAAAATACCCCTCCCCATTTGGGTTTTAAGTATCAAGTAAGAAGCAAAACTTCTAAGAGTGAAGAGAAGAGAGAAAGAAGCATAGCTTCTAGTGAGTAAGTGAGCTTGAAAAGTGATGCTGAGAATAAGTTAAACCTTTTTTCCAATCCTCTTTTTTGGTAGCCAAGAATAAGTTGGAAGACTAAAAGTTTAAAGTATCAATATTACATTTGTCTTAGAAGAAACTTCATACCATGGACTTAATATGGATATCACTATATTCTAGGACATTAGACAATAGAAGGCATAAGATTCATCTTCTTATTTTCTTATCATTTTTGGGTCTTCTTAGCCAATTTAATGCCAAATAGTAAGCATAGCGCTCAAAGTACGACTCAATTCAATGCTGACACTACAAACACCTAAAATGAAAGTAGATCCCATCATCAAAAGCATAAAATACAGATTGAGAAAGAATAATTAAAAAAAAAAAAGCACATTCTCATGCAATCAAGTTCACATTAAAAAAAAAAAAAAAAAAAAACAGAACACCCTTTCCATAAAGAAGGCTTGAAAATAAATAAAAAAACCAACAAAAGAAATTAACATTTGTTGCTATGAATACCAAACAAGCAAAGAGCAAGAACAAAGAACATGTTAATTTTTTATACAAAATACATCTCCTATAACCAAAAATTGAAAATAAATATTCATACCTTTTTAGCCGAAAACCCCAAAAGTTAGAAATAAGATCTAGTCTTTCCCTTTCTAGAACAAATCTAGTGGCTTTTAATTGGAGAGATAGAAAAATAATCAACATTAGAGAAAAATTTCAATATTAAGAGAAAGAGACTACGTCTACTCATTCTACTGAAGATTTACCTTATCAAAGTGAAAATGGAGTTAAGCTAGAGCAATCGACCAAAGAAATGGAGGTTAGAGAGAGAGGGGGGGAGAGGGATAGAGGGAGAGAAGCTATAGAAATGGAGGAGAGAAAGAGAGGCGCCATGGGAGTCTGGATATAGAGGAGAGAGAGGTTCTGAGTTCTCGTTTGAGAAAGAAAAGAGAAAAAGAAAAAAGTGTTCAAAAAAAATTTAAGAGTAAGAAAATTCTATTTTCAAAATTTTTAAAATTTTGATTAAAAATTAAAAAAAAAAACAAAAAGTAAAAATAAACTTACCAAACGCGCTTCTCACACGTGTTTTTTAACTTTTACTTAAATAATCAAATATTTTACTTAAATATTGTCGAACAATCCCTTAGTTTTTTACTAAATATTTAATAGAAAAATATTGTTTTTAGTTAAGTTTGTAGATTTTGGATATTTGAAAAATATATTCTTTGATTGTGTAGAGTTTATTATTCTACTTGTAATTTTCACAGTTGAAAGTGTTGAATTTGTTGGATATTTGTTTAAACTTGTATTTTTCATATTTTTTTTATTATAAGTTTCGATTAGGTTTGTTAACTTTTTTTGTTATACTAATTTTTAAATTTTTAATTTGATATATATTATTGTTCTAATGTTTTAGTTAAAACTTGGTATTATTAGTCCAAATTTGGCGATTTGTGCAAAATTTTCATTTATTTGAGGTATATTTTCTCAAAATTGTTGTTTCTTAATTAATATATACATTTCTCTTATGTTTTTTCTTAATAATAATTTTATTTCAGATTTATTGTTATTGTTCGTATAATGATGTTTAAATATTATATTTTGTTATATTTTTATTATTATTTTGTTTTCATTTAAGTGTGGTGTTCTTATATAAGCTTCTAATTAATTATGTCAGGTATGTTGTCAAATTTTTCTTCATGAAAAATGATATTATATATATATATATATATATATATATAAGTTTTGAAATATTTGATCTATATATGAGATTAAGTTTTGGAAAAACATATTGTTTATATTGATATTGTTTTGATTTTTTTTGTGTACAAAAAATTATATAGGAGATAGAAATAAAAGAGAATTATGCTTAGTTTTTTTTTTCAAGTTCTAAATTTAGTTAGATTTAGCAATTAATTGGTCTATGCTCATTTAAGTTTCTCTTTTCATGGAACTTACCATAGGTTAATTATTTCCTCTTTTCTATTGTGTCTAGAATGAATAAGTAATATGCTACAAGATAAATTATCGATTGAGTATAGGAAAAAATTTGAGAAATTTTTAGTGTTTAATATGAAGAATGCAAAGATGCTAATATCATCATGTACCCTTATGTCAAATGTGGAGATTTTAGTAAGTTTAGTATTAATAAGATGAGAGATCACTTATTTTTAATAGATTTGATCGGAGTTATAAACAATGAATTTAACATGGTCATGAGGTTCAAAATACCCTAATTTCATCAAAAAAAGTATTAGTAGACTTGATCAAAATTATAAGTGTTAAATAATATATTTGGTATTTATATCTTTTGAACTTAAATTTTCGTGAGGAAGTTGCCTCGCTTTCTTTACGATGAAAGAGTTAGTTTTTTATGACTAGTTAGTTATTGCTAATATTTTATATAACTCAATATTACTATTTGTATTTTTTATTTCATTTCTACGTTAATTTTAATCAAAAGGGAATTTTGAATATATAATGCATCCGAAATATAAAATGGACATAGACAAAATAAGTCGGTTTATAAATAACTCAAGATACGTAAAAGGACTATTGTTATAATTGTTGATTATAGACTATTTATTCTAACTTATTATGCACTTTTCTCTATTTGTATATAATATTCCACACAACTAACACATGTAGAATATGGTTTCTATGTATACAAATATATGAGTAAGATCATTGAATAAGCTAACATTTGATCATTTCTCACTACAAGGGTACTAATTTTATGTACAATACTAATTTTAATATATAATATTACACATTTTAAAATAAAGTTCCATATGCTAACAAACATATTATTCTTTGAATGCATAGTTTCAAGTACAAACTTTCTACACAATGGATGATATGAATATGGTTTGTGAAGAATAGGTTGAAGAACTTATAGATTATATTAGTTGAGGATATCATTTATCTCACTTGATGACTTATCATAGATATATACATAGCTTTTAGGCTAATGTTCTTATTTTTCACTAAATTTATTAACTTAGACTATGTGACTTGCTAGCTAATAGTTCTTGATTAATGATACTTTGTTATTAGTAGTTTAATTTATAACTAAACTTTAATTAACATTTTTGTACTTTTACATATGTGGATCGGGTAGTATATGTATGCATATATTTTTGATAACTTTGTAATTCTATTTTTTGTAAATGAAATCTAGGGGGTTTGAATGAATTTTAATTAAAAACTCCCCGGAAAATAAAATATTTATTCATCACCAGAAAAATGACGTCATATACATACGATGTTACCAAAAAAGTACGTCGTATGTCTACAACATCGCTTTTCTGGCGACACAGAATATTAGACTTCAACGATACTTGAATAGACATCGTCTCGGTGTGTGACGTCATATGCCTTTGACGTAAAAACAAAAATGACGTGAAATCCTATTTTTTTTTAGTTGATATTTTGATCATTTTCCATGCAAGTAAAGTCTAGAGAATGTCAAAACTCTAGGCGATCAAGTTGATATATTTGATCAATTAATCCTGGAGACGAATATTGTAATTAAGTTGGTTGATCTGCTGTTAATTAATTAAGTCTAATAAATATTATGAGGTCGAATATATATGTTATTAATGGTGCTAGATCATGATGGGAAAAGAACAATTTAGTTTATTTTTGTTTGTGATCACATTGATTTGAAACAAAACCTAAAAAAAAAAACGTAGTGCATGTGTCCTACCTTCAGTAATATTGAATATCATATGCATATTTTTCCATATACACTATTAAAATTCACCATTTAGTATCAAACTTTTTAGACACAACAAATTTTTTTGTGACCAAAAGTGGCACAAACCAAACTTCAATGAACCCAAACTTATATTCAACTATCATAGTATTTCCTTTGTTAAAGTATGTCGAAATATTTTCATGATAATATTGTAAAGTAAGCATATATCATTTTTTTTATAGCATAGGAAAAGTATCTTTATAAGAATATATTATACATAGGCTATACAATAATAATACAAAGGTAAGTTAACACATGAAATTAATTCAAACATATCATACTGCAAACATGAAATATTTTCAACCATCCATGCCATAGGTAAAATTGTACTTAACTCGTAATATGATTGTCCTAGTTTCACTCGTTAATTACGTACGTCTAGATTGAAGTTTGCCCTAATGTATACATACTCTATTTGTTAGAGAAACTTAAAGTGGCCTTTATACTGGTTTTTTTTTTTAACTTCTAATTACTTAGTGGGCTTAAAATATTTAAGACTCAGTCTTGATCTAGCATATCACACTTGAGAAACAATGTCATGTTATGTTCATTGACTAATTTATCCTTTCACTTATATAGATGAGATTTGATTCTCTTTAACCTTGATCATAGTGATCTTTTTAATCTATCAATAATTTAGTTGTTGATTTGATTAATATCATCCTAAATCAATTAAGTTTCCTTAATTATATTTCTTTATTCGTAATTAAGGGTCATAATATGATAATTGAGTCAACCATACTAAGAGCTATACAAATTTAAAATCTAAAATCATACTTGGACTAAATATTATTTAGTATTGATCGCACTTTTTAGGCCTATCACTAAACTTAGGCAAAATACAATTAGAGGCATACATTATTTATTTCCTATAATTGATTTTATGTCTTAAATTTGAGTAAATCTTTTCTTATCCCAGTTAGAGATCTAAAATAATTTTTTTTATTTATTCTTATACCAAATTTCTAACCCAAAATTTGAAGTTTTATAATTTATATTTTTGCCCATAATTTTAAGATTTCTAATATTTATGCCCTATAATGGAAAATATTGAGTTATATCTTTTTTTTTTGGTTAAAGATTCTTCTTTTATTTACTTTTACACTTTAAAATAGTCTTAAAACTGCCTAAAATAATTTTCTCACATATTTGACCTATATTTTGTAAAAATTACACTTTTGACCCAAATACTCAAAGTTTTTGCATTTTAGTCCTTCCAACTTTTGAGCAAATATCTTTAATTTTTGGAAAGTATTTCTAATGGGTAAAAATCTGTCCTTAAGGATCTAAGTCTAAATCATTAAGTTTGGTTCATTTTCATGCATATTTTATTTTAGAGTTTTACACTTAAAAATATTCCACTTTTTGTGTTTAGTTATTTAGCATTTATTATTATAAAGTATTCATATTTAGATGCTTAAGAAATCAACAAAATAAGTCTAAATGTAATATAAATTATATAACATGTAAAGTAGGTCAAATATGTTATAATCTATTTATTTTTTTATATAATCATATAACAAGAAAGGTGAGGGAATAATTACCTTCTAAGCTTGAATTTTCTTTCTTACGTCTCCACCATAAAACTAAGTGCTCTCTACTCTTGATTATAATTCTTAATTTTTAGAGTCGATGGATAAAATATTATAACTCTTGTGGATTTGGAAAAATGTAAGGTAAAAGAAGTTTTTTTTTTTTTTTTTGAGAAGGGATAATTGGAAATATGAAAATAGTTTTGGCTAAGTAATTGAAAAGTTACACATGGATTTAAATTTCCAAATGAATGATCTATTTATAGGCCATCTATGGAATGTATCTAATAATACATACTTTTACATTCCATTAAATAGTCTAAGCATCATTATTATCAATTTGTCAATATATCTTCTTTTCCTATTCTATTATCTTATCTTTTACTTTTTTTTTTTTACTTATCTACTACTTTTGTCTCTAATCTTTCTTCTTTTTCAATTATTTGGAATCCAATGCCACTAACTCCCAAAAAAAGTCTCCACTATATTAATTTTTTTTATACCTTTTGAATTATTTTAGAGACAAAAGTTACTAATTAATTTTGTCTATATCTTCCACTCAGTTTACAATCTTTTGTTTACAATCATGAATATTATAAATTACAGTGACTAAAAGAACATTCAGTCAAAACAAATTGACATTTTTATGACTAGAATTTTTTAGTCACAATCTTTTGTTTACAATCATGAATATTACATATTACAGTGACTAACAGTACATTCAGTCAAAACAAATTGACATTTTTATGTCTAGAATTTTTAGCTACGAACCTCTTAGTCACAACATATGAACGATGTGATTCTTTTAATAATGAATTTTTAATTTTTAGTCATGATCTTTGTTGTGACTAAAAGTTGGATGTTTTTTTTTTAAGTGAAATATATTATCCAATTACTTGGAATACAAATATATGTTTTCTCCATGTCGTTATTAAGCTCAATTAGCATAAAGATATCATAAAAAGTCGAAAGTCGTTCCTATCTAAATTACCTAGAAAGAATGCAGGATTACACGACGTTACCTAAAACCAAATAGTGCGTTGTTGAGGTAAATGAAGTAAGGACTTCGGTTAAGTTACTTTAAGAAATTAAACATATATTCTTTTTCTGATTTATGAACGGTATACTCATTTCATCATTAATTAATCGGTCCCTTACTTACGAACTTGCATGAAATTCTCTTTTGAAAAAAATTATGACAGCAAAAACAGAGATTATTTCTTCAAATAAAGAACCAATAAAGAAAAAGCAATAATATTCATAGACATTTCTAGAAATTAATATGGAAAGAACAAGAGTAGCATCACAAATACAGAATTACATTATTGAATAACTATTGTTCGGAAATAACTGAATTGCATGCATATTTTCGTAATATCTTCTAGAGATCGAATGGATTAATAGGCCCACATTCCAAATTATCCAAGCACACAACACCCCAGCTCAAGCACCTCCACCAGTACCATGACCACCACCTAGTCCACTGCCTCCTCCACCACCACCACCTTCAAGAAGACCTCCCCCAAGACCTCCTTCAGCCCTACCTATGCCATCAAAGTGCCCTGCGGCCCCACCACCGGCTCCTCCAAGGATACCATGACCAAATCCAGCCCCTGACTCACCATTGCTTCCGAAGAAGTAGAAATTTTTCAGTCCATGATCAAAAGGACCACCACTGCTGCTGCCTCCTCCACCACCACCTCCACCAAGAAGGCCTCCACCAAGACCTCCTTCGGCCCCGCCTATGCCATCCAAGTGTCCTGCTGCCCCACCACCGGCTCCTCCAAGGATACCATGACCAAACCCAGCCCCCGACTCTCCGTTGCTTCCGAAGAAGTCGAAATTATTCAGGCGGTGATCAAAAGGACCACCACTGCTGCCTCCTCCTCCACCGCCACCTTTTCCGCCAAGAAGGCCTCCACCAAGACCTCCTTCAGCCCCACCTATGCCATCCAAGTGTCCCGCGGCCCCGCCACCGGCTCCTCCAATGATACCATGACCAAGTCCAGCCCCCGACTCTCCATTGCCACCAAATGGACCGTTTTCATTGCCGCCGCCTCCGGCATCGGTACCTATGCCATCTAAGTGTCCTCCGGTTCCATCACCTGCTCCTCCTTCGGCACCATGACCAAATCCACTCCCTGACTCTCCACTGCCTCCAAATGGAGGGTTGATGACATTGCTCTGGCTTTGATCATAAGAGCCGCCCTTTTCAGTCTCAAGTAGCATCCTGGCGTTAGTACCAGTGCAAATAAAAGCACCAACAAGCACCAGAAGAAGAACCCTCGAAGCTGTGATCATCTTTTGCAAACTATATATGTTTTTAATATTGTATATATATGATAGCTAAAGATGAGTTTAATTATTAATTTGGTAGCGAGTGAAGTGAGTAGAATGAGAGCCGGACTTGCATATATATATAGGATGGGAGAGCTAAGCGGCCGCATGGTTGGGAATTTTTTAAATTATATGTATATAACTATTACTTGGTGAATTAATTATTGATCTTTTCTATAAAAATATAAAACCCAATTGAATTATCGGAACTAATGCATTCTTAGCCAAATATACTGTAGGGACATAACCATGCCTGACCTATAAATTAAACTATAGGATAGAAGAGATCATGATGACATGATCAGTATAAATCGGTTATTAAAGAAGCCTAGACGGCCAATAAATTTATTAATGCTAAAATATATAATATACTATTCAAATTCAAATCAAATTATTCCTTGATCAATTTGATGGATCTGGATATACATATATCTGTATATGTAATAATTTTCCTCATATATACGCCTAGTCGTTTTTCTAATTTGTTAATTAGTTTAACATAAACATAAACCCTTAACCCTAAAAAGAATTAAGCGACGTGGCCCCAACATGAATAGTATACGTAAAAAACCTCACAATACTTTATCATGATCTTTTTATTGTTAGAAATAATCGATAAAGCAGTTGAGAGTACAAACGTGTACATTAAATATACGAGTACATATGAGTCCTCGAGACATGCCATTTGTTCTGATCTCATAAGCCATGGCTCTAAAATATGTGTTTCTCCTTTTCTTTAACAGTTTAAGCTAGCTGAAATGAATGATCTTCCAAATTTCCCAATATCTAGGATGGATATTTAGGCAAATTATAAAGGCAGTTTAATTAACACTCCTGCAGAAAGTTCATTTTGCAAGATTTTATATATTTTCCGAAGCGAACGTGATGATCACAACTATGTAGGATATACATTAAATTTTATGGATATTCTTTTCACCATATTATTTGGTTTCTTTGCTAAATCGATCTGCATTTAGTAATCCCTTTCCTTTATTTTATCGAAATATATTAATGAAATATCTTTTGAGTAATCGTGTTGCATTTCCCTCCTATGTATACAGTATAATCTATCTTATTATTTCATTTATTCTTTTTTTTGTTGGCTAAATGTTCTCAGTTCTCTTTTTTTGGCGACGTAACGACATAACGTCTGTTATGTCGTGCAACTGCAAAATATGTCGTTTTTTTATGCTAGAAAAAGAAACGCAAAAAAAGGCATATCATTCGATGGTGCAGATCCGAAGAAATGTCGTTTCCATGTTCCAACTGACACTCCTAGGGGGGAAAAAAATGAACATCCCAGGTCATTTTTCGTTTTTTTATTTTTTAAATTTTTTTATTTCAGAAATTAATATTTATTTGGGATTATTTTTATTAAATGATTTATCACGACTGTGCAGGTGTGGCTTTGTACGGAGAGAAGGAGTGACTTCTTTTCGCCAAGGGACAGGAAGTACCCGAACGGTTCGAGGCCGAACCGGGCTGTCATTTTCTACCGCAAGAAAAACGACAACAAACTAATCAACATGATAATATTCACGATAAACGACATCTTTCATATTCTCAAGAAAAAACTTGTTTTACCCTTCTCACCCGAAAACCAACCTGTCGTTTAAGATTCTTACAGTAAATATCTTGAAATCAAACGGCGTATGATATTTTACAGAACCAAAATGCAGATTTTATTGTTCTAGCCTACTTTTCTTGTCTCGCTATAACGCCACATCGTTTTTTTTTTTTTTCTAACAATTTATTTTTTAACAACTCTACACAAAATGCCTTTATTATTATTTTCTAAGTTGATGTGATTTTATTTAATTTGGGACATAAAAACTTGGGACAGGTGCTGTTGGCATTCAGGATATCTAGCTTGGTGGAACTCGACTCCAGATTTTTGTGGTACTTTTTGGATTAATGATTTGTTGGTAGATAGAATTACCGATTTCATTAACTGCGTGGTATGTACTTTTTTTCTCCGGACTTTTTTCTAGATGCATGGACTTTAGTAAGGCATACCAAAAAATCTTTGGGCATTTTCTTTGTTTTTATGGTTAGATTACTCTTCAGTTGTAACTGTTGATGCTTGTGTTATTATATATATATATATATATATATATATATATATATATATATATGGGCACCAATCCAGTAGGTATTTTTTTTTTTTACCTATCCATAGGTATCAATTTAGCCAATGAAAATTTAGCATGTATATTTTTATATTGTAAAAAGTAAGAGAGAGAAAGAGCATTAATGATGCACGTATTTTCATGCATTTCATTATAACCATTGGATCACTATTAGACGGTGATCCAACGACTAAAGAAAAAATACTTATCGTAAAGAAAAAAAATACCTATTGGATTGGCAACCTATATATATATATGTATATATATATATTTTTTTTTTCCTTCTAAATAAATCGGTTGTTCTTGGGGTACGGATCTCTTGGGAGGGTATAGTTGGGTGTCAGAATAATTAGGATGTGGTTGTTCTTTTCTTTATCTGCCCCTTGTTCGGTTTCCTTTATTTTTTTTTAAGAAAAAAATGTTAGTGATAAATCATGTCCCTCTGTTCAATATTAATACGGGACAAATGATATGTTGCATACACTTAGTTTTCTGGTAAATCAGTCTAAATATATTAGATTGTATCGACGAAATCATTAGACATGTCAGTTTAAGAATTCGTGAATAAAAAATGTTTTGTGAATATACTAGTAAATTAAAAATGATCCGTCGATGTATTTCAGAAACGACAAGTCGTTACCATGTTTTAGGAAAATTTTACATATTTTGAGTTCTTTTTTCCTTGAGTCTAATTTTGACGATTTAGCACCCTCAGTTGTTCAACTAATAAAATATTCAAAAGAGAAATAAATTGACATCACCTATGTTTTTATTAAATTAATTAAGGAAACTCTATTGCCACTTTTTTTTCCTAATTAATAGACCCCTCCAAACATTTTAAAATTTTAAAATTTCTTTTCACTAATCTTTTGAATTTTCATTTCAAGTAAACATTTTGAATAGATTTCTTGTCTCATCCTCCTAATACATTACCATGCATTAATTTTTAGATCCCAACTATTTAATATGTGTTCTTCTCTATTGTTTTATATGTACATGTTGGGAATTTTGGCAAAGGCTAATGAAACTCAATGCAGAGTGTTCATTGTGATATGCATAAGTGAGCACTCTGATCATTTTGATATTTTGTCATTTTATTCTTATTGACTTTTTTTTTTCAGTGATCATGCACACTCTGGTGATGATTATCTGGACTTGAGCAGACACCTGTTTTTGTCTGTTTATATAACTAAGAGAATCTATTCTCTTGCATCAAATAGGGCTGCACGGTGTTTCTTCTACCTCAGATCTTCTAGTACGAAAGTTCCTATATAGATCTAGAGAGAGAAAGTCTCTTATTTCATCACAAAAGCTCGAGGGAATCAAGCTTTTTTTTCAAGAAAGGGAATCTCTTGAATTCTTGCAGCTCAAAGGAGTTTGAGCAATTGGCACTGAGAGTGAGACTAAACTCATCAGAGTTAGGGGCGGAGCCTGGCCATTTAGACGCTGAGTGGATGCTTTGTAGCATTAGATCTGCACCTATCAAGGAGGATTGACAAGTGGTCTCATCAAACTAGAAATAGTTTCTATTCATGTGTAATTCCATTGTCTTGTAATCGGATCTTGATTTACTTTAGTGGATTTGATTTATATCTAGAAATAAGTCCCTTGGACGTAGACTAAGAGAAATCTTAGTTGAACCAAGTAAAATCTCTGGTTTTATTTTTTTTTTTTTTGAGTGCTTTCTAGTTTTGAAATCACTTGTTATTGAAGATGAATTAACACCTCCAGCTGGTAATTGAATAAAATTGGACCTTCTCAAACTTTCAGTATATATTGAAATAACTCAATTGTT
>JXTB01000110.1:42753-95954 GCA_002914805.1 Parasponia andersonii | reverse complement strand
GTGAACAAATTAATAATGAAATTAATGATTAATTTTATAAATTAAATGAATTATATAATAAGTAATTTATTTATATAAAATACCCAAAGTGCCCTTTATATTAACCAAATGGTCATTTAATTCTTGAAAGTTCCCAAAATGCCCCTAATATAACAAAATACCAAAACTACCCCTGTAGCTACTAAAATGCCACTACAACTAATAAAATATATAAATTACCTATATATGTAAATAAATACCGAAAATACCTCTTCAAGTAATAAAGTACCCTAAATAGCCCCACCACTAATCAAATTCCAAAAATACTCCTATGTTCACAATGATACCCAAAATTAGCCCTTTAATAAAAAAAAATACTCATAATATTCCTATAGTTACTAAAATGTTGCAACAACTAAAAAATACCCAAATTACTTATACATATAATAAAATACTGAAAATACCTCTAGAAGTAATAAAATACTCAAAATACCCCCGCAACTAATGAAATTCTAAAAATATCCCTACGTTGACAATAATACCGAAAATACCCCCAATAATTATACAAAATATCCAAAATGCCCCTAATATAACAAAATACCCATAGTGCCCCTATAGTCACCCCTAAGTAACTTTAAGTACCATTTTGGTGCAAAATTACAGAATTACCTCAACAAATTAGGAAACTAAGATTATCCCTAAGTTCACAATATTTACTAACAATAGCTATGGTAATAAAAATGATGTTAAAATAAGGAATTAACCAAAATATAATTATACCTAAAATACTCTTACAAAAGGAATGTGAGATCGAAGAGTGGGCCATTGAAGCTATGTTAGTTGTTTCAGGAAAAAGGGAGGAACCTCATTCCTATCAAATTCGATAAGGCAAAAGACACTTGGCGCCCAGTTGATGACTATCAAAAATACTTTCTCCATTTAATTGGCATATTTGTCCGACAGAATGTGGATCCTTAGTACAAAAATTGGAAGTCGATTCCAGTTGCGTCGAAATGGAAAATCAATCTTGTTATTGAGGTAATAAATAGGTCATATTTATTAAATGTTAAGAATTTTGTATTTACTTTTAATGTACTGATAATTTTTGCAATTGTAAGAATTTTTTAAATACAAAGATTTTAACAAAGACAGTGATGATTTAGCCAATGTTAGAGACGGCATCCTTAGGATTGCGGCAGATATATACAACAACTGGAAGACTGAGCTTAATGAGCATTTTAGAGTCACTAGGAGCGACAAAAATGCTCTTGACTAGGCTACGGCACATTCTAAAGTATCTAACGAGATGAATGTTATAATATAGAGGTATTATTGCGACCTTTTTGACTCTCTAGAGTTTAAAGTTTGTGTATAGTTATGAATTATTTATTTATTATTAAGTTAATAAAGTATTTTATTTTAATTAATTTTTTTCCTACGGGCAATGTCTAAAAGAAATGTTGCGAATAGAACACATCAGCTAGCAACAAGTAAACAAAGAGCCGCTTCTATTGCTCATAAACAATATAAGAAGGTAATAAAAAATTATTACTTTAAAATTATTTTTAAAACATTAAATTTTAATAAAAAAAATTATGTCACCTTAAATATTTTTGCAGTGCAATCCTATTACTAGCGAACTTCAACTAGTTGCTAAAAGTTTCAAAGACCGTTATTTCACTGAGTAGACCGGATGGCCAAGTGCGCAGTTTAAGGCCAATTATGCATGCCATTAATTAATATTTTTTACACGCAATATTTTTTTTTATATATAGTAATTCTAGTATTTTTGCAGAGTAAGATGCTTAAGATTCAGAATACTTAGTCTCAAATTTCTTCCTAATTTGGTTCAAGCTCATCCGAATCTATCACTGATACTCATATTGCAGATGAGGTTCTCAATACACTTCGCGACTTTAGAAGAGATGTCGGATGTAAATTGAGTAAATCTGTTTCCAGTACTAGATCTACCCTACCAGACTAAGGATGTTCAATGATATATACAAGAGAGCTAGTAATACATGACGAAAACCCAGCAGCAAAAGACGATCACTCAGGAGATAATCGTTCAACAATATCAATCACTAGAGGCTCAAGCGATGCAAATAGCGCATATACAGAGGATTTTATCATCTCTACTATCATATGCCAACATGTCTAGTCTTTCGCCTGTCCATTCAGGGTCCACTTCGAAATCATACGCCACGATGCCCCTGCCCCGGCCTCTACCACTGCCACCTCATTTCACCCCTCCTCTGCCATCTCGACCGACTCATCAAGAAGATGAGAGTAAAGAAACTAAGGACGAAGGCTTAGGATTATAGACTTGTTTCTAGTTTTGGACAACTATATTTAATATTAATATCTTTTAAAATATTACTTTATTTATTTTTTNAAAAATTTGAAATAATTAATTACTAAATAAAAAAAAATTCCGTAGTCACCATTTTAGTTCATTGATTTAATTAATTATTTAATAAAAGAAATAATTCACTCTAAATATTAAATAATAATTCACTGTCGCCGCTATAAATTAACATATACCGACGATAATTTCAGAATTATCGTCGCTATTAATCTACTAGATGGTATCTTTTTTCGACTTTTTACAGAAACAATTGTCGCCATTATAAATTATCTAATACAGAGATCACATGTGTCGTCGCTTTAGGTATCTATACTAGCGAACTTTTAGTGACGACAATATCCCCACTTTAAATCTAAAGTAGCGACTCTTGGCTTGCCGCCGCTCTATTCTTGTTTTCTTGTAGTGTGATAGTGAAGGTTAAACCTTATTTTATATTTTTTAGAAAAATATATACATTAAATATTAACTAAATTTATGATAATTTGGTCAATTATATATTATATGATAATTTGTCAATATGTGTAGTATTATTCATAAATTAAGGAAAGAAATTGCCTCTATGTCTGTGGAATACCAACAATAGCAATACACTAATTATAATTGCTAATTAAGGCTATGTTTGGTAAGAGGAAAAATTGAGATGAAGGAAAAATTAAAGGGAAAAGTGAAGGAAAAATGGAAAATGGGGTTGTTTGGTAGGAAGGAAAAAGGAAGAGAAAGGAAAATGAGACAGAATAGGAGAGGACAAAAAGTAGTTGGACTCACTCAAATATTTTTCTCTCAAAAATGGAGAGAAAAAGAAAAAGAAAGTTTTTTACTAATATTTTGAAGTGAATTTATTAAATTAATCTTGTACACTATTAAAATTTTAATAAAAAAGATAAAACAATCGTTGTAAAATATATTAGTTCTTTTTTCTTCTTATATACCAAACAATAATTGAGGAAAGACATTTTCCTTTCCATCCTATACATTTTCTTTTCTTCTTAAATTTTTTTTCCATTTTTTCTCTTTTTTCTACCAAACATGGCTTAAAGGAACCGTCTGATGAGTACATTTGCGATGGTAGTTAAATACTTTTCCTGCAGATTATCAGCAAAAAATAAAAATCACGACAATTTACCACAAACATGATATCCATATTTTAATTGTGTTGATCTTGATCTGTCAATTATTTAAGACTTAAATACTGGCTGCCATCGACATTTATGGCGCTTCAACGCGGAAAAAGTAATGCAGTTTAATGTTACTGTCATTTTGTAAATTAAACTGATCGAGTATTATAGAAATATCTATTGTAATTAAACTGATATTAGGAAACGTATAATATTGATCCATTTGGTGTAGATTTTAAATCAAACTGTCGAAAATAGTTAACTCATCCATCTTTTCATGATTTTATATGGAATTGAGATCACATGTCCCAATTCTCTGTCCCCTTCGTAATATAGTCATAACATAGTCTCCAAATTAATGCCCCACTAATAAGCCACGTTTGGAAAAAGAGAATAACACCAATTTTGACTTTGGAAAAAAAAAAAAAAACATACATACACAATTAAAAACTAGCAAATCCAAGATCTAAAATTTTCTGGATCCGAAAGAAAAAACTAAAATTTTCGAGCAATACAAATCCGAGGTCTGGAGTACTTCCACCAAGAAAAATAAATGGAGATATATATGACGTCAAACACAATGGCGGTGTTGTTTTTAAATTTTAGTGGTTGGAATATTCAAGTAACGGGTGATCTTGATTCTTACTTTCGCAGTATAGATAATGAGTCACATCCTGTTGTTAGTGTTTAATTTTTGGTAGAGAATTTTGGTGTTTTTTTATTTATAGATAATCTTGTTATTGAAGATGAATTAACACCTCCAGCTGGTAATTGAATAAAATTGGACCTTCTCAAACTTTCAGTATATATTGAAATAACTCAATTGTTAATAAAATATTCCCTTAATTTTATCAAAATTAAAAATTACACATGTACAGTAGGATCCCAGCTGAGTGAAGTTGAAATAAATAAAGCAAGCTAAATCACCAATGGTGCACAATTTGGAATTCAAATATTAAAGCAGCAACAAATCTAATAGTATTGGTACTAATTTAAATTAAGTGTGCCAAATTATATGAGATATTCTAACCAAAACTTTAAAACTCTTCATAAATTTTCTCAGGAAAATGGATTAGTTAGTCAAAGAAAGAGGGCTATAGCCATAATTTTCAGTCAAATACATTCGGTAATTAATCTAAATATCCTTTTATGCAATTGTTCCGAGTACCTTTTACCCCAGAAAGGAGGGGAAAAAGTGAAATCACACTTTAACTTGTGTATCAACTCGAATATCGATTTCTCACGATCTCTGTTAATAATAGAACCATATATATATATATACAGATATGTATCCATTTCTTTCTTTCGTTCTTTTTTTCTCTCTTTCTTCTAAGGGGGACATGCAAAACATGAGTATTCTCTAGTTCTGGTGCTTATTATTTCGATCATATACTTTTTCTTTTTGTAAAAATAAGATTTAAAAAGGCGCACACATATATACATATATATATACGAGTTTATTGTCCACTAACAATCCGATCGATTAGAGGTCAATTTATTTCTTCAACAATCTCATTGGAGATTAATTAACTTAGAATATATGAGGAGGACTAAGAGAAAAAGAAACAGCATTACACAACAAACATTTCCAGAAATATGGTAGTACAAGAAGAGTAGCACACTGAATAATTAATGGATTATTATCATTTGGAATATTAATACATGCAGATTTAGCTCATATATATTCTCTTCAAGGGAGTCCACCTCCAAGACCTCCCCCAGCTCCAGCACCTCCACCGAACCCTCCCCCAGCTCCAGCACCACCACCGAGTCCGCCGCCACCGCCGCCTCCAAACCCTCCACCACCACCTCCACCAGCTCCCCCACCAAGCCCGCCGCCGGCCCCAGCACCTCCTCCAAAGCCGGCTCCACCTCCAAAGCCTCCCCCAGCTCCGCCACCTAATCCACCACCACCGCCTCCGCCAAACCCTCCACCGCCGCCGCCACCTAGCCCACCACCGGCTCCTGCTCCAGCACCAGCACCAAATCCACCCCCGGCTCCAGCACCACCACCACCACCTAACCCTCCACCGCCACCAAACCCACCACCGCCTCCGCCACCTAGGCCGCCGCCGAACCGCGGATGGTGGATGAAGTTTTTCTCGTCATTGAACGAACCCTTTTCTGTCCCAAGCTTCCTGGCATTACTAGAGCAAATAAAAGCACCAACAAGCACAAGAAGCAGAACCCTACAAGTCATCTTTTGCCAAATAAGTATATTCTAAATAGCTAAAGATGACTTTAATGATGATTTGGTATTGAAGAGTGAGTATAATGAGACGGAAATGTGTGTATATATACACACAAGTTTGGAGAGCTTATCCGTACAGTTGAGAAGCTATCTTAGTTATAAATGGGTGATCTTCTCATCTATAAAAGTTTAAATTAGCCGCGTTTGGACTATCAGTTAATGCACTCCAAATCTCCCAACCGTCTTTGGAAAAGAAAGGCCAATTGTATTTTGTAGGGACACAAACATTGATGGCCCACCTCTATCTCAGCTTTGCTCGATCTGACTAATGGTACGGGCCTTATGGCCATTACTAGTGGGACCTGGAAAATGTTCACATTGCTCTTTTTATAATGAATTTCATGAAATACGACTCCTAGCTATTCCAACAGCATTAAATTTCGCATGGACTTTTTTGGATGGTTTGGAGCTTCGTCTTTGGAATTTCACGTGCTTCTGCAATAATATTTTTTACTCTCTCTCGCTGTAAGTATTAATTGTTGCGTGCTAAGAGGGTTACGTACGTTGGAGAAGAAAGTCATTCAAATCATTGCAGCATAATAATGCAACAAACAACGTGATACTCTAATGTAACAAATATGTACGTGGTAAAATAAGTTATAATTGGTCCCTATTCCCTAATTCTGTGTTGTTCTTGCAAATGATCTAAGTTGGGATAATATTATGTAGTTTCTGTCTTTTAAAATTTCTCTAAAATAAGAGTCATATGTAGTAAAAAAAATAAGTACTTCACAAAATAGAAAGTTGGAGAGACCAAATATATATACAAATGGAGAAATGTATATATTTTTGTCTAATATATAAATTATTTTACTATAAATATATATAGGATTTTTTTTCTAGTTATGTATAAGTATTTTTTTTAGCCGTTAGATCATCATCTAGCAGTGATCCAACGGTTATAATGATGTGTATGAAAAAACGTACATTATAAATAATATTTTTCGCTTTTACTTTTTATTATAAAAAGGACATGCATGATAAATTTTAATTAACCAAAACGATATTTATGTATAAGTAAAAAAAAAAACTTACTAGATTGGTGCTCATATATATTTATATACTTTTCTATAATATATAAACATGAAGAAAATGTATATATATTTTAATAAATTCTATATATGTCAGCCCCTATTCCCTTGATGAATTTTTTAGACAATTATATATACATAGAGAAATGTGTATATATATATATATATATATATATATATATATATATATATGTCACGACCCAAATCTCAGGGTAGTGGCAGAAGGGAAATTTCACTAAAATTGGAAAAAAAAAATTTAATATTGTGAATTCTAGCCAATAGACCTATCCCATATTTCATAGTCACCAATAAACACCGACTGAAAAATTATAAGAAAAACTAAATTTCAAATAGTTCACTGAGCATCATCATTCACACCTCAACATCAAACTAGTATAGCATATATAGTTTATAAACATATTCAAAATAACACACTTAATTTAAATATTAGCAATATCTATTTATTTAACAAGACTTAAACACAAGTCTTTTATTCACACTCCTAGCATTACCAAGTCTCAGAGTACAAATAAAATATAGCTTCTTATTCCGCTCGTTGATCGTCAATGTTATACTAGACACCACCTGTGGAGAAAATAGGGAGGGTGAGCATAAATACTCAGTAGGTTACCCAATTTCTTTTTTTGGGAAAGTCTTTTATAAATCTCAAAACATATGCATGGTTAGTAGCACTGGAAAGCATTTCTATAAATATTAAGGATTTAAATCATTTACAGAAAATCATGCTAAATCCAAAACCAGATATCCAGGACAAAACATATAAAAGTCTTAATTAAAATAAGCATAATGCATATCACATGAGCTCTCATCCTGTCATCACAACTAGAGCAACTTATACTATATGTATTGAGTGCTCTCTGCCTCACATCTATCTTTGGAAACTGAAGGGATACCCATGTGTCTAATCCTACCGACGTGGAGGGGCACTGAATGCCTGCGCCTACCGAATGGAGATAGTCAGAATACAAACTCCACGCGGGTTAACGGGCTCTCACTGAAGTCGGGTGTACTAGTCCGCCTACTACAACACTGTGATGCCTAAGACGACTCTCATGCATAATCGTATGAAATGTGCAATATTTGGAGTCTCAAACAACCATACATTGGTTTAACATTCGAAAATGGGTCCCAGTATGGAATCGGCCCGTGGCATGCAAAATGGTGCAATTTACGAGCTATTTTCTCATTTTCGTGCCACTTTAGAAAATAGTAGTATTTTATATCAAACTTCATGTCCCAACCTCACTGAATCCAAATTCGAAGTCAGAACTCAGTTTCAAGGTCCCGAACATTAAATGGGCTCAAAAATCTAAAAATTATAAAAATACCATATTTTAAAAATAATTAGAAAAATACCACATTTTCATCCCAATAATTAACGATCTTCCGGTTACTGTTTTAACACTTCAAAATCATGAAATTTCATGTTTCAAACTCCTCTTTCACGTGGTAAAATTTTCTCAGGATAAATAACTCAATTATGAAATAATTACGAAAATACCACAAAAATTAAATATTAAAATATTACTACAGTAGTCAACGACTCACCGGAGCCGAGTTGGAGGCCGAGAGTGGTCGGAAATGAAAGCTGGAGTTGAGACAAGTCCAATGGTGGTGGTGGTGAGGTGATCGGACGTCGGATGGCGGAACGGCGAGCAAAAATCCGATCGGGTGGCGCGACTTTCGGACGGCTCTATCTCCAATGAGAGGCAGCAGAACGAGACAGCGGCACCGAGCGTGGCTTCGTCAGCATCTTCCGGTCATGGTGGTTGGGCATGTCGGGCTCTTCAGTGGCCGGTGGTGATCGCACGTGAACAGTAGCATAGAGTGTATCAGGGGACCTCCGCAGAGAAGAAAGAAGAAAAGGGGGGTTTATATGCAATTTTCAGAAACTGTACCAGTGGGACACGTGGTGCAATCTGGTTTGACCAAAAAACTTTTTGAAATTCCATTTTGGCCACAAATTTTTAAAAGATTCTTTCACTTTAGTCCATCCTTAATTACACTTTTGTCCCCAATTTGTAATTTCTTTTTCACTTTTGCCCCAAATGCACATAAACTTTATTTTATCTAGGTCCAATACTAATAATTTAATTTAAAATAATTCAAAAAGGTAGAATTATCAAAATGCCCTTGAATTAAAGTTACTTAATTACCCTCACAAAAATTTAGGATTTTACAATATATATATATATATATATAGAGAGAGAGAGAGAGGGCACCAATCCAGTAAATAATTTTTTTTTTACCTATACATAGGTATCATTTTGGCTAATGAAAATTTTTCTTGTACACTTTTTTATATTGAAAACTAAGAGAGAGAAATAATATTAATAATGCGTCTTTTTATATATTTTATCATAGTCGTTGGATCACTATTAGATGATGATCCAATAGCTAAAAAAAATACCTATACGTAAGTAAAAAAAATACCTACTAGATTGACAACCATATATATATATAGAGAGAGTTTAATAAATTCTCTAAAAATATATAGATCGATGTGCTTTTGTATGATTTTTTCAAGAAGTTGCATGTTAAGCCGTCGTCTATTATTATTATTACTATGAGAGGTACAAGTTCAAAAGTCACAAACTAACAATCTTTTGTAACTTTCATTTTTTTCAGGAAACAAATATTCTGTAACTAATTATATTAATAGTGTATCATCCCTTTTCATATGCATAAGCCATACAGCTTGTAGCTTAATCAGTACTCCAACAAATGTTGTTTTTGTATTTTTATTTTGATATTGAGTACACATAGCTTTAATCAATTCATGGTCAAAATCAATTTCATTTTTTTTTATAATTAATATTAATTCGTTTAAAACAGAAGCTAGTACATAGCTCCATTTGAGATAGTAATATATATCCATAAGGGATCGATCGATTAGTATAAGTTCATCTTGGGATGAGGATAGGAATTTATAGAATTTCCATATTTGGTAAAGAGTTTTGCCTAATTTTATTCATGAAAAACTTAACCCACGTGGTTCAAATTCCCCCAGATGAGGGTAATTTGAAACTCTTCCAAAGGGTTGGATTTCATTTGCGTGAGAAAGTTGACTCTATCTTCTTTTCAAAAATATTTTTTTTGAAACGTTCCTTTTATCAAAAATATACAAATTAATTTAAAAATTTTATAATTTTAAAGAAAATAAATTAATTATGTAAAAATATTTAATTTTATAAGTATTGCATTTTTTTGGGAAAGGAGTATAACATGTTAATTTAATATATAAAAATATCAAAAAAATTTCCTTGAAAAAATACCAAAAAGATTATTACATAAGGTATTTATGACAAAATATGGAAAAAAAAAAAAAATCAGTACATTCCTATCCAAATATAATTTTTAAGACTTTCCCAAAAATCAAAGACAAGATTCTAATATATTATTAAACACAATTTTTTAAATTCTCCACGTCACCTTCTTCAATTTTTCAAATAATATGAAAACTGACAGTCTTTTTGTACTAAACGACTCCTAAAAGTAATGTCATGAACGGGCATCTTAACGTGCGAACCACAAGAAGTATTATGTTTTTACCGAAAAATGGAATATTGATCTTAACTTATGTCTTTTCCTTTTCACTGGTCCTTTAATGTACTAATTCTTATAAAAAAAAAAAAATCTTACGTGGAATCCAGTATACTAATTGCAATCACTCGGTATAAACAAAATTGACATCAAGTTTTTTTACTATCCGATAATAATGTGGCAAATTTTAAAAATCGATATGTGTACGATCGCACAATAATACTCCTCAGGCACAGCTCATAAAGTTGCGCAGTATTTCATGTGAACAGGAATGTGAATATATAGTATTTGATCTTGCAACCAATTACCATAATATGACAAAAGCTCAAAAACCATTTTCTTTTAATGAGTCGAATATTGGACTCATTGATGCGATCGAGTAAATTACTGAGTTCATAATTCAAAGCCAAAGCTCTTCATATTTAAAGAGGCAAATATGTAGCACAGAAACACTTTTTTTTTAACTCAAGGAAACAATTTTCAAATTTAATCGACTTTTATTTAATATGAATGTGAACATATAGTAGTACATTTTCCAGCAAGGGGATAAAGTATTTTCCCTGCTGGAAAGTGAATGATGCATGCAGTCCATAACTGAAAAATTTTCCCTTGTCTTTACGTACTTCCTTTTTTTTTTTTTTGGTGCCTTCTTTTATCATATACATACATATAAAATAAAGGGAAAAAAAAAAAAGCACGGGATCACTGCTCCCTTATCCCACCCACCCTCCCGCAGGTTTTATTCCAGTTTTCTCACCGAGAAGAAAAAGTCAAAAAAATAATGATAATACAATAGTGTTGGGGAGAATTACAATTTATGTTTCAAACAATAAAATTACTATGTAGAGAACGGTGATAATACATCATAATCAACGAGTACTACTAAGTTTAACACCGAAAAATGTAAAGCTATGATTTGTCCAATGGAGCTAATTGAGACTAGTTCAATTTGTCTAAGATTTGTAAGAGAGTTTGTGAGTGTGGGAGGAGTTTGAATTTTAATTAGGTCAATTTGTAATTAAAATTTCTCATGTACAGAAAGAAAAGAAAGAAAAAAAATGTGATGATTTGCTAATATTGGCAATTAGCATTTGTTTTGGGTTGTTAACGGGCATGATCCAGCTTCAGTGGGCTACGTGTGCCAGTTTGAGAACAAGGTTGTATAAAAGTTCCAATTCTTGTATTCTGTTTTAATCCATATATATCCGTTTTATTTATTATCCACGTGAATGTATTTTTTCTTATCAACAGTTTTTCCTCTTTTCAGTCTCACTCATACATTCGTAGCAGCATCATGTCAACTTTTTCTCTCCTCTCCTCACTCAAGAATCATAATTTAAAAAAAAAAAAAGAAAAAAAAAAGGAAAAAGACATAAAAGTTGGTGAAAATAAAGCAGGGTAGCTTTCAATTTCAAAATGATTAAAAATTCGATCAGTACCACTTATTGGGCCCAACTAATTATTTATTTATTTGTAACATCTGTTTTATTTGTGAGATTTTGTACCCACCCAAAGTTAATTCTAGAGAAGAAACTTAAAAGAAAAGGACGTGGGTGGAACTTGGGCCAATGCGGCTATTTTTTGCGAAAAAAAAAAATATCATGAAGTTTAGATTTTGTAATTTAAATTTTAAAATTTGTATTGTGTATAAAATAATATCATAAATAGTATTTTTGATAATTAATATCCTGAGTGGATTTTTTGAATAATTTTAACTATAAAATATAATAATGTTATCAAAATTAAGAAAAAAAATAAGGATTAATCTAATTTTAATAAAAGATATTATTATTTTTTCATTGCTAAAATTAGTCAAAAAGTCTGTCTAAAGTATTAATTTTAAGAAATTTTTAATTTTAGAGTATTGTTTTACAAAGTTAAAACTTTAGATTTAAATTACATAATATTCAAACTTAAAGATATTTTTTTGCGATTCACTCCTTAAAAAATGACACTTTTAAAAGTGTCAACGACTTTGTAACTTATGGTCAAGAGCTTCTTGATGATGAAAAAATCCTAAAATTTCATTGTTAAGAAGCTCTTGATCTATGTTCAAGACTTTTTTGACACTCCAAAAACTGTTACATTCAAAAGAAATGCATAAAAAAAATTATTTTGGCCTAAATTTGTCCCATCCATGTCATGTTCTTGAAACTTAACTGCCGAAAATGGCAGTTAACAAACTATAAAATCCTGTTAACTTTGATTCATTTTTATTATTAAAAAGTGGCCATCGTATTGGGCTAAGATAAACCATTGCCCAAGCCCACCCCACACACTTGGCCCAGAAATCAAACGTGTGCACGTATCAGCACTCTGCTTGAAGGCACTCCACTACGAACCGAAGCCACACTGGCTTGTCTACTGCAAAACAAACATTATCTTATCCAAAATCCCAGTTTGACACGAGAAGAAAGTATTAATCCTTTTTGCCGAGTTTTATAGAACTTCTTCAAAAAATAAGTTCGACACTTCAAAATGAGGTCAATACAACTTCAATCTCCATTGCTTTATTTTAGCTCAGAGCTAAAACACAGTAAGCAGCTGCAAACACACAAACCTCCAACATGGTTTTCTTCCTGCCACGAACCGGCAAGACTTGTTACTTTCCAGAGGAAAAAGCTTCGTTTTTCACTTCAAGTACGTATGAAGGCCATGATGGACGGTGGTAGTAGCAGTATTCCCATTGTTCTTGGTCTCACTTCCCCAGCCAAGTCCCTCGACTTATCCACATTCCTTCAGACCAGGTCAATTTTCTCTCACCATTTTCTTACTTTCCAAACACAACTGAACTGCTTGAGAATATGTGTTCTTGTTACTTGAATCAGTTGTTCTCTTCAACTCTCGGTTCTTTTTCTTTTTTTTTTTTTTTTCAGTGTACTACTGCTGGTTATGTACTGGATATCAAATTTCGTTGTGCCAGATCTGGTCTCCAAGTATTTCCAGTTTGACAAGGGGAGCGAAAATGAGAAGAAAAGAGATGACGATAATGCTTAAGGTGTTGGAAAAAAGTCCCGAGTTGGTGAAGCTCTCAAACAAGGAAACAGGTACACAAGACATAATAACTGTATAGCCAAGCAGCTTGGTGTGCTCTACATTATCTATTGTTTGATTTTGATCTTAGTGCTTGAGCCCATGCATGGCATAGCCAAACTACAGAACAAGAAGTTGGGAAGCCCATTTGAGCTCATCTATGGTATCTCAATTCCAGGAATCCAGAAGGCAGAACGGAAGAAAATGAAAAAGCTTTTGTTATTTTCTTTTTCCTCGTTTAAAAATTTTTCATTCATCTGTAATCAAACAATAAATTCCTTCACATTTTCCTAATAATAAACCCCATCTGGCCCTTTTTTCTTCTCTATTATTTCCTGAATGATTTACAATTGCCAGCAAAACCAATTCTGTTATAACCTAAAAGACCAAAAAAAAAAAGAGGGGTTTATCTAAACTCTAAACCACTGTCCAATCATTTTCATCTAAAGCAGTAGGTTTTTCAGCAGGGGATAGACTTCCAGGCTTGGGAGGTCTTTTAGAAAATAGAGATGACTTTCCATCAAAGAAACTCGAAAATGGTTGACCACTCATCTTGTCGTCGGAGTTCTTATGGTCTCTTGAAGCTGGTTTCCTCAAGTGCCTATCTTTGCCACCAAAGTTGAGGTTGAGTTTCTTAAAGAGTCGTTTTGGTTCACCTGCAGGGTTGGGGTTATCTTCTGCTTGCGTCATTGTTTTTAGCACTTCCTCTGGATTTAGTAGCAATTTCTCTACTGTTTCGTATACCTGAACCAGAAATCAGTTCAAAAAATTTCAGCAGATTAATCATTAATTTAATCACTAACCCCAATACCTATGGAAAAATAGAGCAAAGACCTTATTTCGGATGAACCGGAAAACGGTATAGCAGGAACCAGGAACCATGAAGTGGAAATGATATATACTTAAATACAATGAACGACATACCACTAAGTTTTGATGTCTGAATGCGGTTAATTCTTTAGTATCAATCAGTTCTAATCTTATGAAACTTACCTGGCAAAGATCATCAATTTTCTCACTCAAGTTGCTGGCTTGGCATGTGGCAGTTGCATAGTCTTTGCATTCATAGAACAGTTTTGACAAATCACTGTTAGTAGATAGAGAAGCTTCCGCTATAACAAAGCCTAAACCCAGCTGAATGTTTCACAAGAAGTCATAGTTAGTAACAGCACAGCCACTTTTGAAAACAAATTTAGAACTTCCACCATGCACAGAAAAAAAATTAAAATGACAATAAAAATCCAAACTAGGAGTTTGAAATCCTGATAGAGAAAAACATTTATAATGAGGATTAGTCATAAAATTTTGCAATTTACAGTATCTCTCCAAAGAAATCTTGCTTCAAGTCCCAATTTGAGTCAACCCCATGAAGAAACAGTTTTTTAAAGTCAAGTCCAACTTAAAACCAACCACCTGTACTTAAGCAAAAGTTTAGCACATTTTAAAGAAAACTAATCAGAGACAGAGATTAGATGAGAAGTAACAATATTGATCGCATTTCAGATGTGGTGAACAATGAAGCCAGAGCTTCAAAAATTAGTCGCTGTCTAAATTTGCAATGCTGACTTTCTGGTTCTCATGTAGAAAGCTATTGCTTACTATGCATCAGATAAAAGGTCAGTCAAGAAAATAAGCTTCAACTGACATAATTCAAAGTAGATTTTGATAGCATTTTCAACAAAGTAGATTTCCTTTTTTTAATATTTGTCCAGTTGAACCCTATAATCTTTGGGAGGCATGAAACTCTAGCAATATGCTAGGTAGGTCCCCATGAGAAATTGAATCCCAGACTTCATGGGAGCAAAACATTTGCCTCACCACTCGACCTAACCCTCATGGGTTTCAACAAAGTAGATATTGATCAGAATAAGCCATTTCTCTCTCCCGAACAGGCAAGAAAAAAGGAAACCATATTAAGCCAGGTAAAACATTTTAGAACAAATATCATTATTTCTTTCTTTCTTTGTTTTTGCTGAACTCAAGAACAAATATGGACAAATTAACTAACTAGATAATTTACCATGATATTAACTCTTAAAAACGAAAGCATGTAATAAATGGTAAGAATGATAATGTACTTACCAAAGATACAAACAGTTGCTCAAAAAGGTCAGAAGGTGGTATCTCCTCCAGAGTGTCCAGGATACCTTCCCTACAAGATCAATTGCTCGGATGATTATTCAAAATAGAAAACCAACAACAAATCACAACAAAAACATTAGTATATTCACTGCAACTCACACTGCCAAATCCTCATCAAAGAGGGGTGTTTGTTTAACTGCTGGAACTGGTTTTGCTGTTTCCCACAGCTCGCGCCATAAATTACCTATTATATAAGCATAAGCATAGTTCAGGGAAATTTCATACATTATTTCTTCGCAACAGCATTATAATTTATTTGTTAGAAAGGATTTTGTTAACTATACAAAGAAGAATGGCTCCAAAGTTAAGAGTTCCTCATTGATGAAAACAAATTAAGGATTCCGTTGACTAGATAAAAAATGGCTCTGAAGTTGGGGTTCCTCATCTAAAAATGTCATGGGAACATTTTTTTCCCCATATTCGGACCCCTGTTAAGCAATTACAGGCTGTTATCATTTTTCTTGTACCTGTTATACGGTTAAAATAGGAATCAACCCTTTTAAACCAGTTGTCGGTCCTAAAGAAATTAGGAAACGTAAAACTTAGAGTTTATTCAAATAACTCATCAAAATTATTACACGTGCATCAGATTCAGAACTTTTAATGTAATTAATAATGATGGTTATATGATCAGGCTCCCTGTTTAATTTTTCACACACTGCTTCATGCACATAAATATATGATTTTCTGTTGTGCTGAACTATAAAGGTCTTCAACATGAAGAACCCCAACTTTTCTTCAAGTATTCTGTATAAAATGGTAAGAGTGAGTTTGTATACATGTAATCCTACCATATTTGTATGTATGCATGTCTATGAGTTAGTGTGCATACAGTTTCTAACCTTCTTTCTGCATTCGACTACTTAGTTGACCCCTCATAGACAATATGTCACCTTCATCAGAAGGGTCTTTGCCCTCATCACTCGGCTCAGCTTCTGTCCAGTCAGGAGGAGAGTGCCACCTAACAAAATCTTCCAGAATACAACCAGGATTTGCAGCCTAGCACATGACAACAAAAATAATTTAGTTAAAATGGGTAAACAGGCAAATTTTTGAGATGAGGAAACTTTATTTGTTACAAAACTCAACCTTGAAAGCCTGCATGTCAGATAGCAGTTGAGAACACCCGGCACCAACACTGGTCATTAAAGAAATGGCGATTATTATCAACATCGATGGTGATTAAGATACACACAAATTATAATGCAAACACAAAGCCCGCACATACAATCAGTATACAAGGAGAAGAAATGAGCAAATCAAATACAAAGAGACTACCTTTGTTCTATTCAACAAGTAGAAACACATGGTCCGAACACTATATATGATTAGAATGTTTTATTAGGAACTACAGTATAAGCATAACCAAGAACCTCAAAATTCTAACAGCATTAAATAGTTTCCACAAACTAATAGCACCGTGAGAACTAAGGAAACAATTAACCTAAAATAAAATAGCTGACTATTTTGAGAGTGGCTAAAATACAAACCTCCCAGTTCGAAGCACAAATTCCTCTGTTTCTTTGATAAGATCCTCGGTAAGCAAAGGTCCTTCCTGCAGGAAATGGCTGAGAAATCTCATCTATAGGACTAAGCAAAAAAAGTATCTTCTGAGTAAAAATTATTAGTCAAACCTGAGTTACTGGGGAGTACACAGGTTCACCGGTTTCCAACATTGTTAGATCACCAGATGGACGATCAGCACCAAGTCGAAGAACAAATTCCCCAGTGCTTATTCTAGCATATAGTATAGCGCATGCTGGAACATCTTTGGGAGCGGCTGATTCTTCAGCATTTGAATTGCCTTCCTTAATTACTAAGTCTAACGAATGAGTTGCAATCTCCCGGCGCCTTTTCCGTGAAACACAACAATTAATAACTTGCATCTGCTGATACAACAGGCAAGAATTTAGATCTGGAATATTATCAAGAGGGATGCCAGGTATATATTGTTCCTCAGACCAAAGTCTTCTCAGCTGCATCCCCAAAAAATTAAGAATATACTGTTAAAAGTAGAGATAAAAGTTTGTCCAAAAAAAAGAGAGAAATGATAAAGTAATCACTGATGCATTGAAATTTAATTTACCAAAGCAACCAAATGATGAAAAACTTTGGACAATAATAAACATTAACAAAGACTTTACTTGGCAATTGGCAGGACAATAACCCAACAAAATGTTAGAGAACTGATTGTCAAGGTTGTCCATATTGATCTAAAGTAATACATCATAATTTTATCCAAAGTAAACAGTTAGTTTCATGTCATATCCACAAAAACATCCAGTTATACGTGCTAATAAATTCACCCATATAGAGGACATATGTCCTTTCAAAAACCAAATGCCTATAGATCAAATAACAAGCATTAAGAACCATAAGAGATCATTTTTCATCAGAATTTTTGTACAGACCACTTACTTCAGCAACAACTCTGCACCAAAATAATACCATCTTTCGCAGGGTTCTGAAGCCTCCAATAACTTCAGCTACCTTGACAATGAGGCTTTCAGGAGGTGAACCATGAATATCTCTCGGAAAAAATGTGGTGGCAATTGCATCAGTCCCAGAGCTGATATTTCGTTTGAGAAAATCTCCATCTGTACATATCTTGCAGATATTAAAATATAAAAGAAACATCACATGATAATGCATAATTATAACAAAATCCTTTATCCAGCAGGATATAATCTTATCATGGCACCTAAAATATGCATCTACCTCCATCAAACAGCGATTGAATCAGAGACAGAACCTTCTCATTGCTACTGAACTCTGACGTAAGCTTATCCTCTTTATCACGAAGCATTAATGACTTCACAGCTGAGAGACTTAGACCTGATCTCTCTCTGACAGGTGAAGAACCCCCAGATGATACCCAGAAATCCTTCAGTGACTTGGATTTCTTTCCAGTCCTGGATAAAGATTCCAAATTCCAAGTCAGAGTATTAATATCAACTTCGTTCTGAAAATTCAAATCCGTATATCGAGCAATTTTAGCACTTAGAACACAATTCTTTAGAAATCAATTACTAACACGTTGCAGAACATATTAACATGAAAACAGTTATCGACATGTCAATTATTTTGAATGGCTAGATGCTAAAAATTCACGAATTTCAAACGAAAGGAGGCTAGAGAAGCGGGTCTTTATTAAGAGTATGTTTTGTGAGGGAGAAGTGGAAGGAAGAAGATAGGTGAGTGAATTTTTGGATTGATTTTTGACAGGGTGGTATTTAGTAGGAAGGATTTTAGGAGGGAATAGATTAGACAATGGATTCCAAATCATCAATTTGAGTCAATTTTCAGTACCTCCAAATTGAAAAGAATTTAGGAAAGAAATGTCCACTCAAGTGTTAAATGGTCATTGTACCAATAAAGACTCCCCTTCCTTTCCCTTACATGGCCATTCCAAACAAAGGAGATGATTTTGGTTTTCTCTCCTTCCTCTCATACCAAATACAATAAACGAAGAGTCTCTTTTTGTCTCTCATTTCCTTCCCTAGGTAACATCCCTCTCATTCCTTCCTATCTTCGTTTCCTCCTACCAAACAAACCCTTAGTGTTAAGTATAAACTCAGAGATGGTGAGCAAATACAGTTTCTAAGAGAACCTGACCGCAAGCATGGTGGCAAATAGAAATTGGAATCTTATAAATTAACTAGGAAAGGGAAAGAGCGAGAGAGAGAGAGAGAGAGAGAACACAAAAGGAAATAATACCAAGTGACGAATTGTCAGATGCCAACAGTAAAAACTTACTCAACAGCTATAGCCAATTGTTTTATAGCAGATAGTGGAGGAATAAGCCCAATGTTTGCAGCACTTAAACCTTCTGCCGAGGGAATTGTCTCCGCAGCCTAAATATACCAAATTTCATTTATCATTGAAAATAAAAAAAACTTCAATAAATAAGCAAATTGACATGCCAATTACTATACCTCAAATTACATTTTCCACCAATTACAAACAGTCATAGGTTACTAGATACAGTTTTTCCACTCTCAATAGATCATATGAATTTGCCACAAAATCTCAAAGAACACATAAATCATCGATACCATATTTCAAATTCTAAGTCAAGATTTTGAACTAAGCGTTCCAGCTTCCGGATATTAATTCCACCTAGTACCTTTTGCTTGCTTTGAAAAGAGATTATATTAAATTTATTGGTAAAATTTGTCATCCAACGCTATAAGATAACCTTATAAAGACATTTAACACATGAAATCAGTTGCAACTCCAAATATATTTTCTTTTTTAAAAAATAGCTTCATAAGATGCTTCTCACCTTTGCTTCGAGATCATTTTTCATATTCAAAATGTACAAGTTCTCGTCGTAGAATGGAACCGACATGATTGAATTTTCCGCTTTCTCACTCTCTTCAGCTCCTTTTCTCCCTATTCTAATGTTTCTAAACCTATCCTGCCAATCCTGCTTCGTCCTAATCGGCGCTGGCCTCCACTTTAACTGCTTGAATTCACACAAAATTCAAACGAAAAAACATATCAAAGAAAATTACCAACACTTCAAAACCAAAAACTATATAGCACATTACGAATTTATGGTTAAAAAAAAAAAAAACAAAAATCAGTAAATGTATGAAAGAAAATGTGCATAATATATATATATATATATATATAATCATGTTCATGATTCTGTGACATTTCCAAATTTCAGAAACTAAAGCAAATCGATTCCAAAATCAATTTCAAATTCAAAATTTTTCATCAAAAACCAAAGAATTCAAAAACACGAACCTTCGATTCTCCCTCGCTAATTGGAGATTCATCCTCGGCAACTTTGATCGAATTATTCGACGATTGCTTATCCGAATCTTCACCAATCCAAAAACGATCAAATTAAATATTCATTTTCAAAAATCATTATACAAAAAAAATGAAAATATTACAAAAATAGGAGTCGTTGAAAGTAAAATGAAAGTCTGAGGCAGTAAAAAAAAATAGTAAACGGAGGAAGAAATTGAGCGAACGAGATTGAAATTGGAAGATTTTAGAGAGAGAGAGAGAGAAAGACAGACCACGATCGGACTTGAGGTCAGAGAAAACGCGCTCCGCTTTGGCAGCAGCGGAATGCAAGGCGGTCCTGGCTTTGGATACAAAGGAATTAGGCGCCTCCATATCCTAAACTCGCGGTGTGCGCAGTTTAACCACGCTTTCTCTCTCTCCCAAATCGACCACCACCCCAAGGTAATGAGAGAGAGATCATCATATAACTGGAGAGGACTCGGAGTAAGCTGGACTGGACAAACAGAATGGACTGAGACAACTTTCGAATTCTTTTATTTTATCCAACTTATATCCAATTTTATAAATAAAAACAAAAAAAAAAAATAGATCTGCCGAAATTATTTTTCAAAATGGGGAATTAATTAATTTGTAGAGAAGTTATGGTTTTTTCGCTTATGGTTAATTTGTCTTTTATTTTTATGTATACTTCGTCATACTTTGTCACGTTACTTACTAAAAATATTAACTAATTAATATCTATTAGCGAGTCTCTCCAACATAGTATAACCCGGAAAAAAAAAAAAAAAAGAGACAACTATTTTATTTTACATGTTGAGTTCATTCAATTGAAAAATGATTCTAGAAGCATTTTCTTCTGGAATGACATTAATCCTGTTTATTATGTGATATTGTAGTTTCTCTCTATTACAATGTAACAAGTCAATTACAATATAGTTCGGTAAAAGAAATTAGGATATTTAAGAACTAATTATTAATTTTTATTATTTTTTACTTTGAGGAAAGATATGGGTAATATCATTATTACGAAGACTTTTTAATTTAATTATGTAATCCCATATTAGGAAAAAAGTTCAGAGAATGCTTTAGAAAATGTGGCTTATATATTTTTCTTGGATTTTTTTTTTTTAATTATTATTGTTTAGTTTAATGTTGGACCCGTTTTGAATCGCAAGCTCCTCGTTGCTTCTTTCTGGGTCTTCTGCGCTTTTATTATTGTCAGATAGCTGTCAACTACGAGACTCGTTGATGCTTAGGTGAGTGAACAACTCAAGACATATAATATAGGGGAGACGACGATCCAAACAAATTAAGCTATATGTGTTAGAACACAAAGTGGGCCCCGAATCTCTACATATTGTCCTCTCAATAACCGTCGTTCCAGACAGGTAGTGGAGACAATCTAGTGTGGCGGCGACACACGACACGAGATCGTTTTTGGGACACATTCATGGGATTACTGAGACCATTAACATATATCACTCACTATAATACTAGACCCATCTTGTATGGGTCTAGTAGGCCTTTTGGGACGGTCTCATATCAATTATTTCTTCAGGATTTATGATGACGTGGCATGCTATCAATAGCCTGAGGGCTGAGGCCTAACATATTGCCTTAGTTAAATTATCAAAAAAAAAAAAAATTGGTAAAATGGCACTAGAGTCCACCTTATAATTAGAGATTCCACAGCTCAGAGTATGGTCTTAGGCACCACAAGCACCTTATGTATTGCTCTAAATTATTTTAACGATTATTAACGATATAATTAAAATGTTAATTAAAATCGTACTTTCCTATTTCAAATATTTTGTATTTGCCGCGTCGAACTTCACCATTGGTTCGTATTAGTAATATAATTAAAATGTCAATCAAAACCGGAATTTCATATTTCAAATATTTTGTATTATTGGTTGAGTAATAACGGATCCTACATAATATATTTACCAACAATTTGAAGTATTCTAAGTACTTCTCTAGCAAAACTAAATAAATATTAAAAATTTTCTAAATCATAAACCTATTTTTTTATTGAAAATAATTATAAAAAAAAAATAACTCACGTAGTTTATAAGTTGAACTTCCGTTGTAATCCTCAATTTCTTCCGCTTACCCACTAAACGGCTAAATTATAAACATATATAATATTCGCCCAAACTCCACTCAACTCTTTTATGACCGTGGCACCAAAAGAAACGTATGAATTAATGTCTACAAACTAGTTCTATATCTCACATTCTTCTTCTTTCCTCTTATAACTTTCAATTTCGAGTGATATAAATACACATCTTAAAAAATTAATGTGAAGTACTAATTCTATCACTATTTAAAGTATGTACATTCAATTTTTATGTGCATCGTAAAATAAATTTTAAATGACTATGTTTTTGCTTTGTATATTCTTATATTCCAAAAATACCCAATTTTGTGCATTTATTTTTTTATTTTTAATATCTAATTTTTAAGATAAAAAGAATCAAAAACTAAAACATATTAATAACAATCTTTTAGATAACTTTATTTTTAATCAAAGAGAAGATTTGTTAAGCAAAAGGAAGCAAACCACAAAAAATTTGTAAACATCATAAATATACAAAGAGACAAACTACTGCAATTTTTGTTCTTCACCCTGTATTGTCTTTCAAGGGAAAATAAGTAATTATGATATAATAATAAACAAATAAACTATAGATAATATCAAAATATATGCAACAGGATTGATTTTTTATTTTTTTGGTTCCACGATGTGTGTTATTTTTTAAATAAAAAAAATTCTCTTTTATTCGATGACTATTCAAATTAATGTTAGATTCTTATCAAATATAAATTAAGAGGATTGCTTCTTCTTCTTTTATTTTCTTCCACTTTATTCTTCCACGATGTGTTTCCTTTTTTTATTTAAAAAAAAATCTCTTTAGTTCTCTATATATCCATATTGTATTATATATATACACATAATATATTTTGGATCTTTCTCTTTAAATTCTTCTTTTTCGATCGTCTTATTGTTCATCTTGCTTTACTGTTTTTTTTTTTTGGGTAATTTTAAAGATGAAAAAGTAATTTCATTCTAGAATGAAAGTAATTAATTTCAGGGTTTTTTTTTGTTCCCTTTTATGTATTGCTTAATAAGAAAAGTTCTAAATGTGTCACTATTTGAGCTAAGTACATTCAAAACCATACATAATACAATTTTGCATTTAACTATTCCCTTATCCTTTTTAGTAGTTATAGTTATGAGTAAACTTGTAATTAAAATTATGAATGTACATAGTTCAAATAGCAATGGTTTTAGCACTTTTTAAAATAAACATATTGATTCTTTACGCCTTAAAAAGCAAAATAACAAAATAATTACACTAAATTATAAGGATGTTATTAATTTTGACTTATCAATTAAAAGGATAAAGTATAATTTATTTACAAAATAAGTAAAAATTGAGATACTAAAATTTTATACAAAAAAAACTTACCCAATGATTTGGTATTGTTTTTAACCACAAAATTTTAAATAATGTAGATCCACTTTAAAATAAGAAATGGTTGAAATATATATCACATCAATTAGTGTAAGTTCTTTTGTGTAAAATTTTGGTGTATTGATCATTAATCTAATAAAATTTGAAAAAATTTTGAGTTTCCATAGGCTAGGTCAAGTTTGAAATTGCAAGTTTTTAATTAAATAAATGGTTTAGTTTTGTAAATGATTTATATTTTATCTATTTTTTAGATTCAAAAAATGATCAAAATTGATAACATCCCTAATTATAAGAATCAGTAATTATTGACAATAAGAATAATAATAATTATATGAATAGTTCTTACGAGAGATTGAAATAAGAAAAAAATTCATCCTTTTTAAGAGGAATAAAATTGTATTTACATTTATTTAAAGTTAGATTCTCTCTCAAAAATAAACTCAAAGTTGGATTCACACTTTTTAATAGGTGTTCATGGTGCACTCTTATGGATTTAATTGCTTATTATTTAGTTTGCTAAACTTGCACATATAATTTATGTATATATTCAAACGGCACAATTTTAAATGATCAAGAAAAACCGATTCACCACGAGCTACAAACTCGCGTGAAAATACTCCTCTTTGAAGAGTATGAGGTATGGGATCAAACCCACCTTCCTTCCCCTTCCCATGTTAATCTAACAAGTTATCGAAAAAAAAAAATGGAACCAAATCAACTTGGCGGCATATCTTATCCATCTCGACTTGAATTTAGAAATATATCTTTAAAAGATTTTACATTTCTACTTTTTTTTTTTCCCTTCGGTTTTGGGCAATGGGCCTTGGGCTTTAAAATGAGGTTTTAGACATGATAGATAGAAATTGTAGCATATTTTTGCTTTTATACTATTTTTTTTAAAAGAAAAACCATGGTTACATCATAATCTAAAGATGGAATCTACAGTACATAAAAGGTATAAATGAAATTTTAAATAAATATAACCTAATTATTCAATAAACATATAAGGTGTATTGGGGTACGATTTTATTGAAATCTAATTTTTTTCCTCTCAAATTGCTAGCTAAATATAATAACCTCTAACCTAGTTAGTCAAACTTTGTTTGAAAACGTAATCGGTCAGGCCAAAGTGAGTTAAGCTTTCGTAACTTTTTTTGAAAATTGACCATTTGAAAGTGGAAGAACTAAAAAAGGCATAAGAGTTCATTTTTTTTCCTCTAAACTTTACTAGAAATATGGTAAGAACAGCGTATGTCTAAAACTAATTCTCAAGCCCTATTTATAGATTTCACCAAACTCCTCGAGCTAGCAGCTTACTCATAACGTAAAGCCTCCTCCGTTGTGATACCTAACACTATATCTCCTATCCATATCTACCCACTTAACTCGGCCCAAATGTTGACACCTAGTTGCCACTAATCTTATCTGCATGTTTGACACCTAACTTGTCTCATTCCACTCTATGCTTCCAACTGACACCTCATTTGAAAAACTTTATACCTTGTACTTTGATTTGATACCTCGTACTTTGATTTGATACCTCATGCTCTAATTCAACATCTCGTGCTTATAACAGTACCTCGTGCTTATGGACACATCATATTTAGAATACTTCATACTTCACTTTTTAACTTATCATATAAATATCATGATTTATAAAACTATCTAGTATGAAAATCAAGAAATACTAACTTCTCCCTATAAATTGATCACAAAATTAGAAATAATCTTATTTCTTTTATCTGCAGCTTATTTATTCTAGATTGTCGGAAACTTAACTATTAGTTTTTATCGAAAATCTTTTCTTTCATCGTAATATCTATGATCAAAACTACTAAGTGCCTCAATCAGTAGCTTTACTCATTTCTATTGCATAAAACCTAACAGCAAAAGTCTATCTCGTGAAACATGAAATCCTTTTACTAGAATTTGTATGAACTTATAAAATTATTAAGCTCCTCATTGACCAACTTAACTTAGAATTAGATAAAACTCTATTACATATAACACATAAGCATGCACATGAATTGGGGTATGACACTAAACTATACTGCATGATTTGAGAATATTAGGAGGAAAAAAAAAGCCACACAACATGAAAAATTAACTTAGATTATAATATATTGTGCAGTTTAACCACTTTTCCATACGATGCTATAATAATTACATAATTTTGATAAAACTCATGTGATCTAATTTCAAAAGTCGGAAAATATTAGAAGATGTGTCCTACAAGAGTCTCATTTTTAAATTAAAAAGAAAAAAAAAGTTAGAATGCTAACTAAGCATTATTAAAATAGAACGTGATAATCTATCATACTTTTCTATGTCTCACTCTTGTCTAATTAAATAACATTATCATCTAACATAATGAAGATATTTAGTATAGAGTTAATAAAGAAATGATTAATGGCACAAATGGTTCTGAAGTATCCAATCTATAGTAATTTAGTCCTCAGAGTTTTAATTGTAGCAATTAAACTCCTAAACTTTCCAATATGTAGTAATTTGGTTCCTGAACTGTTCAAATTATAACATATTGTTATTTTGACTAAAAACACATGTGACGAGTACATGGTACCATCTAAAAGTGTATTTAAGAGATAATATGAGAATTTTAAGTATAAAAATGAATAATTACAGAAAGTTATCTATAAACTTGCAACTATAAGAACATTAAAAAATGTGAGTAATAGATCTTTTATTCTCTCCACATCTTTTTGCTTAATTTTTTTTCTTCAAATATACTTTTAGATGCTACAACGCGCTCATCATTTATGTTTTTGATAAAAAAAAATTTAATAATATGTTGCAATTTAGAAATTTTAAGGATTAAAATGCTATAAATCGAAAAGTTAATGGGCTTAATTGCCACAGTGAAAATTTTGAGAACCAAATTACCACAAGTTTGATAATTCAATGACCTTTAGCTACAACCCTTATAGAAAAAAAAAACTATTGAAAAATAGTATAATGTAACACTACTCGAAAAATGAAAAAGAATGGAGGAGAAATGAAAAAGTGAGATGGGTGATTATCATATATATATATATATGGTTGTTAATCCAATAAGTATTTTTTTTTTTTACCTATGAGTAGGTATTTTTTTTTAGCCGTTAGATCACCATCTAATGGTATGGTAATCTAATGACTATAATGAAGTGTATGAAAAGACGTGCATCATTAATGCTCTTTTTCTCTCATATTTTTTACAATAAAAAAATATGTATGCTAAATTTTTATTGGCCAAATTGATACCTATGCATAGGTTAAAAAAAAAAATACCTACTAGATTGGTGCCCTATATATATAATATACTAAATGAGACTTGTGGTGCCAAAAGCCACAATTAGTAAGCTATGTGTTTAAATATAAAGTCCTAAAATAGTATGAATTTTTTTTAATTTTACTGTGTATTTTTTACTCTTATATAAAATTATGCCTCTACATTTTAATTTTTTATCAATTTGTATTTTTTGTGTATGGATAAAGTAATTTATACTAATGGTTTTAAGTTATTTTTAATAATTTTTGTTTTTTGAGTTAGTCAACGGAAATAAAATATTCTCAATTCAAATTTCGTGTTTAATGAGAAATTTATTGGTCAAATTGTATGTAGAATATATAAATTTGCAAAGATTTGAAATGTAGAAGCATAATTTTATTTGAAATGTAGAAGCATAGTTTTGCACAGACTAAAAGACAAAGTCAAATTTACAAAAAAATTATAGTTCAAGATATTTTTTTAAGTTGATGATCTTATAAATTATGCTACTGGAAGCTTGTAGAACTAGTGGCATTGCTCCACATAAATTGTTCTTAGAACCATTACTAATAAATTTTTGTAGCAATGCTATGGGGCTAGTACCTAACACTACATGACATTTTATTACTGGATGATTATAATTAATAAATTAATCTCATACGGGTTCTACTGATATATAATTATAATCATCTAATAACATCCTACCATGTTATATGGTATTGAGCATCATATGTGCCCGCATTACTCTTATTCAAAATTGTGGGGCTCATAGGTGATACTATCTTTATTGTGTTCTCCAAGTCCAAACAACGTTAATTGCCACGTGGTGGTTTATGGTTGTCTGCTTTTGGTCTTAGGGCATCTCCAACATTGCATCAAATTGGTGCAAAATATTATTTTAGTGTTAAAAATCATTTCCAATACAACACTATCTTTTACACCAAATTGGGTCTAATACTATTCATTACATCAAATTTAGTATAATACTATTCAAAATTTTTTATTTCCTCTTTACTCCACACCTTTATAACTTCCTATAAATTTATTATCAATACATCTTTTTTCATTAATCTTTATTATTTATAATGATTTAATTTACTTCATATTTAATTTAATTATAATTTAAACTGAATAATACAAATATTAATAATTATTAAAATATAATTACTCATTAAAATCCATGATCTAAAAACTTCATAATGTGTGGAAAATTAACACTAAATGCTAATATAAATTAAAATTCTAACAACATTTTAGCAAATACAACATAAACTAAAACAATAACAACATAGCTAAGTTTCCAACAAAATATTAGCAAATAAGGCATAAACTAAAACAATAAAATATGCATTGTAGCAAAAAACTAAAACAACATCAACATAAACGAAAATAATAACTTAGTACTTCAAAAGATTAGGATCCTCCTAAATGTGTATTACATGATATAATAACTGCATGCATTATCATGCACAACATGATAATTGAGGATAATCGTTATAATGATGCACTAATTAATGATTCGATGGAAGCTCATACTTCTGAAATTGAGATGGTGATAGATGAAAATACTCGATTTCAAGAATTTCTCGTTCGACGTAGACAAATCAAGTATAAAGAGGCTCACATTGCACTTCGAAACACGTTAATTGATCATTTGGAGAATAAATATACTCATTCGGAGAATTGAATATTGACTAATGTGGAATTAAGATTTTTTTTTGTTAATGTAATCTCTTTTTTTTGTCTTAGTTGTGGCATCAAAAGTTGTGTTTTTTCTCTTAATATTTTATTAAATTCAATATTTAGTTAATTAAAAGTAATTTATTAGAATATTTTTTTTCTAATAATTTTCAATAATGTATCAAGTAAGTAATACATAGATTCAGTAATTTATAAAATAAATTAATTGTCGAAGAACTGAACAAAACGAAAATATTCTTTTTAGTATAGTTTTAGTGTAACAAGTTAGAGTTTAAAATAACGTGAAAGTTACACCATATTCGTTACCATTTTGGTGTCATCCGTTAGAGATGGCCTTGGAAGTTCTTTTTGGGGTGCCCTGCTGATGCCTATAAAAGCGAATTCCTTACATCTCCCGCGCGCTCAAGAGTCGAAAACATTCGCCACTGATTTTTTCTTAATTTCTTCCTCTCTTCTTCTACGCAGCTTGTTTGAGGGCAGCGATCGAATATGGAGGAATTTGACGAGACCGAAGCGGTTCCTCAGGTCCATTTTCGACTCTTCGCCTTCTTAAATACTTGCTTCTTAATTTCACCTTCCTGTTTGGTTCCCGAGAAAAACGAAGGAAAATATAGAAGAAAAGCGAGATTGCGATGAATTTGTTTTCAAATTGATAGAAAATTTGGGAAAGTATACGATTGAAATGTGTCTGTATTTGGTTAAATTGAGCTGAGATCTTTGTTTGTTTTGTTCCTAGTTAACAGAGCCAGTAAGATTTACAATTCTAGTTTCTTCCGTTTGGCCCCTGAGAAAATCGAGAGAAGTTGATAAGGTTAATATGTGTAATTGTTCTCTCTTTTTCAGAAATATACTAAAACTAGACTCGCAATCAGTGGTGGAAGTCTGATTATATAAGGTTTTAAATGCTGTATAGTTAAAGATTTTGAACTCTGATTTTAGATTTTTATGGTCTATAATGGACAAGAAGTAATGCAATAAAAAAATTAAAAAAATTGTTTACGCAGGGCCTTGTTTGTAGCTTGAAACTTCTCAGTTAGGTTTCTATTTATGAGTGATTTTCTGGTGCTACGGTTTCAAAATTGCTTAGACCGTCAAAATGAAGTTTGTAACTTCTTTACTTTTTTTACTATATTAAGCTTCTGTATGAATAGTATGCTGTTGTTATTTGAAGTGAACAGTTTCCTATCTATTTACATATTGATGAAAAAAAGGATAAACACACAAAGAGACGGACGAGTGATTTAGATTATTGATTTTAATTGCAGGTGTACATGGCATGCATTCAACACGGTCATCGGTGAGTTTCCTGTTACCAAAACCATTATTTGTTTCGTAAATTTTAAACTTGGAAGTCGGAAGCTGCTTCCAAAATTTAATAGTGCTATTGGTTTCATGGCGAATAGGTGACTGATAGTCTGATACTTCCAATCCATCCAGTCACCTCATCTGAGGGACAGAACCTTATTGTACAAAATTTTAGTCATATTATATGAATTTGGAACTTCTTTTTTTTTTTTTTTCCCCCCCTATGAACTTCCTTTTTTATTTTCCTTCAAACATATTGACAGACCAAAAAATTAATATTAACTAACTGGTCTTGGTCAAACAATCGAAGGACATTAAATGTTTAGGGTTCCCAAAATTGTTCCTCATGCTTCCTTTGTTCTACATTTTTATGTTTGATTCAAATTGGACTCTGTCTTGATTGATGTGGCGAAAAACTTTCGGACAAGTTAAGTGGCTAACTTTGCAAAACTTTATTTTTAGAGTTGGTGTATCTTATTATGATTCGAGTATTCGCCAACTTCATGTTCTGGAAGTTTGGGAAGGTGGCAGCACTGACTTTCCACTGATAGATTTGAGTAAGAGTTTCGTGTGGTTTGTTCAGAGAGTTTATTTCTCGTCATTCTGTTCGTCTGATGCAGCCTTTTTCTTGATAATTTTGATTGTGTTTTACTAATTTTCGTTAATCTTTCTCTGTGGCTGTAACAGTAAAGTATCAAGCTAAGCCTCTGATCATTTACTCAAGCAGTAAAAGTGAAGAATCGCTCTTGTCTGCTTTACAGCGAAGTGGTATGCTTCTCATTAGTGCTGCCTAAGAGTTTGAGCTTTCCAGTTGTTTACTCTTTAAGTTCCGCAGATGGAACAAATGAGACTCCCACAGTGAAACTTGTGAAAAGTGCAACATTCAGCTATGAGCAAGCATGGCATAGGTACAGAGCCATCAGCGATTTAGTGACACATTTTGAAGTTTTATGGAAAAAAAAAACTGCGTATTCTGAGTTGTGCAATTTGGAATTCAGCATATTTATGAGCTTCCTTGTTAATAATGTGACGAATGTTTTTGTTAGAATTATTTCAGGCTTTAAAACTAAGCTGCAGGATATTCTCTTCAAATATTGGGATTAATGGTTCCCAGATATACAAAATCTCTTACTTTGTATTATCGTAATACAGTTTTGTATTTAGTTCCATGTAGTATGTTGTCCAAGTCTCCACACAAACCTTAGGTAATAAATTGCTCTATTGTTGGCTTGATCCGCTTATTTATTAAATACATTCTCAGAAAAACATAGTAAATTGTGTCAACTCTCACACCGCCATGTCAACCTCCCCCTTCCAAATTTCGGAAAAAAGGGACAAATACATTTTATCAAGTATTTATTTTCATAGTTTGAGAATAATATATGCACTGGAGTTTGTAGTATTGTCATGAAATAGTTAAATCTATATGAGTTAGTTTTGATTGTTCTCTCTCTCTCTCTCGTCTCCTTTATTTTACAGATTGATATACCTTCGAGTAACAGGAATGGATGATGGATTAAACATCAAGGAGAGGATTTGTTTTGTAAGTTGGGAAATAATACTTGTTCTTCTAGTTTGTGATCACTTTTTCCTCAACATATGGTCAGACTATAGTTTGTGCACCAGCATATGAATTGTCTTGTCATAATCATCCAACTGTTCCTGAAGTTTGTAAATGACATACTATTGCATGTCGACGTGATGAAAAAACTTGCTCCAATTGCTATTGCCATAAAATATTTCATGTGAAAAAACACCAGTAGAAAATATGGACCACTTCTTTTTCCAGAACACTTAATGACACATACACACTGATGGTGAAACTTTTTCTCCCCTGGCGGCAGCAGCCCCATTCCTGTGGTCTGAAAGCAACTTTGTTTTGGGAACATAATACAGAAATATATGTTTTGCTCCGGTTATCTACTTTGTGACTTCATTGTTTTTTTTATTAACTGCAGCTGAGTTCTATGATGGATATGGGGAGTGATGTTCAAGTTCGTGCAAGTGGGGGTCTTCTTGCCATATTAGAGAATGAAAGGATTGTAGATACTCTAGAGCAAAAAGAATGTGGGAATGCATCAATAACAATAGATTCTGTTGCAGAAATTTCATTGTATCGTTCTACATAGTGCTTAATTACTTTGCTTTCTGTCTTTTTTCAAAAAGTAATTATTTAAGCATATGGAATTTGGAAGACTGTGTACTCCTTTACACAAAAAATAGAAACAATTTTCTCAAACTTGATGCCGCAGCTCACGAGGCGTTGCAAATATTCCAAGTAGACAAACATCCAAGCCATATGGGCATTGGCAGAGCAAAAGAAGGGTAATGACTAATTTTACTTTTTAATGTTTCTTGCAAAAGATCTGATTGCTGAAATTTTTTTTAATGCAGGTTCTCCGTGTTTGGTATGATGAATAAGGTTTGTATTGTTACTGTTATATTCATCTTCTGATTTCCAATATCCTTTTGTTTTGAGCTATGTTGCTTGTCTTTAAATTCAGTGTGTGACACCAGCAGGGAGACGTCTCTTGAGGTAAAGTTTTTGGTTGGAGAAGTTACTGATGCTAATGCTTGGATATAACCTCTAAAATAGGGCTTGACGATTTTCTTTTGCTTTTCGTAGAAATTGGTTCCTGAGACCCATACTAGACTTGGACAATTTGAACAGTCGTCTCAATGCTGTATCCTTACATTGTTTAACCAGATTAGACTGATTATAATTCTATTCATCATGAGGTTAATTATCAAAAAACATTTCTATAGTAGAGGATCACGACGCTTGGCTTGGTTGAAGATGATTTGGCTGCTGGCATGGAGTGTGACACAAATAAAACATCAGCAGTACTGTTGAATGAAGATATTCAGTTTAGTATATTATATACTAAAGATATAGAATTGATTTCTTTCTTTGTTTACTGTTATAAAGCTCACTTTCCTTAATGGGATTTTAAGATATCATTCTTTATTTCTTCTGAAGAACTGATGCTTTCCTTACGTGAAACTCTAAAGTCTGTAAAGGATGTTCCTTACATACTCAGGGTACCATTATTTCTTCTGAATATGGTTACTTGTTGATCTCTGTAATATGTTTTGTACCCGAAAAAAAAAAAAGATTCATAGCTTATCCTATTGGTACAAGAATTTCTTTGTTTGAGTCACAGCATTCATATACGTTAGAGTGTATAAGCTAGTTAAAGTCTGTTACATTGTTTTGTAGTCTTTAGTAAATCAGTTGGATCTTTCTGTTTATAGTAGTATCTTTTACTTTGCTCACGTGGTGGACTCCTTGAATGCTGGCTTTGCTTATATCTTGCCAAATTATTGCTATTGTGATACTGGCATTAGTGATACTTAATTTACTTTCATCCTTATCTTTTTGCTCATACCGCATTTTTAATTTGGTTCAAGTTTGAAGTATCTAACGATTTTCTTTTCTTTTTTGATTGAAGAAATTCAACTCTCCTAGTTCCATATGTGCTATTGGTGATTGGACGGCTTTTGTAAAGGTAAGATACGTAGAAGTTCAATTCCTCCATCCCTGGATGTCCTTATATCTTAACTTTCCTGGTGCTCAATAAACTCGTAATCTTTTGACACAATATTGCATTGTATTCTGCAGAGTGTTTGTTCGCTCCTGCATCTTAACAAGATATTTGAAGTAGGCATTTCTGAGAGTCTTCAAGAGCATGCGAGGTACTTGCGTTTGGACATTATTGAAAAGGTACAAAATATTTATTCTTTTGTTTAATTTTACAATTTTTTTTTTCTTTTTTTCTTTTGCTGTTATCCTTACACTAGTATGGTATTTTGGTCTGTTTTCCTTGTCTAATACTTCTATCTTTTTTTTTTTTTTTTTTTTTCCAGGCTAATTCAAGCATTACAACAGAGCTTGCCTATGTCTATGAATTAGTTAGTCTATCTTACTTTCTTAATAACTTGAGATATTAGATTGTCAGCAAGTGCTTCACTTATTCTATTGCTTTGCATGTCCCAAGGTTTAAAGGTTGTTTTACACTGACATCTTCATTCTTGAGAAAATGCGGAATAACTAGTCTTTATTCTGATATATTTCTTGCATGTTCAACCACTTTCTATATACCTCTTCAATATCCTGACTTTAAGCCTCTTTTATAATTTATTATTATATTCATAGCTATGATATGTGCCTGTAGGTAATTGGTGTTCTTGATGTTGCTAGAAGTAAACAGAAGGGTTATGAGACAATAGTGAAAGATGGTTTTTGCGATGAGGTTAGACCTGGTGAATTTCTTATCCTTATTATTTATTGGCTTATGGACTAAAGGGCTTGTTCACTATTCTACCTTTCAATTTAGAATTATTATTTCAATAAAAGTCCATTTGATTATAAAAAGTAATTAATTTAAGATTTTTATATTTAAGTTTATTTTCTCTATATTTTTTATAAAATAAGGTTTTCGCATATAGGACATTGGCTAATTTCTGCAATTCCGATTTGCTGAGCTTCTGTACAATTTAAGTTACTTTTGCTTTGAAATATTACTTGTCTAATATAGTTGGATGAGCTGAGGCAAATATATGAGGAATTGCCAGAATTTCTGGAAGAGGTAACTGTTATACCAATCATTTGAACACCAAAACACACAGTAGCAGATTAAATATATAAATAAGTTTTAATCGTAACAATGCCTTGCAGGTGACATCAGTGGAACTTGCTAGATTCCCTCAGTTGTGTAAAAGCAATCTTGCAGCTCGTATTGTTTATATCAACCAGATAGGTTGGTCTATGTTCCTAACATATTTATAATAATGTATGATGAATGATAGTAACCAGATAGGTTGGTCTATGTTCCTCCAACCAGTGTGCTAGTGTTGTTTTTTGCATACTCCAAGCCAGCCACATTTGGTATCAAGGCAGATCGGACATACTGGGGTTAACATGGGTTTATAACATATGGAGTCCCTCCACTCAGGGTGGTAATTCTTTTGGTTGGATGCTTGAAGCCTATGACACTACAATGGACTCTAAAGTCCATTTGTCAACCCTTAAGCTGATTATTTTTGCGTTTGCATGCTCATTCGTAGTTTTCATTCCATCATATTGCACATTTATGGCTTTAAGTTAATTTACATCATATTGCACATATTTTACGTTTAAGTATCTTTTAATTAGTGCCTATTTATTTTTTTGCCCTACGTTTGTAGGATACTTGCTGTGCATTTTGGAAGAACAAATTGATGAAATTACTGTAGAGAAAATTCAAGATTTTGTGTTTGCAGTAAGTTGATTGATGCTTTGTATAATTTGAATAGTTTGTCTTTTTGTTTTTGTTAGAGTGTCTAACGTATAGCTTTCAAAAGTAGTTCTCTGATGTGGATGGGGAAACAAAAAGATTCTTTTATCGTACCCCAAAGACGCAAGAATTGGACAACCTGCTTGGAGATATCTATCACAAAGTACTAGGTAATGGAGTGCTAATATACCTTTATCTTTCCTTCCTTGCCCCCTTCCTTTTCCCCCCTGGAATGTACACAAATAATCTCTTGGTCTATTAGATAATTCAAGTAAAATCCGTTTACTTGCCAACCTATTTAAAGCTACAAGTTTTCATTCTGTGGGTGAAGCTAGTAGATCATTCAGTAATTTCAATAATTAGACATAAAAACTAGTAAGATTTTGTCATTCTAACTCTATGCACTCTGTTTTCATATTTTTTCTTTATATTTCCTTCTTATTACAAATTTATTGATAAAGATATGGAAAGGGCAATTATTAGAGATTTGGTGTCGCATATTCTACTATTCTCAACACATCTGCTCAAGGCTGTGAATTTTACGGCTGAACTTGATTGGTAAGAACTACTTTAGTCGCCATCCCTCTCTTCCAGTACCCTTTCCCCTCATCTCTATCCCTATATGTGTCTGTTCTAAACATCTTTTCATTCTTGATCTCTAATCTTTTTTCTGGATATTAGCTTTTTATCGTTGGCACTGGTTGCTCGTCAGAACAATTATGTACGGCCTACTTTGACAGTGGAGAACTTACTTGTTATACAAAATGGAAGGTGACAAAAATGTTCTGTTCTATTTGCATCCGATGTATTAAAAATCCTCGAAAACTATAACTTACCTTAGTTATTACCTATAAGGTTCCAAAAGAGTTATTGCCTTTCCAGACATGTTTTGCAGGAAATGACTGTTGACACATTTATTCCCAATGACACAAGGATTCAGAATGATGGTAAGTCATAAATGGTATTATACACTTTAGTGTATCAAATCTCCTTAAAATTTTTTTATGTTGTGTTGTTTCAGGAAGAGTAAACATCATCACTGGTCCTAACTATTCAGGGAAAAGCATCTATATTAAACAGGCAAGATATAATATTTTCCTCTGCTTTAGAAACAGCAACCAAATGTCTCCAATAGAGCGCTTCATCAGATGCCTAATCCATTCTGAACAATTTTTACTTACTTCTAGGTTGCTTTAATTGTTTTCCTTTCACACATTGGAAGTTATGTACCAGCAGAGGCAGCTACTGTGGGTTTGACTGATAGGTACGACTCTACATACCACAGAAACATATCTTTCAGTATCATATGATTTGAAAAGAAAACACACAGATTAGCGTTCCTTTTATATGAAATCACCAGACTTACAGTAGTTTTTACCAAATGTTATGACAGAATATTCTGCGCTATGGGAAGCAAACTTATGACCGCAGAACAATCTACATTTATGATTGACTTGCATCAAGTAGGAATGATGTTAAGGTATAGCAAAAGGAGACTGTTTAAAGTATATTCTTACTACCGAATTAATAGATGCAGTTTTCAGGAGAAATTACTTGATAGTTATTAGATAATTTTACCACCTCTCAAGTAAGCCTCGAGCTTCAAAAGTTCTTAAGAACTATCTGGCTAAGTTCAGTATCAATAATTGCTTTCGTTTTTATATCAAAATAAATCATATTCTCTTCAATAATTCTACTAAAAATTTTGATAAATTTAATAGACAGGCCAACTCACAATCCTTGTGTTTGTTGGACGAATTTGGAAAAGGTACTCTAACAGAAGGTTAGTATCTCCAAAATTTTTAACTTCCTATTAGGAGCCACCAGTTCCGCAGTTGGAGGATTGAAGATAACTTTTATTTCATAATACTTCACGATATTGTTTCAGATGGCATCGGTTTGCTCGGTGGAACTATAGGTCACTTTGTCTCATCTGATGAACCCCCAAAGGTCTTTTTTTTCGCTTTGTCCATGCCATGTGGATCACATATTAGTATATTAATTTGGTTTGGACCTTCATGAACACGACATATAAAATCGTTGAATCCAAATCAGTCCCCTTAGTTTCATAAGTTTAATTCTTCCTTAGAATTTGACAAGTATAGTACGCATATGGGCAAGATATTTAAAATTAGAGAGTCCGGAAATGATTTTACCGAGTAAGAAACCTAATTTTTCCTTAGAACAGTGTACTCTGTGCTGGAATTTGCTTTACCCAAGGAGCCAACCTCTGCTCAATTTCTGGCAGCTTTCTTTGGTATAAAGATGTAAACCAAAAAAAAAAAAAAAAAACAGAACAATTTGACAGCTTACAATGAGCACCTGGTGGATACTGATGAAGAGAGGAGTGTCGCTTAACGAAATTCTCTCTGCTCATTAATTTGCAGGTTCTGGTGTGCACTCATTTGACTGAGTTATTTGACGAGAATTATTTACCAAAGGTATGCATGCGTATAAAATTACAGCATAAGTCACTCACACTCTAACCATTTGTACATTGTCAAAACTGATAAATTTTCTTTCCTTTTCTTATTCAGTCAGAGAAAATCAAATTTTACACCATGAGTGTGCTCAGGCCCGAGAATCACTCCACAGATACTGAGGATATTGTATTTCTGTATCGGTATACTTTCTTTCCTCTTACACATGTATCAATGCTGACAAACTTAATTTTTGGGATTGGAATAACCGCACATGATGCCCTCTATGTAGTCGGTCGCGCTACCGCGGTTATTGTGCAATGATGGCGCTGTAGAATTGGTTGATATGTGATCTGTCCCATATTTTGACTGCACAGCGTTCTATAACCTATATGTTGCCATTAGTTGCTTCATTTTCAGGGCTAGTGGATAATTAAGTTCCTATATCAAACCAGTTCAACCGAATGTCAGCCTTGCTTAACCAGACTTAGTGCCAACCTTCCCAATTTAACCCACTTTTTGCAGTGCACATGTTATACGTCATTGGATTTTGAAAGAGTTTTTGCTTCTCATATTTTAAGAATTTTTTGCAGGCTAGTTCCCGGTTATGCGCTTCTTAGCTATGGTTAGTACAAACTTGTTTATTTATGTTAGATATACCGACAGTACTGTCTATTGGATACCTTTATGGGAAGTGATACTAGTGTTTTTCCTTTTGCAGGACTGCACTGTGCACTACTTGCAGGTAAATTGAAACATCATTGAAGCAGGAAATTTATATTCTTGATTAATAGAAAGAAACAGGAAAAGGTTTTCATCAATTTCTCCTAGTTGCTTTACTTTTTCTATTGACTTCCAATCCTTTGAGTTCCGTAGGACAATGCCAATTGTGGTTGAACTAGGTGGAAGTATTATTTGGTGGTCCTGATCCTTCATGCACCATGACTTTACACCATCAATTCATTGTGCATTGAACATATACAAGATTCTGTAACACATACTTTATAAAATCTGTTAGCTTTGGTCTTTGTATTTGATTCTGCGGATCTCTTCTCTGTAAAAAGTGACTATTTTAATGCGGATCTACTTCAGGGTACATACTCCAGGCATCCAAATTCTATCATGACTGAATTTATTTCTTATGCAGGTGTCCCAGAGGAAGTTATTAAGAGGGCAGCATCTTTGTTAGAAGTCATTGGACAAAATAAGCACGTTGAACGATTGTGCAATGAGAATATATCAGCTCGAGATCAACTATACATGGTATTAATTCAGAAACCAGACTTTGATAGACAATGGACAGATATTGCACTAACGTTTGTCTTGCATGATCTTTCTATTTAAAATTCAGAAAGCAGCGGACAAGATGTTGGCGTTTGATGCTCTCAATGGAGATCTAAGCCTGTTTTTCCAGGATATGTTTTCATCTTAGTCCTAAAGATATTAGAGTAAATGCGTGTATACCTTTTCTCAAAAATACAATCTCTCTCTCCTTATATGTGTATGCATTTTTTTTTTCTGTCTTAATTTTTGGCAGGAATTTCCTAAAATGTGAACATTACAAGGGTGACGGAACACGTATACAGTGCAAGAAATTTTCTGCCATTGTGGGTGGCATTATTGCTTTCCGCTCCAATTCTATAGAAAGGTCGAATAATTGAGCTTTCAGTGCATCACAAAATGTCATACTAGAAACTTGTACGAAAGTTCTTCCTCTTAATGCTACGATTTAAAAAGTGTCATTTTGTTAGGCCAAATGCATGATGCCGCAGCATAAATCATTTATTTCATTTTATTACGTTACAAAAAGTCGGCTTCCCTGTTGAGCGCATATGCACTTAAAACTTGGAGGCCTTTCAATATAAAATCTGTATGTTTTGATGAATCGTGTTGTGAAGCCTAGTAACAAAAAGTTGTAGCTGATTGAGTTGGCATTTTCTTGTGGGGCTTCCTTGTATTATTATAGTGAACCGAGTTTAAAGAGCAATTAACTGCTTCACATTCAATGGAAATGTATATTCTGGCGGACCATTAAAAATATAATCAGTTAAGATGCTATGTGTTGCCTCAGTAGGATGGTATAGATCCCAGAAGATGTGCTCTTTTCTATTGGAGCAATATGATGAAACTGGCAGGCAAGGAGCTTCGGACTTAAGCTTTCCTAGACCACAGCAAGCCGCTTTAACTTCCACAAATCCTGAAATGAGAGAAAAATTGGGTGTTAGTCACTCTTTTAATAAAGCTATAATGGAAAAAAGAAACCTATGACAGTCATCATCTAGAATAGAGATACTGTACGCAGAAACTCTTTCATTCAATTATATTTACTTGTTCGATTGAAGTAAATGGGCGCAGATAAAAGGAAAAAAAAATGAAACCAACTTCTAAAGAAAAATGCTAGAATGCAAGAAGTCGCACATGGTGCTAAGCATTCAACACTAATAAAGGTTAAGAGTCCATATTTAGATATTTTATGGTTCTCAACATCAGTGTATAGTACTACTAACCATTGCACGTGCTCATATCATCACTCATTTGTTGGTCAAGAAGTTAAACACCGAAAGATTAAGTTTCGAGAAAATGACACTAAATTTTGGCATTATGCAGAGTGGTTTTCTTCATAAAATTCTGCATAATACAAGGTTTCAAAAAGGAAATCAAAGATGTTAGTACCATAGGATGCCGGTTGCTGGACAAGCTTTTGTAAGACAGTGTAAGTCTCGAAGTAGGAGTAGTTAAAGTTTTGCAACTCTGAGTTCAACTCCTGCAACGTCGACTTTAGACCGTCATTATACTTGATAGCCCAGTCATTCATTTCTTGGAAGCAATCTTCTGACAAACTCTTTCCCCTTTCCGCTGGGCAACACCCAATCGACCCTACTCCAATCACCACAAATTTACGAGCACCATAGGCGTGTAAACTCTGTCAAAGAGAGAGAAAGAGAACAAGGTTAGAGGCTGAGAGAATCCATTAAAGGCAAAAAGGTTCAAACTTATACGCTATAATTATTTGGAGGCATGAGTGGTTATACCCTAAGTTGGTCTTTGAGTGTAACAATCATTTTGTTCACGTACTCTTCTGGGGTGATTTTACTGCGAAGCTTGGTGGAGCGAAAGTATCCAAAGAGGTCGTTGCTTCCTATGACAATGGCGAACAAAGATTTTGAGAGATGCTTTTCTGCACCTGGGCCTCCTAGCTGCTGCACCAGCGTCTTATGTACCAAGGAGTAGTACTCCAGCTGCCTTGTAAGAGGTATTGACTGATGCTGTAAATGGTTAAATATAAACATTTAATTGGTTTCTTCAAATTGCGGGGATAGCTCAGTTGGGAGAGCGTCAGACTGAAGATCTGAAGGTCGCGTGTTCGATCCACGCTCACCGCACATTCTCTTTAATTTCTTGTAAAATAGGTTTTGGTAGTTTTTAAGGCCCTTTCGGCCTAACACAGTAGAAGGGCTTACAATCCAAAGGCCCAATTCTGGATTTTACTTTGTCGTTTATATAATATGTGTTTTGTCAAATAACGAAAGTCGAGAGGAAGGTTTCACTTACATAAACTTCGTCTGTGCCATTAAATATTCCAGCTCCCCCAGAGGCGAAGCTAACTCCGTTTTGAAACGCTTCACTGTTCTTGTTGGACACGAGAGATAGATATGGTGGCGAAGTTGGTGAGCCCACTTTCTCAGCTGCTCAAATTATTATTTTTATATTTCTCAAGTTAGATCATATATATAACCGACATAATACTATTTAATGTCATCAGTCAAATGAAAAACTATTTTAATACTATTTCCGATTTCTTGAGGTTTTTAGGTTCAATATCAACCCAAATGATGACATGCATACATACACATGGTCTCAACTCTCAAGTCTTGAATAGCAAACTTTATCTTTATTTTTTATACATTTTTTTAAAAATTGAAGCAAACTTTACTTATGCCACAACTTTACAAGCCTTTTATATGGTGACACTTTAATTTAAAAGAAAAAAGAAAAAAAAATTGCTCTTCAGTGAATGAGAGGCTCATGTGCAAATAAAAGTTTATCTAACTGGCAAGTAGGTATATTGCCTTTTGTCGAAGCAGAGCCCACCTCATTTGTCCTTAAACTGCCATTAAAATTCTACTCTCCATCCATCATTTTGTGTTGGTGAATTATAGGGCAATAAGAAGCAAACAAGAAAAGCCAGCTACTATATATACATACACAAGCATATGAGTGTTAAAAGATTAAAATTTAGTGGTTATGCTAGTCTTTTTTTTTTTTTTCTTCCGTGGTTATTGGTTTTCACTAATGTTAAAAAATAATTTTAAAAAAAGGGTGTTTAATTTTAACGTTAATTTCAATTGAATACAATATATTAAAGCACGACACTTAACTAGTTTATATAATCAATTCAGCAAAGAGGAAATCTCATCATCATGACTGTTAGATTATCATGAATTCGAACAAAAAACTTAAACTGTTAAGAAGTGGACCAATAGACAAATATTCTACCAAATGCTAAGTACATCTTTACATGCATATAATAACATAGTATTATAATTTTGTCTAAGTACGTAGTACTTACCAAGAAAATCTGCAGCATTCCTGCCATTACCGAACCTCCCTGTAGCTTTTTGTCCCGGAAAATCGATGCCGTTATGAGGAAAGTTTGCCTTTGCAAGAGACAAACGTAGGTAGTTGTTGTTACCCACATCTACTAACGAGTCTCCAAATACATACGTGGCTGGAACTGTTTGAGCTTTTGAGTAGTGGAAGAGGAAAACGATAATGAAGAAGAAGAAACCCATGTTTGCCAAAGTATTATTGGCCAAGAGTTTAGTTATTAACCACCTAAGATACCTCTCTCTCTTAAGTCATAAACTCCAACCCAAAATCGAAGATTAGTTTATTTGATAGGGGTAGTGAAAGGTTAGGCTAGTTTGGTTGCTATATATAATAAGTTGGTGATCAAGTGTCGTTTTGATGTGTGGAAAGGAAATTTGATTTAATATATACCGTGTGGGTTCCACTGCTAATTAATATCCAAGTGAAGCTAGAAAGTTCTCATCGCAATCTGTAAGTCAGCAGTATTATATTGACAAAAATAGTGCTGGTTTTTTTGGTGGATTTTCACGGTCTAATAATTTCATCTTGTTGAATTCAAGTATATGCAACCTAGCTATTGTTATTTAACCAGAAAGAATACGAATTTTTAGATGCTTGCATGATATTGATTAAGTGAGACTAATATTGGTGTGTAATGATCTTAAGGCCATCATAGACACGGTACGTACTTTGGACATAAACGACCTATGTATGAATTTACCATATGTATATATGTATACTTAAATATATGTATACTTAAATATTTCAAGTGTCTAAAGGGGAAATTGCGTATGTATAATTAATCAAAAGTGGACGTGTGAGATAATTTTGTTTGCTACTCTTTGATCTGTTCTGGTCACTACTAACTAGGTAATAAGACAATTAAGCAAGATGTTAGTGTCCTACAAGTTTAGTAACTCACCCTATAAATGGATTCATTAGCTATCTTTATCAGTTTTGGATATGTCTTCTAAACATAATAAACTACAGAATAATAGTAAAGATACTATAATTTAATTTTTATCATCTACTTTATAATGGGAATTTTATAAATAGGTCCCACAATTCAAGCAGCTGGGCTCCATATACCATCTTTGATTTGAAATTAAAAAATGAAAATGAAACTCTCTATTCTACGTTTGCATCCCTTACCTCAGCATATATAACAATACAACGACTGTTTATCAAAAATAAATAAATAAATAAAAAATAAAATAATAATAATACGTTGAAATCCTGTTCGTGCTGACTAAGAATATGCAGTATGCACCGTCCCATACTCCATCCACTAACAATAATTGTCTTTCTTCTAATTTCAATATTCGCTAGCTGCAGCCTTTGAATTTTATTAATAAAATGGTGAATAATTTTTTTTAATAATAAATAAATAAATAAAAGCAAAAGATTGATGACAGATTTACATTTTTATTAATCTCATGATACCCAGACGTTCGATTCCAAATATATGGTTTACACATGGCTTTGCATACTCATGCAAGGTCATTAATGGCTAGTTTTATTCGCGTTATAATTGACGAAGAAATTTATCCGAGTTTGGTGAGATTGTGACATGTTATGTTATTTTCTTGATTAATTTTCCTCTAACACGTCTATTGAGCCTCTGCGGGATAATAACCCATTCTGTAGAAAGCAAAAATTTTACCATAATTATACAAAATATATTATTCAAAATCTGTAATCCCAAACTTAGCAAGCTTGTTGGAGCTAATTAACCAGGGTATGATTAGTGCAAAAGCATAAATCTGGTTATCATCTGTTTGGTCATCGAGCTTGTTTTATTAGTCCTAATAAGAAAAATGTTACAGCAATGAAATGTTGATTCTATAAATCCTAGAAATGGGCTTCAATTTCTATTAGTGTGTCTCGCATGGTCCCTTCGATCTTGTCTCATCTTGAGTTAAAAGTGAAACTCTCATATATGTATCTCACCAGTGAGAATTGGGAATGGACCGCAAAGCCAAAATGCTAGCTTGAAGTTTGTATACTAATTTGTCTATCATATAGTCTCTAAGCCCTATTGACCATTGTGATTTATGTATCACCAAACGAGTGGCTCAAGTCCTTTTGAAGTCTGAACTCCATATATGCATACGAGTGTGAATAGCTTATTATTGTCACACAAGCCCACTACGTACCGAGCTATGTGCAAATCCCTATTTTTGCCTCGTTTTCTTTTTTTTTTTTTTTTTTTTGTTCTGCTTGGGACTATTATTATTACGTTGTCCATTTGCAGCCCATTTTCTAGAAAAAAAAAAAATTCTAGGGCAATATGGAAATTTAATTGATATTGACTTAAACCAAATTTCAAATTCTCCATAATTGTCAACATATCATATTCTCCGCCTTAATTATGAAAAATAGAAATAATATTTATGCCGACAAGTTTATACGTTGAATTATCATCATCAAGGCCAGACCAATATATCCGTTTGTTGATTGATATATATAGCCTTGGATATGGTTTTGTGAACTAGCTATACATATTTTTAGTAGATTTTTTTTTTCATTCAAGATATCTCTATCTCATTCTAATGCAATCGCTATATGTCATCGCTGAATATCAGAATTAGAAAATTTCAATGTAATAGTATATAATATATCATTACAATAATTTCACTAAGACACTATCTAAACACTAGCAGTATATTCCGTCAGCGGTGATAAAAATATGGAGAGATACTCCAAAATATAAACTATCATATGACATGCAGTACTATAGACCTATTAGAACATGAAAATACCGAAAGATATAAAACTAAGAAAGCAATTCACTCTTTCTAATTATCATATATTTAAGTGGCAATAAGCTTCTTGACGTTTAGTGGGAATGTGTATAGTAAAGGGCCATCAAAAATATAATCCACAAAGATGCGATGAGCAGTTTCAGTAGGATGGCTTGCATCCCAGAAGAGATGGTTGCTTCTATTGGAGCAAAACGTTGAAAATGGAAGACAAGGTACGTCAGCCTTAAGCTTCCCAAGACCACAACAAGCAGCTTTAACCTCGGAAAATCCTGAAAAATGAAGTGGGAAATCACTTGTTTAAACTTATTAATTCAGCTTTATATAAATATATTTATGTATGCATTTTTCCAAGCTTCCAAAAGGGTAATAAGTTAGACGAAAATGAAGACATTTTATCAAGAAATTTGAGTGTTTTAATTGTACCATAAGCAGCTGGTTTTTGAACGAAGTTCTGCATTACACTATAACCATCGAAGTAGGAGTAGTTTATGTCCTTAAGCTCAACTTTCAAGCCCTTCAACATTAAATTCAAAGCTCCGTTGTACTTGACCGATATGTGATTCACTTCTTCGTTGCATTGTTCTGCTTTGTTCCTTTTCCTCTCCGATGGAGTGCATCCAATTAGTCCAATTCCAACAATCACGTACTTACGTGCACCAAGATTGTACAACCGCTGCCACAGAATTAAGAAGATGACCAAATGAATGGAAAATTAACAAGTTTATAGAAAATAGTCAATTAGTTTGTGTAGTTTTTAGTACCTTAACTTGTCCCTTAAGAGTATCAACCATTGAGTTTATGTACTGTGACGGGGTGGTCTTATTGCGCAAATCGGCCGAGCCGAAGTAGCTGAAGATGTCATTGCTTCCGGTTACAATGACAAAGAGAGATTTTGAGAGATGCTGATTTAGACCAGAGGGTCCTAACTGTTTGTTCAGGGCTTTACGCACTGCTAGAAAGCTGTTTACTTGTTTTGTTAAAGATACTGACTGGGGTGTTGGAACACATTTATGCAAAAACAAGAGAGAAAAAAAAAGAAGGTATTAGAATTTTAGTCGTGGAAAGGTTTGTTTTAAAGGCATGTATTAGATAATGAAAAATAAAATTTGGTTTTGGAATATTAATTTGATCTTGACTACACTCACTTAAAGCAGGGGATTTAGTAGAAGTACTATGGAGAAAAATTAAAAAGGATCACTTCTATACTGGTTTTTGTTTGACTTACAGACTCTTGATTTGTCCGATTCATGATTCCAGAACCTCCAGAACCAAAATTTACACCTGTCAAGAACTGATTCTCTCTCTTTTCCAAATTGAATACTGTAGAGAGATATGGTGGAGAACGTGGCAAACCCACTTTCTCGGCTGCCAAAAATTTAAATTAGTCGTTATATATATAGAAAACTTATATAGATATTTATGAATATGAAAGCATAGATGATTTAGTTATTTTTGTAAACATCTGAAAGGGCAGCACAATGGCTTCATTAAATTTGCTTCAAATCTTCTGTTTTTATCATTTATATCTTACACTACATTTCATCTACAACTTTTTTAGTACATAGATACTTTTATCAACCAAGTGCAACTACCATATTCATAAAATCTTCTTTTAAGTAATATATGTGCCAAACTGCTACCTGATTAATACTATGGATACTACATGATATGTACTGATATTGACTAATTATAATTCAACTTATGGTGGATTCAAGTAGATTTAATTTATTAATTAGAATCCCAATAACAAACTAATACGTCGTTATATTGATGTATCACAGTACTGATGTTATATAACCATAACATTACTCTTTTATATACGATGGTTGGATTTGGATATGTGATCTAGGAAAACTTACTTTGACCCAACATTTGAGGATTTCAGAACTCTAATATATATACAAAACATGCTGTCTCTATAAAGTCTGTCTTTTCCTTTTTGGACCAAATGCCTGTTTATATGGTTGACATAGATTCTAATAGCGCTGATCATACATACAATATTGGCTTTTTTAATGGCACAAGAGTAACTGAGAATGAAACTAAGCTTTGAATCTGAACTCCAATAATAGTAGAATACCAATATATGCTTTTTGGCAAAATTCTGGAGTCTAATACAGATATAGTATGAACACTCTTATAAATTGTGTAGAGAAAGTAATAGACTTACCAAGAAGATCAACAGCATTCTTGCCATTACAAAACCTCCCTGTTGCTTTTTTGGTAGGAAAGTCTACGCCGTTATGAGGAAAATTTGCTTTGACAAGGGAAAATATGAGGTAATTGTTGTTGCCCACGTCAACTAAGGAATCTCCAAATGCATAAATGGCCGGAACAAGAGGATAAGCCAATGAAAAAGTAGTGAACAGAGAGAAGCAAAAGAAGAAACTCACTGTCCACACCATATTGTATTTAGGCATTTTTGGAGCTCTAGGAGGTCTCTGTCTCTCTGTCTCAACATACAAAAAACACGGCCACAAATAAATAATGTGCAAAGCTAGAGAGGCATTTAAAGGGGTTTGGTATACGTAAACGAGTGATGAGTAAATGAGGTGTACGGTTGAGAAAAAATGTAGCTCCTTCTTTGTGGGTCCAATTGAGGAAAATATACAGTCACATTAAATATGGTGTAAGAAGTTAGAGTTAACATTTGATTGACATGTAAACTGATATAAATGAGTACACACGGGATAATGACACTCATTGGGCCACAAACCATGAAATATTTAGATTATGTTTTCATACATGAGAGAAGATGATGATCATCATCAAGTGCCACATACTATTATAACTTGGAAGGAATGTTAATTATCAAAGATTTTTAAAGTGTTCGGAAGGAATGTCACGCGTGTGACATTATAACTTGTAAATTAAAGATCTTATAATTTGTGGATATAAGCCCAAGACAAAAGTACATCTAATAAAAAGTAGCCGATCAGCACATGATTACTATTAATTTTGTCCACAATCTTAAGTAATTAATTAGAAATTGGAGATAACTGACATAATCCACCTGATCATCTTGAAATACGTATTTGTCGCGTATAAGATAATCCAACTAAGAATTTAGAAGCGTTGGTAAGGCAGGAAGTGAGGGTCATGTGTTTGTCTGTGACAAGAGAGAAAGAGAGAGTCGTGCGCGCTAAATTAAAGGGGTGCATATAACAATTATATAATTAATAAGAATTAGATATGTGCAGTGTCACTTTCTTTGCAATTCCTCATTTTGATTGTCATAAATATACGCAGTTTAAGCTCAACGTTCTACCTACTTCCGGAAGTTGGTTTTGATCAATTTATGTTTGGAGAGTTTAAGTGCTAATAATTAGAAATAATTAGAGATTGTTTGCTGGGGACTTTTAACGTGAGAATATTGACTCTGAATCAAATAGCAATATATATACAATAATAATAATAGCAGTATTTCATGAAAATTGGTAGGGTATTTTCTCGTATTTCATGTAATTCTTTCCTTATTTTCTGTAATTTTCCTTGGACAAAATTTTCTCTAGTTTTGACCTTGAATATTTACTTCATTACTTTTCCCTTTTCTAGCTGTTGCTTTTCTCTCGCATTTATTTTGCTATAAATTTCTTGCGGGTAAAGTGGTCACTTGCCAATTACCTAGAGAGAGGAAAATTAAGATCACTTGGTTGAACTGCCTTATTTATATATATAAATAAATATATAAATATATATATATATATTATATTCTTTGCTAATTCTTTATTTCCGGCCACCTTTATATTAAAAGGAATCAATTCTATAAGAACAAGAACCAGCCTATAGTTGGGAAATACATATGAAAAGAAACTTAAAATGAGAACACACGTGGACAATAGAAAAAAGAGCTTGTAAGATATTAGTGGGGCTAACATTATAATAATGTGTTTGTCTGTCTAAGTAATAAACTGAATTATACATAAATTTTACTTGAATTATAATTATGCTATAGCTAGTAACAAATTAACAAATTATGTGATGTTGGGTACGTTAATGTCTTATAGCATTATTAAAAAAAAAATAGTCTTTAATTTAGTTAAAATTTAGGATTTTCTTTAGGACACACATGACAATTAATTAGTATAAGGATGCTAATTAGAGTGGATGATGAGTGGATAAACTTAAGTTATAAGCCGTAGATGAAATTTTTTTCTCCTAATATTACTTCAGTATTTGTCTTCCATTAAAGTCGACTTGGGTGAACAACATTCATGGGGATGTGACACTCAAATTTAACAGATTCTAATGTGAACAACATTTTTCTGGTCAATGGGATGTTCTTCCATACATGGCGATGTATATGTATTTAATAGTCATAATAAATATTGAAAGAATAGTTTTTTCTTCAATTGATTCTCATAAATTAGATACAACTTATAGGACTTACAATTACTAAAAATATGCTATCGTAATTATCTCCTAATTGCTTACAAATTTTTTATAATTAACTCTAATTAATTTACAAAATAATTCAACATTCCTCCTCAAGTTGGTGCATAGATATCTATCATGCCTAACTTGTCCACAAAATTTGAAAATATACAATTTGAGACTACTTTGATGAAAATATCTGCCAATTATCCTTCTGATCGAATTTCCGGTAATTCTAGACCTCTTTCCTCCAATTTCTCTTTGATAAAAAATTGGTCGATCTCAATATGCTTTATTCGATCATGATGAATTGGATTATATGCCATATCACGAGTATATTTGTTATCACAGTACAACTGGATTGGTTTATTTGATAAATAATCCAAATCCCAAAGGAGACGATTTAGCCACAAGCCTTCACAATCTCTAAGAGTCATCCCCCTAAGTTATATTTTACCACTTGAACAAGAAACGACACTTTGTTTCTTGCTCTTCCAAGTAACGAAATTGATATCTACAAATGTAAAATATCCTAAAGTAGATCGCAACTTAGTTTTATCTCCATCCCAATCTGCATCAGTGTATACCTTGATGGTTTGTTCTTTTGTTTTCATAGAGAACAAAATTCCTTTTCCTAGAGCTGATTTCGAGTATCTCAAAATTCGTACGATTGTGTTCATATGCTGCTCATTTAGATTATGCAAAATTCGTACGATTGTGTTCATATACTGCTCACTTAGAGTATGCATAAATTGGCTAACGATACTCAAAACATATGAAAGATCTAGTCTTATGTGTACTAAGTATATCAATTTGCCAACAAGTCTTTGGTATCTCCTTTTGTCAACTGGAACTTGATCAACTTCAATACGCAATTTCAATCATTCTTCGATTGGTGTATTTATTAGTTGACATGCTGACATCCCAGTTTCTTCCAAAAGATCTAAAGCATATTTCTTTTGAGACAAGAAAATACATTTCTAAGATCGAGATACTTCAATTCCCAAAAAGTACTTTAAAGAGCCTAGATCTTTTATTTCAAATTCTTTGGACAAATATTCTTGTAGAACATTTCTTTCAACTAGATCATTTTCTGTTATTATCATGTCATCAATATAAATAATAAGTACAGTAATGTTATCATTTTTCTTCTTCGGGAATAGAGTATCATCTGAATTGCTCTAATAATAACTAAATACTACCATAAATTTTGTGCTTCGGACCATACAATGATTTTTTCAATTTATACACCTTTTATCTCTACCTTTTCTGTCACCATGCACCATGGGAGAAGATCCATGTAGACTTCTTCAAATAGTTCCCCATGCAAAAAAAGTGTTCTTCACATTAAACTACTGTAGTAGCCATTCGAAATTTGCAGCTAAGGATAAAAAGACCCAGACCATGTTGATTTTTGCTTTAGGAGCAAAAGTTTAGTGTAGTTAATTTCATGAGCCTGAGTATATCCCTTTGCTACTAATCTTACTTTGAAGACCCAGACCATGTTGATTTTTACTTTAGGAGCAAAAGTTTAGTGTAGTTAATTTCATGAGCCTGAGTATATCCCTTTGCTACTAATCTTACTTTGAAGTGTTCAATTGTACCATCAGCTTTGTACGTTATAGAAAAAATCCATCGACACTCAACTGGTTTCTTTTTTGTAGGAAGATCTACGAGCTCCCATATCTAGTTCTTTTGTAAGGAGACTATTTCTTAATTAATTACAGCTTTCCACCTTAGATCAGTTAAGGCTTCCTGCACACTGTTAGGAATAGATACAGTAGATAATTGATTTACAAATAATTGATTTATTTTTAACAATTGATGTGTAGATGCATAATGGCTTATGGGATATCTTACTTTACTAGACAATTCAGGTTCATAAGTTGGTTTTAGAATACCTCTTGTGTGACATTATGGTAACTATCTCCTAGAAAACTCAAATACTGTAAAAGGAGTATCCTCATCTAACGATTGATTTGGTATATTATTTGGCAAAGACTACAAATCGGCCTCTGAAGTTTTTGAAGTTTCCTGATAATCTGGATATTCATTACCATTTATATCAAAGTTTTGACCACTCTTATCCAAGTCACCTACATATTCATTAGATATTTTTGCCACATCAATTTTTATCTCCTGCATATCTATCATAAGATTGTATTCAAAAGTTTGAATTTTATCAAGATACTCCCTTTGAAATTCAGACGTAGAGTAATATATCATATCTTCATAGAAAACAACATCTATAGTGATAAACATGCGCCGAGTGGGGGGATGATAACATCGATACCCTTTTTGATATAAATTATATCCAATAAAAACACATTTCAAACTTATTCCATTGATCTTTGAAAAGATGAGCGTAGATAATACAACCAAAGACATGAAGAGATAGATTGGGAATTGTATATGCAACAAGAATATCTATAAGTGCTTGAAATGATGTCTAGAAGTTGAGTGACCTCGATGGAACCTGATTTATGAGATAGGCAGCATAGAGAAGAGCTTTGCCCTAATAATAGGGGAAGTATATGTGCTTCAATGAGCGAAGTGCGAACAACCTCTAATAATTGTCTGTTTTTTCATTCAGCAACACCATTATAATATGGTGTATCCAGACAACTGGATTGATGAATGAAGCCATGAGAGTCCAAAAAATATTAGAGTTCAGTAATACGATCTCCTCCTCCATTATCACTTCGAAGTACTTGAATATAAGTATTGTATTGTGTATATACAGTATTATAAAACTTTTGAATTAACACTGTAACTTTTGATTTGGATTTCATCAAACATAACTAAGTCATCCGAGTACAATCATTGATAAAAGTAACAAATAAATGAGTGCCTCCCAATGTAGGAACTTTGGAAAGACCCTAAACATCAGAGTGAATAACTATAAATAGAGTTGGACTTTTATTTAAATTTAACTGAAATAAAGCATGATGGCTTTTTGCAAGTGTATAAACATCACATTTGAAACTAGACATATCCAAATCAGTAAACAAAGTAGGAAACAGCCATTTTAAGTGACTAAATGAGGTATGGCCCAAACGTCGATGCCAAAGCTAAATCTCAGTCATCTTCTTGGAGGAAGTGGCGTTATTCACGACTAGAGCTTATTGAAGTTTATTGGACATCGTTGACTCCAGATCCAAGTAGTACAACATCCCTTCCTTAATATCATAACTAATTGTTTATTGAGTCTGAATATCCTTAAATACACAAAAATTAGGACCAAAAAATAACCACACAGGACAATGTATTAGTGATTTGAGAAACTGAAAGAAGATTATAGTTTAAGGAAAGTACCACTAATATAGAATCAAGGTGCAAAGTTTTAGTAAGATTGGAAGACCTTTCACCAAGAACTATATTAATATTTTCATTAGCGGTAGAAACACAGTTCTAGGATAAGGGTTTTAGGGCAGAGACATGTCTCACATTAAATTTCATATAATCAATGGTACCAGTGTGATGCCCAAGCTTCTCACATATATAATAAGCCAATAATAAACATATTCATATTGCATAATACATATATAATAAGCCAATAATAAACATATTCATATTGCATAATAGACATATCAAGTAACTAGTATCACTTTCATGGTAAATTACTCATTTTGATTGTTAAATGATCTGTATTATTGTACTAATATTTGTGGAATGGATCCCATACAGTGTAAAGGCTCAGTACCCTTAGAGAGAGAGAGAGAGAGCTTGGTTTGTGAAAGGGACAAAGAATACATTTATGAATAGTAATACTATACGAA
>JXTB01000110.1:0-24265 GCA_002914805.1 Parasponia andersonii | reverse complement strand
TTGTATAGTTACCCGTTTATACAATTAGGATCCTAGGGATATAAGGTTACCTTTACCTATATAAAGGAGACTTAATGTTCCGAAGAGTATTCCAAGCTTTGGGTAGTCTAAGTTTTTAGTATTTTTCAATAGCTTTTCGGTCTTTCCAATTTCCAGACGAGATTGTAACCTTGAGTGTTCATTATTATTCATAAAATAGTGAGAAAACAGTGGACGTAGGCTCATCTTTTTCGGGACTGAACCACTATAAAATCCTCTCTCCTTTTTTGCTTTGATTATTGATTCAATTCACATAAGCCATATCTCTTGATTTTTTCTAAATTTATTGTTGATAAAACCTCCATCAACATGTGGTATTTTGGATAGTATTGGCTGGGTATCTGATTTGGTGAACGGAGTTTTAAAAAAAAAAATTGATTGTTTTTTTTCCTTTTTCTTTTTTCTGGTATTTGTTTTGGGTAATTTAGAATCGAATCTGCTCTAATACCATAAAATAATAATTTTTTCTTCAATTAATTCTAAAAAATTAGAGACAACTCACGCTTACTAAAAATATTAATTATCTCCTTATTGATTATAAATTTTTTGTAATTAATTTTAATTGATTTACAAAATAATTCAACTAATATCAAATTAGAAGACAGGAATTAGGGAAAGAGGGTATAGGCAAACATGTGTGAAAAGAATTAACATAACCAAAACACTTAGGAAAAATAAACACATTGGAAAAATTAGCAAATTTAGATTTGAAACTTTTTACATAAAATTAATTTTGATAACATAGAATATTCATATATTAAATACAAAATCATGTATAACATAAATTAAGTCTAATTAAGTCTAGATGCATGAACTTTAGAGATTAAATTAGGATTTATCTCTTGCAGCAGGTCTTCTTTGATCTCTTTGTTATCAGATAATCAAATCTTCAACTTTAGATTATTTATTCTATGTTCTTGCTCTTGGTTGATGAGGCGAGTAAGTAATAAGTTAAATCCTTCTTTAGAAAACGATCAAGAATACTTTCTTAATCTTTTAGAATACCGGAGTGAGATGAGAACTTGAGATTGCAAGAAATTTTTTCTCTTTTTCTCAACTTTGGCCGACCGCTCTCTCTCCTTTTCTCCTTTTTCACATGTAACTCTAAGAAGAATTACTGTACAGTTTTTTTTCTCATGTATTTTATACATATGCGACTCAAAAATGACTTGTTTTTCTATTTGAGCTATAAGTGTATTTTTATAAATATTTCTAACTCATGTAATTTATTTATAAAAATACCAACTTCTGTATAGAATCATTATTTTACGCAACTTTATGAAACTAATTTTATAAATATCACTGACCTGAGCATTTTTACCATCATTGTCTCTTTACTAAAATCTCTCAGGTTTTCATTTTCTTACTTGGTATTAGAGCTCAGAAGGTTCACCAATGGCGGGTCCTAATGGTGGGTCCTACTCAAAATCTCTCATTCTTATATTCTCTTGTTCCTCTTGCACTCAAACTTGATCGGAACAATTTTGCTTTCTGGCGATCGCCGATCCTGCCAATGGTTCAGGCTCAAGATTTCGAAGGCTTCTTGCTTAGCACTCATCCTTGTCAGGCTCAGTATATCTCTCTTCAAGATGGTTAAGGCACTTCTGATGCTACTAATTCAAGCTCTGCAACAATAGCTCAACGTCTCAATCTAGACTTTGTGTCTTGGATTCGTATAGAACAAGCTTTCATGAGCTGGCTCCTAGCTTCAATTTCTGAGTCTATGCTTGGGCATGTTGTTTGTTGCACCAGCTCTGCTCAAATCTAGCGTGTGATTTAACAACTCTTTGCCTCAAACTCGAAGGCTCGTCTTTTTCAGTTGCGTTTTCATCTTTAAATCGTCAAAAAGGGTTCTTTGAGTATCAACGAGTACTTCTTAAAGATGCCAAATATAACTAAAAATCTTGCAGCTATAGGCTAGGTACTCTCTAATGAAGAACTCTTACTGTACATTCTTGGTGGTCTAACCAGTGAATATGATCTTGTGGTTGTTAATTTGACCTCTCGTCAAAATTACAATTCTCTGCTTGAAGCTCAATTTTTACTCCACAGTAATGAGCCTTGTTGAGCTAGACAAAAGATCTAATGGATCCAAATAATCTAAGTTATAATAGTATGATAAATTTATAATAACTTTTATTATGATGTTTATATAAATACTATTAATAAAAAAGACACTCTATTAAATACCTAATACCTCACTTTTAGATTAAATATCATACTTTTTATAGATTTTTAATCAATTAGTATTGATTAATCGATCCATCTATAATATTCTATACCATATGTAAAATCCTTATATAATATCGTAGTTTGATATGTGAAATTACCGTAATACCCTTCCAATATATCTTTATCTTTAAGTTACCTTCTTTCTATCAAATAATAATATTGTCAATAATTTTGTTCTCAATGGCCATTTAGACAAAATTATCAACCAATATACAAAGTGAATACTAAGACTTTAAAATGACATTAATGTATAGTGTCTTTATCTATTTAGTGTTTCCGTAAATTCATAAATCACAACTTCCAATATACCAGAGTTTAACTCTCATTTCATAGATGCTAGTCTTTTAACAAATCAAAAGGCTACAACCCATGAAAGCAATTTCAGTTAAATATCAAGCATTAAAATCTACATATTAAGAGCTATTTTGTAGTAATACTAAGAATTAGATTAGGGTACTCCAATTCTTTATATTACCTAGTCTAGTTTAATATATATATATATATATATATATATATATAAGTTTTTTATATTATACTAGTGTATCTATCAAAAGTCTAATACTTTAATAATTTGAAACACATCATTTCCTTTGAGATAGACAAATATTACAATTTTAGTAAATATTTCATCTTTATTTACAGATTATGAACTAGTTAATTTAAATTTAGGTAAAGAAACAAGTTTCCCCATAATTAACATTTAATTATGTTTGTTTTTTTATACACAAATAAAGTTTTGGAATTTTTTTTCAGATAAATGAACTAATCAATTTAGACAGTTTAATCTAGTAAATAATATAATTGTATGTAAGAAACAATTATTTATACTAAAAGGGTAAAATTAGAAATATACGTTTTAGGACAAATATCCCAATAGTTTGCAAAATGACCGTTTTTCAAACACGATTAAAAAAAGAAGTTGAATTTTAAAAATTATTTAAAAAATAGTCATTTTTCATATTTAGTATATCAAAATATATTAATTTATTTTTTAAAAATTGATTTTTTGAAAAAATTGATTTACTTTTTCAAAAATTAAGTTACATTATAAAAAATGATTTACTTTATCTAGTATATCAAAATATAATGATTTATTCTTGAAAATGATTTATTTTGTTAAAAATTTATTTACTTTATTAAAATTAGATCAATTTAAAAACAACTATCTATCAAAATAAAATTATAAAACAGTCATTTATTTAATAAGTACAAAAAAGGGCCATTTTTTTAAATTGATCTTAAAAATGACATTTCTTATAAATACTGTTAAAATTAATTACACATCATTATGTCTATGTTTTATGTTATATTTTGTGAGTATCTACTATTACTCGTTTTAGAATATCTTAAATATTTGGCAATTCTTTTTTTTTTCCAGATTTTCGATTCAAGATTAAGTTTTTAATATATGATAAATGTAATTAAGTAAACTTTTAGTCGAAATAAGTATTTGACCTAAAGTATGAATTTGTTACTAATTTCAAATTTGAAGATCAATGTTGATAATAATCAAAACATAAGATATAAATTAAAGAGTTAATGGTACCATTGGTATCCAACTTATTACCACTTTAGTATATTAGTCCTCAATATTTTTTTAGTGGCATTCGAGTACCTAATATTTGTCTTTTTGTACTGTTAATTGTTTTGGTATATTCTATCAAAGATTTTGTTAGAATTCATTTGAATGAGAGAAATTTTATACCACTTATCCTTATTATTTCAATTATTTAGTATTTTGATCCCTTTTTTTTGGTATTTATATATTTGATTAATAATATTGCATTTACCAATCTTTCAGAAAATTAAAATTCAATGCCGGATATAAAACGAACAATTCATTTAAAAATGAAATTAAAAAAAGTTATAATGGAAAACCCTAGTTTATGTCGAATTATAGAAACTCTTATTAAGCAAAAAATTATATCTTATCATTTTTAGAACTAAAAATATTTCATATATACACTCATTTATACTAGTTAAATTTGATTGAAAAATTACTATATCCATTAAATTTTTATTTAATTATGAATGATTATTCTAAAAGATTAACTAACTATTTATAACACGTAAACCTGGAAAGTTTTATAGACTTTTCCATTCCTTAATGTCATTCTAAACAAAATAACTAATTGTTTATATGTAAAAAGTAATATATTTAAGCATGGAGATTATATATATATATATTGCCAATAATTTTTACTTTTATTATTTTTATTTTAGAAGATATTACTATAATTTTTAATAACAATTAATATCAAACAATATTGTTGATTAGCGATATAAAGGTAGGAAAAAAAATAAGAAGTAACCAAATTACTAAACAATTCAAACAATAGGGATTAATGGAGCAAAATTTCTCTCATTTAAATGATTTGTAATGGAATCTTGGATGGAATAATTTAAAAGGACTAATGGTATCAAAAAGATGAATGTTAAGTACTTGAATGCTACAAAACAAAGATTAAGGACCAATATAGTAAAATGAGAATAAGTTTGGGACCATTGGTACCATTTACCCTAAATTGAATAAATGGGTAAAATAAAAAGTGCATAAAAGCACTTATTCAGATATGATCACTACTATCAAAACACTTTTTTTTTAATTATTTAGTTTATTTTACTCAATATATTTTTAATTTGATTTAAATTCTTAGTTTATATTTCAAATGCATTATATATATTAGCAAAAACGAAAAAGAAAAAATATTAGAAAAATCCCACCAGATTCCAACCTAGTTGGGAGGGGCAACCATTGGGAGGATTTGTCATTGTTGGATTGGGGTAGCGACACAATAATTTCTAGGTACGATGGACAATTCATGTCAGCAGGTCGTGTTCGTATCGTGTTAAAGTATATGTATAACAAGTAAATACTCAACCAAATACCATTTATTAATTATGTAAGAAATTAATACATGAACACGACATGATTATAAATAAGTTGACACGATACGACCTATATAACTCATTTATTAAATAGGTTGTGTTATCCGTGACTCATTTAGACAATTTTTATAGATAGTTCGTGTTACTCATGACCCATTTAATGATAGACCTATTTAATATGTGACTTGTTTAGACATTTTTTTAGAGGAGAAAAAAAAAAAAGAAAAGGGCTTGATCCAATTTTTTTAACTTATTGTTCCATCATTAATTTAAGGATCAAACACTTTTATATAACCTATTTTCAATTTTCAATATAATACAAAATCAAAAGATTATAAATAAAACTTGACAAAGAGTTAGTAATCAACAAAAGTATGACAGAAGCTACATGACGTACATGTATCTAACATGCGTACTAGTCCATATGAAAAAGAAACATAATCCAAAGTAAACAAGAGTAGTCCAGATGTCAAATGAGAAGCAGAATCGAACAAACAAAAATAGTTCAAATGCCAAGATGAAAAACTTAATTCAAGCACACATAAAATATAAAATAATTCAGCACACAAATAAGAAACACAATACTAAATTATTTATTCATTGCAAAAGAATTTGAACTTTGTGCCAAACTTTCATCCTCTTTCATACAAAACTCTATGATATTTTCATATCATTTTATCCTAAAAAATAAACACTGTTAACATTCCTCTAAGCACCCCAATGAGGAGGCGTAACTGTTTTAAGGATATTGTATGAAACAAATGACTTAGTTTGGTTTTCTTGAAACTTAGTTCGCAATTTTCTTTATTTTATATATATATATATATATATATATTGTCAAATACTTTGTGATATCTCTTATATTTAATATTGCTTAAATATTCGTGATATATATAGTCACATTGGTTGATATAATATTGTTGTTTTATTATATTTTCATATTTAGATTTATTATTATTTGTAATAATTTTTCTAATAATCTTAAAATTATTATATGCCTTTTATGTGTTATTACTTTATATAATATATCTGCAATTGTATATTATATTATTGGAGATATTTTTTTTAATAAATTATGATAATTGAACAATAACAATTTAAACAAATTCTGTCTAAGGAGGCTGGAATTTAAGTGAGACTATTTGTGACCCTTTTGTGGTCTTTCTTAGGAGTTTGTCTATTGAGGGACAATTAATTATTGCCATGTATTACTAGAATAATAAATCTTATTGGATTTGATATTATTTTCAAAAACGACAACTAAGTCAAGCGCATGCTTATGTTGTGGCTCCAGCGCCAACCACTATTATGATTTCAATAGTACAAGCAGTGCACCATTGAAAATAACTTGAGAAGTTCAATGGATTGAACTTCAAAATGTGGTAACATAAGATGTTATTTTATATAACCACTAAACCTTGTGAGGTTTTTGATTGAAAAGGCCCCTAAAGTCAGAGAATATGAGCAAGATTTTTAAGTTATTATTGCGGTTGATACTTGGAAACAATATACCTACCTGCATTGTAATTATATAATGAATGGTTTAACCGATTCGTTATACGAACTATACCATAATAAAAAGATGTAATGGAATTATGGGATTCACTAGATCATAAATATAAGACTAAGGATGTTGGGTCCAAAAAATTTGTAGTGAGACGCTTCCTAGACTTTAAAACGGTCAAATCAAAAGTAGTAATCGATCAACTTCAAGAATTTCAATTGATTCTCCGTGAAATATTTGGGTTGAGGAGATGGTCATATTTGAACCCTTTCAAGTAGCTATTATTATTAAAAAGATACACCTTGTGTGGAAAGATTTCAAGAGTTATCTCAAACATTAGCAAAAAACAATAAATCTTGAAGAGCTTGTTGTTAGACTTCGCATTGAGAAAGACAACAAATGTGCTGAAAAATTAGGAGCATTATCCAATACACCTATGGCTAAGTCAAATGGTAGAATATTCTTAAGACTCCAAAGCCAAGAAGAATAAACCCAAAAAGTCAAGCCAAAAGTTGGAGCCTAAAGGTGGAGTAGGAAAGAAGTAGAAATTCTAAGGAAATTGTACTTTAATTGTGACAAAGTGGGTCACAAGAATTCAAATTGTCGACTTAAAAAAAAAAAAGAATAATGAAGCAAATATAATGGATGAAATCACACAAGAGGTTTCTAATATAGACCTTTGTGCAATGGTTTCTTTAGTGAACCTAGTTGGATCCAATCCCAAGGAATAGTGGCTTGATAGTACCGGTGCCACTCGGAACATATGCTCAAACAAAGTTTTATTCATTTCCTTCAAATTGCATGAGAACGGTGATAAGCTATTTAAGGGAAACTCTACAACATCTACTTTCAAAGGATAAGGCAAGATGGTCCTGAAGATGACCTCTAGGAAGGAACTAACTTTGAACAATGTATTGTATGTGTCAGTGATCTGCAATAATTTAGTGTCCGATTTGTTGCTGAATAAACATTGACTTCACATAATGTTCTAGTCAAAAAAAATATTTTTGTCTAAAAGTGAGTTGTATGTGGGATCCAGTCTTAAGAATGGCTCGTATGTGTTATACCGTTTTGAGATAAACTTTTGAGTAAGACCTACTATATATCAATGAGAGTTTACTATTGATATATGATCTCATTTGGGAGTACATGAAATTCAAGTATTTACTTGCTCGAAATGGTAATGGGATGAATAAGAAATATTCACCCAAAATAAACTAAATGAGAAAAGAAAGAGTGAGAGTTTGCTAAAATCTCATATGGAAAAGAAACACAAACTAAGAGGTGTTTATATAGAGCTGCTTAACTTTTAATTGGTAACTTAGTAAGCTGAAAGACTCTCAAATGGCTCGTTTAATACACATGACTGAATTTAATTAAACTAGACTAGACTAGACTAGATTGGACTATTTAATAACTGTATTATATTTGGTGTAACTTGGGACTAGAGCGTAAATACATAATAAAAAATTTATTAATGTAGTTTTCATAATATTTTTTTTTCTGATATTAGAAGATAAATATTTCATAAACTGGAGAGAGAAAATTAAACAAAAATAAAGTAAAATAAAATAAATAATTTTTTATTTTATTTTTAATGATTATTATATTTTTATTTTTAAAAACAAGAATGGGATATACATTTTTTTATTTAAGAATAAACAAAAGATAAAAATATTTTATCCAAAAATTCTTTTTGCAAAAAAAAAGTCATGCTTCTTGGGACTAAATAAACCCAGGTTTTAAGTGGGACTATTTAGTCCCAAGGGACCTCGTACTATTTTGGAGACTGAACTATGTTATCTAGTCTACCAAAAAGTCCAAACATAGGACTAGACTCTTTATTCCAGTCTATTCCTATTATCATGCCCCCCAAAAGGGGCTAGAGGAGATACAAATGAGAGACTGGCCTAGTATGTACCTGTAGTTCCTGCGGGCACGTATACTGAACTAAAAGGCCCACTCCGTGTTGAGCTTCCTTTTGCTCATTGAATATTTTATTTTTCTATTTCTAAAGCCCAAATATAATTCTGGAATAATATTATAACTCCGTAAAAGAATTGGCCTCAATTGAAACATATAGCAATCCAAATTTGAAGTCCATTAGTCTTCTGAAATAGCCAAAATGTTTGGCTTCTTTTCTGAAAATTATCGAAGCATTTATTGTCATTAAGAAGATTTTTATAGCAGACATCCCCTATAGAGCCTATAAAAGGAGAGCTCTTCCTCTCATTTCAACGCACCAAAGTATTCTAAGATTCTTCTTTCTTACTTATATTCTCTCTGTGGCAGGTTAGAAGTTAGTAAGAGTTGTGAGGTTTTGAATTCTAGTCAACCTCTCTGGTAGAGTCTTTTGTATTTGTGGTGATAGTGTTTAGGCGCATTTCAGTGCGTTTAAAGTTGCAACTTGGTACGATTTTACTACTCATGAGCCATTTTATCCTAGAACATAGACACCATTAGTATTCCTTTCAGCATCCCGATGAAGAGACGTAACTATTTTAAAAACATTGTGTGAAACACAAGACTCAATTTAGGTTTCTTGAAACTTAGTTTGCAATTTTCTTTTTTATATATATAGTCAAATAATTTGTGATTTCTCTTTTATTTAACATTGCTTAAATATACGTGGTACATAAAGTCACATTATTTGATATAACATTGTTGTTTTATTATATTTTTATTTTTCGACTTATTATTATTTACAATAATTTTTCTAACATCATATAGCTTTAAAAGTTTGGGTTAATGATATTAAATGTATTTGAATTATATCTATTGTACTATTTTACTTTCCGAATTTTCAGGTTACATCATAATGATCCTTAAATTATATAATTATTGTAGTAATGAATCTTTTGTCACAAATTACTAAATATTTAACAAAATAAGCTATAACAGAATACACATTTTAGTAACTATAGTCAACAGTAAGATTCTGAATATTTAACTTATACAGTAGATTATAAGATTTATGTAATTTGTATCAATGACTATTTTTTCACAAATTGTTAAATTTTTAATAAAAATAAGTCTTGTGCGAGACACATAGTTTAATAATTATGACTAAAAATGATATTCTGACTCATAGAAGTAAATCATATTCAATTATATACTTTGTCTATGACTATTTTTGTTAAAAAAATAACAATTTGTGAAAAATGGATCATTACTGTAATAATTGTATAATTCATGGGTCATTACTATATAGGTTAAAAATTTGGAAGACCAAGTGATATAATGAGTATATTCAACCCTAAAAGTTGACAAGTACCATTACTATTTATCGGCCCAAAAGAACCCCTTTTTTTTTCATGCCAAAAGGATGCTTTTTTTTTTTTAAGCCAAAAAGACTCTTCTAACAGTGTTTAATTTTATAAAATTAATCTCCTTTTCAAACTCTTTGCAAGCTAGACCTTTAAATATATTTTAACTGGACTCCACCATACTAGCTAGACGACATGCTTACTAGACACCATGCTCAATTATATAGACATGCTTGTTAAACATTAAAAGATCTTAATTTACAAATGAAATATTTCAGAAGTAAATCTTTTTCTAATTAATAGGTTCACTTCATCTAATTTTCCTTTAAATCTTTACAACTCTTTTGTTGGACAAAAATGACTCTTATACATCTCAGTCATCATGACTACACATCAAAGCCGATTCTAGATGCCATTTAGCTCCTTCGTCGTCTTATTGACCAGATCATCTTTTCTGGAAAGATTATTTTTTTTTTGTTTTATTTCGTTTTATTTTTTTAAGGCTTTTCTAGCTACATAATTATATACGATGATCGAATAATTAAAAAAAATATATTTACGTATAAATTTTTTTAAGAAAAAATACTACTAGATTAGCAACCTCTATATATCCATGTTGTGTCTGTTGGTTTATTTTAGGAATAAAGACGCTAATATCCTTTCAGTGATACTTTAAGTAGTACTAATGACATGTAAGGACTGTTAGTGTATGCTTTTCCCCGTTTGATTGTGACAGTTATGTGTCTGTTGATAAATAGAGTTGTAAATATGGGCAGCCCGGTTCGGCCGTTCGGGCCTGAGGAGAAATTCGGGGCGGGTCAGGCTGGTCGGGCTAAATTTGGGCCAAATTCGTCCTGGTCTAATAATTTTTGAAAAAAATGAAAAAATAGAAAAATAAATAAAAAAAATTGAATATTTTTCAATAAAAAATAAAATTATTAGTTGCATACTTACTTATTTAGTAAAATAAATAACTAAAATTAATAAGACAATTTTTTAAAAATAGAAGGGGAAAAAAAACGTGCAAGCCAGCACTAATAGCCTAGTCCGTCTCATGCCGCGGGCCAGCCCGTTGGGCCCGACCTAAATTTACAGGTATATTGATGAATGGACTATATATCTTCAAAATCCAAGTCTTTATTATTTACTCACAAGTCAACTTAATTACAAGGTTGAACAGTACCATTTATGATATCACATATGGAACTTCTTTATTCAATAAATTAATATTTAGAGCGATATGATCGCTACATCATCTAGCTCAATTTGCTTATGTTTCATTCCTAGTAGTTTTTTTTTTTTTTTCTAATGTGTAGATATTTTTTTTAAAACGTTAAATCATCATCTAATAATAATTTAATTATTATAATAATATATATAAAAAAATATACATTATTAATGTTATTTATCTCTCTTATTTTTTACTATTAAAAAATATGTAAGATATATTTTAATTGAGTAAAACGATACCTAATAAGTAGTCGAGTATATCACGTTTTTCGTCAGTCGGGCCACACAACTTGGAATATCGATGCCAAGTCTACCATCCACGACGGCAGCGCAAATCTATTCATTGTCCTCGTTAGATCGGAGGCGGAGAACGTCTGTCAGAATTATCATGCAAGTATGCTAGTCGATGTTGCTGTGTGAAAGCTCATGCTTCGTGGCATCTGAAGTGGTAGCACTAGAGATCAAAGCAGCACCAACCACAACGACGGTGGGAAGAAACTTAGTACTACTAGTCGTCATAATACTTTTCATCTTAATTATCAAAATATATACTATACTTTTATATATATATATATATATATATATATATATCTATTATCTATAATCTGTATACAGTTTATATGTAAAAAAACCCTTAATTTTAGTAAGAGTACTATGATCATTTGACTAAAAATTTTTTCCAAAAAAAAAATTGAATTATTGAATGAACTTGGATAGAATTTTAGATTCATTCGGCCAAAAGTGTAAAAACAATTTAAAAATTGGAGCTTAAATGTAATTATTTGAGGGCAAAACTGGAAAGAAATTTCACAAACTGGGTCCAAATAAAATTACTCAAAATAGTGCTCTTTCGCTCAGTTTGTGACATGTGTCCATACAATTCCAAAAATTGTTCTTAATTCCTCATTCCCTTTCTTTCTCCTCAAGACCCCCGAGAATGATCACCCACGGCCAACCACTGTAGCAACCAAGCCCGCCACCATTGATGCATGCCACCGCCTGCGATCGAAAGCTCATCGCCAAACGAGAACTCCATCGCCAATCCCAGCCCCGCCAGATTATGCAATCACCGGAAAAAGCTGAAAGAAACCGCAATTTTCTTTCCATCACCGACGCCGATTTTGGCAACATTTCATCGTGAAACTGGTCGCTGTGAATTCATCGCCTCACATGCAATCTTCTGGTAAGTATCTCATAGCTCGATTTTGTTTTTTTTTTTTTTTTAATTAGATCTCGATGAACAGTTTCGAGTATATTTTGTTTCAGTATTGACTTTATGATCGGACTGTTTGATTGTAAAACTAATATCATTTTTAAAATGTATGTTGAAAATAGTAAAAAATGAGATATATAATGACTATATTTTGAAACGGACACAAAAAACGAAATTGGACAGCTCAAATTTGCCTATATTTGTATGTCATGGGCTTAAGCTCAAATCAGACGAGTTATATATCTAATCTAGCTATTTTGGATGTTAGCAATTCAATGGTGACGTCTGTTTCATAATCTGAAGCTTTGTTCGAAAATAAAATTTTCAAACCTATCGATCAAAGGTTTGAAAATGATGCCCAAACAATGCCAAACATTCTCCATAGTACCGTAATGCTATTTGGATACTCGATTGAGATAGGGATTCGATTAATTAATTTTCAAATTAGTTTAATTTTGATTTTTATATATTTTGAATAAATATAGAACTTCGTGAAATAATTCACAAAAATGTAATTTATACATGTTTTAGCTTGAATTAATATTTAAATTACCTAGGAGGCACACCATACTGGTTGACATGCCAAATTATCTTGTTTTGAAACTGTTTTATGCAGGAACTAGATTTTATTATTTTTGACGAAAACGGTTGTTGTGCTAACGAAATTTTTATAAAATCCAATTTGAATAAGAATTTAATTTTGAGAACTAAACTTAGTTAATTAAAAACATTGCATGGCCTATTTTATGATTTTGTAGAAAATAGTACATATTCTCATTCATGTCATATATATAGCATTACATGCATTTATTGCATCTATGCGGCTGACGGACTTACGTAACCCTTTAGAGTGTTCGGACTTACGGTACCCTTCAAGGAGTTCAGATTTATAGTACCCCTTCAAGGTACCCATTTATAGTACTTAGACTTATGGTACCCTATTTAGGATACTTAGAATACATATCATACTTACGGTCACAAACTTTGGTGATTCGGACATAGTACATATTGTAGTCACTCATTTCGGTGACTTACACTATATTGCATACTTACGGTTACCAATCATTGGTAGCTCGAACTTGTCATTGATTGTATTGCATGTTATATGCTTGACTTGAATAGATATGTACTGGTTTTGAGGTAATATTTTACAATGGTTTGGAATGTTTGAACCTTTGGACAATGATTTTGTTTTGAGACTATGTTTTATAATGGTTTGAAAGATATAAACCTTTGGATTTCAGTAAAATTATTTGAATAATTTACTGACCATACAGGACCTTGAAAGTTTGTATTTATTTTAGTTAAAAACTTGTAATTGAATTTCTACTGAGCATTCAAGTATTCATCTTCTTATTTTCTTTCACTTTCAGGTATTAATTTATTTTTAGGATAATTGTCATGGTAGTTTGACAAGCTTATTTGGCATATGTATGTCATTTACTACATCCTCATTAGTTGGTTCTTATTCTACATCATCTTTTCCTTTCTATACCAAATTTATTTAGCCAATAGTAATATATTTATTAAGTGGACATACGAGGATAATTTAGCTATTAAATTGAGTATTTAGAAATACAAATGATTTTATGTAAATTATTTGGACTTTGGATCTAAGGTTTGAATTTTGAACTCTTTCACTAAAATTCATGATTTAATAAAAGTTTCTAAAATAATCAATTAGAATTTCTCTAAATTTTGAGTGAAGTTTTTTCTTGAAATTAAAAATAATAGAAAGTTTCATGATTTTGTAATTTAGCTATTTTTGAGGACTAAAAATAAAAATTTTAAGTATTTAATTTTCTAGAATTTTAAAAAATTATTATCTATTATTATTTTAATTTAAAATTATTAAAAATTACATTATTAGATTTACGGTCGTGATATTATAAGATGACCTTATGGTTTCATGAATGCAAGAGAGCTATGAACCCTTTATATAGATTTTTAATTCTTATTTTTTTGTATATTATTTAAATCTTTTTGTCTAAATGTTTTAGTGTCTTTATTTATGTCCTATCAACAATGTCATATTAAAATATTTTGTACAATTACGCAATCAAATTGATTTTTCGATGTAAGCAATTAATATTACTACATTAGCACCAGGGAAAAAAAACCGTTGTAAATTAATTATAATAGGTTTCGGTCGTAGGTTCACATGCATTTTAGACAATGAAGTAGCGTTAGCTAAATGCCGTACATGCTTGAAAATTTTAACGATTTCTTCAAATAAATTCAAGTCTCTGCCTTTTTTTTTTTTTACTTTTTTTTTGTGAAAGAAAAAAAAAAGAAAGAAAACGATAAATCATACTGTCCTTGGAGTTTGGATAATTGGTCACAATTTAACATTCACAAAAAAATTGATTTATAAATATATGTTTAATAACTAAGCTCTTCGAAGAAGTTCCCTTCCCCCGGATGCTCACATACTTCTCAACTTCTCTAGTCTCTGGTCCGTATATGTCCTTCAAATATTAGGACACACACGAAGATATCGTAAAACCTCAATAAACCATCAATAAATTAATAACTTTAGTTAAATAATAAAATCTTCTTTGTTCCGATTTGAGCTAATGTACTAAATTCATAATCTTACTATAATAATTTTTTTATAATTCCTTTAGACTTAGTGATGAATATAAAAAATAATAATTGATTACTTACAAAAAAAAAAAAAAGAGCACATAAAAATCCATAATATTAAGGATTTTTTTTCTTGACTTTTATTTTCTTGATTATGTTTTCAAAATATATACATCTAAAATCGTTTGATTTTTCTTTGTACCTAAACTGAACTTTAATGTTTCTTTTTCTCTTCTCATTTAATAAGTATTCTATATCTTGACTTTTTAAGAGTATTTGATATGGTTACTTCACCGAGATGATTAACGTTTATTGAATCATTGTTTTAATTTTATTTTTCAAGCAAAAGAATGTTTATTTTATTCCGATTTTATTCCGACACAATGCTCTCCTCGTATCATTAGTTGATGCACTTTACTCCTTAACTTAAATGGCTGGCACGGAGGGATAAGATATAAAAATTTGTTATCATTTGGAATCTCAAAGTAAAATTAATAATTTTCTTATAAAGATTATGGTTAATGTATGTTAAAGATCTTTGTATAATATATCTTAGAATATATTAAATTTTAAAGCTATATGTATCCACTTACAAAATTTTATATACGTACAATCAACATTAATTTTTAGTTTATAATTATTTATTTACAAACAATAATATATAATAAATTTATGTATGTACATGTTAATTAACATTTGAGTCTTACAAATACGTACACATTAACTTTTGGTTATATTTGTTATTTGTTTTTAATTTATAAGTCATCAATATATCTTCGTTAAAAAAAATAGCAATGCAAGAACAAGTATCAAAATCACACTACTTTTAAATTAATAAATATTTGTTTGTCCATAAATTAATAAATTATTCATTTATCGATAAATGAATAGCTTTTCTAAAATAATAATTTTTCCTAATCCTAATAATATTAATTTATAGAGACTCGACTCTATATATATAGGATTATTATCCAATAATTTGAAAATTAATAATAATAATAAATACACATTATTCAATATATATTTTTTTTTTACCTTTTACAATGAAAAGATGATGAATTTTAATTGGAGAAAATAATACCTATTGATAGATAAACATATACCTTAAAATATAAAATAATGCTATAAGGTACCAGTAGTGACCAACACCATATGATGTGTCGGTCTATCACTGACTAATCATAATTATAATTCAAAGTTTAGCACATATGAGGCCTAGTTTATTAATTAGAATCATCCAATAACAGACATACACGTCATTATAGTGCTTTCAGCACTAGTGCCTCATAGTATTACTCTATAATAGATATGAATATACATAATGGGCACTAATCTAGTAAATTTTTTTTTACCCGTCTATAGGTATTGATTTGCCTAATTAAAATTTATTACGCTTGTTTTTCATAATAAAAAGTAGAAAGAAAAAATATTAAATAATATGTATTTATTATTATTATTATTTTTCTAACTACTCAAATTATGGAGCTATTAGATAATGATCCAAGGACCAAAAAAATATTTATACATAGATAGGTTAAAAAAATACTTATTAGATTATAGCTCATATATATACACCCGTATATTTTCTTTTTTTCATCTATTTATATATACGTATTTCTTTGTCTAATTAAAATTTATTGTACAAGTTTTTCATGATAAAAGTATGGAGAATAATGTGCATTTATTGTTATTATTTTTTAAAAACTAGTCAAATCATTATAGCTATTAGATAATGATCCACAGCCAAAAAAAGGAAAAAAAAAACTATAAACATGTAAAATAAAAATAGACCAAATTCATATTAGAATCATGCAGATAATAATTAAGATAACCAAAAATATTCTAATATAAACTAACCACAACGTGTTGCAAAGACTAAACACGAGAAATATATAGTATATAAGATCACGCGACTCACATCAATATTATAATCGCGCAAATAATATTTAAGATAACCAAAAATTTTCTAACGTAAACTTACCACCACGTATTACAAACACTAAACAGTAAACACCAGAAATATATAGTATATAAGATCACGCGACTCACATCAATATATATATATAATCTTTTTGTAATATTAATTCATATAAGATTATCACGCAACTTACATCAATATATATATATATATATATATAACCTGTTAATTATATATAATGTGTTGCGTATAGTATTCAAAAACATCATACTTTTATAGTGTTAAATTTGCAATATTAATATATATATATATATATATATATATATATATATATATATAAAACCTAGTAGTAATCGTGTGTTAAGTTAAATATAATTGCATGTTTAGTTGAATTAATTAGTGTATAACGTGTTAAATTTGGGTAATTGTGTCAATTTGGTTTGATAGTATCAAACATGATATATTTCTTGAACGGATGATAAACGTCATGTTATTTTATACATATATTAATCGTGTTGTACTCAGATTTAGATTTTTGATATGTTTATTGATCCTGTTATATTCAGAATAGAGTATTATCATATTATATCACAATCGTGTCAACCTAAATACGACACAATAACATAAATTATTTGCCATAATTTTTTTGTCATAAAAACTCAAAATAATGTTGCATTGTTCACAGTCAGAACTATTGTTGAAAATTAATGTGTATTTTTCATTTCTTTTTCCTTTTTTAACGTGTGGATGCTATTAAATTGTTCCAATAGGATGTAAACCATTGTGTATTTGGTTTTTATTTAATTAGCATGCTAGTTCAGACTAAGAAAAGATAAATTTACTTGGAAAATTTCCTTGCCTCAGATTTTGAGGTCTTGAACAATTTTGAGGAGTAAGTAAAAACAATTGATAGAGGATAGAGAGTTTAGAATTGAAGGTGTGTTGTGGAGAATTAAGGAGAGATTGAAGGATTTTACATTTCTTGGAGGATAAGATATTTATAAGATTTTGCTTTATTTGTTTTCTTTTTAGCCAATCTGATTATTATTAATTTGGAACTAATCTTGAGCTTAAGTTGTGGACTAGCTATTTGAATTTGATTTATTCAAAAAAAATTAATCTGTAAATGTTTTTGTTTCTTTTCTTAATTTTTCTTATTTTCCTCTTTCTCCCGTTACACTTTGTACGTGCACATTACTTGGTCAGAATTTGTTTGTGCCAGGCAGCATCTTGGACTTTATTATTCAGCAACACCAAATATATAATGAGCTAGCAAATTCAACGGGGCCTTTTATTAATTATGAGAGCTTCTCTTCTCTTTGGTTTGATTTTGGGGTATGTAAGTCATTTTATTTCAATTTTTCAATGGGGCCTGGCCAGACCCTACTTGTCCCCACTTAGCCCCGTGCCTGCTTATGGTTACAAAATTTAAATTTTGGACCTCTATATTAGAGGACAAGATATTGTGTTTATTGTTTAGTTACGTCTATAAGTACATATTGTAACCTTTTGAAACATATTAAGAAATTCTAAATAAAATTTTGAAAAAAAAAATTACAATTGGAATATTAGTTCAACCAAAGCATCATATATGTCTCATTTTAAAAACTTAATACTCCCGAGACGAGTATGATATTCGAAAACAGTAGTATGTGCTACATAGAAAATGATAAACAAGGCAAACAAATTGAGAGAAGTACTCCGTATAGGTTGTCCTCTAGCATATCCAAAACCCTCCATAGGATTAAAGAAAATTTTAGAGGCTAACAAATCCTTGACCATCTATTCTTTCTTATTCCCAAACACAAATGATGCTCGGCTATATATATATATATATAGACAAATGTCAACTAGCTAAGTTGACACTTATCTGTAAGACCATTTAATTTTAAAGAACAAAGTATGCATACCAAATATGAGAATCCAGCCAAAAAATAAAATAAAAAAAACCAACCCCGTAACATGGGCCTCCAGGAGGTCATGTGACTCCACAAATATTGTGTAAATATGATAATATCTCGTTAATAGTTCAAATGGATAGATTAGCTTATTCAACATGAAGAAGCTTCCCCAAGTTCATAGGAAATGTGTACGGAGAACTACGATTGTACTTTAAATTCGCAAAGATACAATGAGCAAGCTGAGTAGGGTGGACACTGTCCCAAAAGACGTATTGTTCTCTGTTAGAGCAATATTTTGCAGTTGGCGAGCAAGGGGTCTCAGTGTTCAGCTTTCCAAGACCACAGCAAGCTGTCTTAACATTCTTAAATCCTGCATGCATGCAATTATAAAATCAAATTAATTGAAAGACTTGCAATTAATATTTGTTATAATCGTCATCACTTTATAGTTTGTAAACTAGAATGCCGTTTCACTAAGAAAAAGACTACATTTAAAATATAAAAAAAAAAAATTGCTCAAAGACTTTGGTTGGTATGTAATTAATAACTTTTTTTAAGTCATTAGGACTAACTCAGAGGCGACGGAGGAGTAGAGTTTGAGTATTAAGTCAAAAATTTTATTTATGCGATTAGTGAGTTATTTTACTTTTTTTCGAGTTCTATTTATACGATATGTGAGTTATTTTATTTTATTTTATAATTTGTAAATATTATTAATTAAGTCCTATTTTTTTAAAAAAAAAAAAAAAACTCTTCTTCTTTTTTTTTTTTTTTATTTTGCGTTTTCGAAATGAAAATAATGAAAGAGATTTTCTACGCATACGAAGAATATATTCACTATTCATGTACTATAAAAGTAAAACTAAGAAAACAAAAGTGGCATATAGTACCATGGAAATAATCCTAATATTTAACTTAAACGAGATGTGGGCCAAATTAGTATTATATGTTCATTGTTGTGACTCTTAAAGAATTTTCTCTTCCAAATCAAGAACGGTAAAAGTAATTTTAGACTGCATGGCATAGTATAAGAATTATATGTATATATATATATATATAGAGAGAGAGAGAGAGTAGTTTACTTACCGTACGGGGCTGGTGTCTCGATGAACTTGCGCATGGCAAAGTAAGTATCGAAGCAGGAGTAGTGCAAGTCCTTGAGCTCTGACTTACTTGAGTTCCATTAACACTGACTTTAGAGCATGGTTGTAAACAACCGACCTCTCATTAAATTCTTTATCGCACGGATATCCTTGTACTGTTTTGACCCTTTCCAATGGATAGCATCCCATTTTTCCAACACCAACAATAACAAATTTACGTGCATTGGAGTTGTATAACACCTGCATGCACTCCAGTGCATATATAACATTTGCTAATTAGTACATTGTTGGAACATCCTAAAAAAAATGATACATACGTAAACTATATAGAGAGAGGGAAAAAAAAAAGAAAGGAATTTTTAAAGGAATTGCTCACATAGCACCAGGTAGTAAAAGAAAATCGACCTTATTTTTTAAATTTCTCGTCTGACAGGCTAGATATGTGAAATCCCATAAAAATTGTAAGGATAAATTGGTCTTTTGACCCAAAAAAAAAAATGAATTTGGATAGATTTGGGTCTGGGTTCATTTGGGCAAAAAATATAAGAAAAGTTTGAAAATTTGGGTCAAAATGTAATTATTCAAGGGTATTTTTGAGAAGATTTTCAGAAAATTGGGTCCAAGTATAAATAAGTAAAACAGTACCCAATTAACCAGAAATTGACACGTGGCGCTACAATTACGAAAATTGCCAATAAATCCCCATATTTTCCCATTCTTTTTCGATTTGGTCCCTGGAGCAAACACAACACCCGATTTCCGGCGAAGCTCCGTTGAGCCACCTTCGGCCGTCGTTGCCCTATGCCACCGACCGGCGTCGATGTCCAGTTGCCGGACGAAGCTTCCACCGCCAGAACCAGCCTTGTCGGAGCCGCCGATCGCCGGAAAAATGCAGTAAACACCGCTGCTTCTTTTCCTCGCCGGAGCCGATTTTGGCCACCATTCGCCGCGAAACTGGTTGCCGTTGACTCGTCTCTTCAAGGGCAATCTGATGTGGTGAAGCCCGTTGCATGATTTGAAGCTCCGTTTGAAAATCAAGTTTTCAAACCAAGGAACCAAAGTTTCAAAAACGACATCCGCTCTTCCAAACGACACCCAAGCGACGCCAAACTTTCTCCATAGTCTTGTAACGCTAGTTGGACGCTCGATAGAGGTAGGGATTCGATTACTTGATTCAAAAAATCAATTTAATTTATGAATTTTACATATTTTCAATAAATATAGAATTTCGTGAAATAATTTATAAAAATGATATTATATCCATTTTTGACCTGATTTAAGATATAAACTGCCTGGGAAACACGTCACACTGGTTGGTGTGTCATATATACTATTTTGGATTGATTTCTGCGGGAAATTGGATTTTTGGGTTTTGATAGAAAATAGCTGTTGTAATGCCGAAATTTTTGGAAAATCCAAAATGGTTTGAGAACTCAATTTTGAGGACTGGAAGTGATTTGAGTAAAGAATACTGTGCGATTATTTTGAGATTTTGTGGAAATGATGCATATCTTTATTTTGTCAATTATGAAATATTTGCATACATTCACACACTTACGATGCCCTACATTGAATGATCAAACTTACGATGCCCTACATCGGGTGATCGGATTTACGATGCCCTATATTGGGTAATCGGACATACGATGCCCTACATCGGGTGATCGGACATACGATGCCCTACATCGGGTGATCGGACATACGATGCCCTATATTGGGTGATCGGACTTACGATGCCCTACATTGGGTGATCGGACTTACGATGCCCTGCATTGGGTGATCGGACATACCATGCCGTACATCGGGTGATCGGACTTACGGCGCCTCTTTAGGTGGCTCGGACTTACGAGTGATCCATTAAGATACTTTGGATATCATGATTGCATACAAGGATATATGTTTGCTTGAATGGATATGTACTGGTTTTGGTGGATATTACAATGGTTTGAAATGTTTGACCATTGGACTATAATTTCTACTTGAGTTTTGTGAACTGTTTTGAATGGAATACTGACCATACAGGATCTTCAACATGAGTATATTTTATATATATGTAGGAACTTGTAATTGATTCTCTATTGGACATTAGCTTACCCCTTTTTTCCCTTCAGGTGGCACTCAGTGTAATTTGAATCAGAAGAGATAAATCGAGGCATTTGCAGAACAACTAGTTATTTATAATTTGGTAAATTTCTACGAGATTTGTGAAATATTTAAATTTTAATAAGAATTTGATTTTCATTACACTTTATAAAGTTGATCAAAGGTTTGAAGGATGTGTGTGTGAGTTTGGGGTCAGAGATTCAAATTTTGGTAAAATATGTATTATTTTTCTTTAAATTTATAATAAATAATAGTCATTAGTTAAATCCTATTTAAAAAAAAATATCCTGAAGAGACAAAAATGTTAGATAATTGCAAAGATAATAAAGTATCATCATAATTACAAAGAAAAACCAGTATCGACTATTAAAAAATAAAAATAAAACAAAAGTTGAAGAAAATGGGGCTGACTTTACCGACCAGACATCAAAAGTAATTAAAAAAAAAGACTTTTCACTAAATTCTCTCAACCACACGAAAACCGAGGATTCCAAGAGATTTAGAATAAAATGGTAAACATTGTCAAGTCTTAATTGCTACCGCTATTCTATCTAATCTCGTCAACAAAAGCAAGTAATAATTAAGCTCCGTTTAATCACTTATATGTTTGATGATTACGCTTCTCTCTCTCATTCTCTGATTGCTTGTTCCTCTCGAGGAAAGTAGATTTTTTCTTCTTTTATTATTCTGTTTGAGGTCGGTTTTATTTTTATTATTCTGTTTGAGGTCGGTTTTATTTTGGATCATTTTTCATGATCAATTTTTTACTGTATTTTTTTTTACGAGACAAGGTTCAACTTTTATTTTGTTACTATTTTTGTTGTCTCTCAATAAAGAATTTGTCACATTTATTTTTTCGATTATTTTTTTGTTGCACAATTTTGGTCCACTATATTCTCATTATTTCATATTTTTGGAGGTTTCCGGAGAGGATCTTTAGGATAGAATTTAACTTTGTTCGTTTAACCCTTAACTTAGAGTTTTCTGAAAAGTTGGTTTGATCTTTGCTTTTTTGATTAAATGGCATCTTCGAAATTTGGCAATTTTTTAAGATAAAAAGTTATCTATATCTTTAGCACTTATTCTTTTATGGCATTTTATTAGAGAAACTGAATTTCTAATTTCTGGCTTTATATTTATCTCTATGACCAATCTCTTAATTTTGTGATAACTTCAAGTCAAAGGTAAGCTTCGAAAACGCTCTTAATTTTGTGATAACTTCAGGTCAAAGGTAAGCTTCGAAGGCGCCAATCATTTTTGAAGTTATATGGAAACTTCCTCCTATATCCTACTATGTCCTAGATCAAGGTCAACACTGATGATTTTACTTACGACTCACTAGGTATTTCTAAGTGTTCAAGAGTGTTTTGGACTCATAGAGAATTTGTTCGCAGATGTTTCTTTATTTCTTTGAGAATTGGTTACGCTTTTGAAGAAAAATTGATAGTAACGATTCATACGATTGATTTTGTTTGGAAATATAGATGAAAGTACATCTGGTTAGAGAGTGATCCAGTCTATATAATTTCTCTTCTATTGGCCCGTTCTCTTATAGTTCTTTTCTGTTAGAAATCAACTTGGTGTAGGGCATTAGGATATATTGCTAATATAGAATTTGTAGTCACTCATATTTATCGTGAGACTAATCGTGTAGCTGATTCCATAATTTCTCATACTCATTCCTTCGTTGGTCCTACTTAACGGTGGTTCACTCCATCTTTTATCTCATTTTTTTTATTTACAACGAATTGTATTACAAATCTAATTATTAATTTCGCTGATTTTATCTCTCTTTTTATTTTTTTAATTTTGAGTGGTCAGATTTACAATCCTTCTAACTTAGTGTCTCTTCTTTTTCTTTATAGAAGAAGTATAGTTTCTCTCATTTAATCAAAATTCGTCACCTAAAAAAAAAAAAAATTCGCTAATACGTTAGAGTTAATAAGATGGATCGATAGTTACCTCTGCTATGTTCTCTGAAGTATTGTGTTCAGAGTATCAGCGTCTTCTCTCTGTGATGGTGTAATTTGAGACTCTTCTTAGGGACCAATACGAATATTTCTTTATATTTATAGTCGTTTTTCATCAAAAACATCTTCATTATCATTGTCTTATAAAGGAGAGATAAAAGAGACTATTAACTTGCAGTTATCTAAAAGTGGAAATAATGGAACACAAATAAGTAGATGTTGATGGAGGTTTTATCAACAATAAATTTTGAAAAAATCAAGAGATGTGGCTTGTGTGAATTGAATTAATAATCAAAGCAAATAAGGAGAGA
>JXTB01000109.1:951385-996045 GCA_002914805.1 Parasponia andersonii | reverse complement strand
ACTTCTGAACTGGGTGGGCTTTGTATGCCAATAACAGCCCAAGGACCAAAGCCAGAGAACACTAATATACCCAAATACATACCAAAGAGAAAATTTTGAAAAATGTAGCAGCTTGCTGAAAGAAAGAAGCAAACTCTATTTAAAGAAGTAAACTCTATTTCAACGGAAAATCCCTGTTATTCCTTCGAATACAAAATCCCACAAACAAAGAAAAAAAAAAAAAAAGAAAAAAGAATTACATTAAAAAATACAATCAACCCATAGAAGTACTTACCATTCCCTATTTTAACACAGTATTACTACACTCTACATCCAAATAATAAGCTGAAATGAGTAGAAGTTGGCTTTGGCTTTTGACTAAAACACCGATGCTTTTCTCTTCCATCTTTACCTGCAATATTTGAGCATAGTCTAGTTAGAAATGGCAAAACTCTGAAATCTTCAAGTTACACCAAAAGGAGAAAAAACAACAAAAACCTCACCTTGAGATACTTGTCTACCCTGAATCCCCTTCCTAATACACCCAATATCACACGATCCTTTGCCTTTGTTTGAAACTGTACATAGCCAAAGAGAAAGCAAGGTTTCGGAAACAATTGGCCAATTTCGAGCTAAGATTTCACAAATATTACATAGTATTCAGAAATTTTAATGTTTTGCCAATTATAATAATACAAGCTTTTAAGTACCATGACCATTCAATATTTGAGAGAACTTGTTTTAGACTGAGTTTCCCAAGTAGACTTTTCCTTAATACATGACCCCAACTTGTTTTGGACCAAATTACTACTCTACACGGAGGGGGTTGCCCGGGAAAAATAGAGATTTAATTGAAGGACTGAAAAAGAGTCAACAGTGCCCCAGGCAAACATCAATGCTAACACTTATAAGTTCTTTTACATAAGCCTTTTGCTTCAAGGTGTAGCAAGGAACATTCCATTGAGTAGAAAAATAGGTAAGAAAATTCAAGAACAAATCAGGAGAAGTTTCAAATTCTGAGAGTCAACTTGAGAAGCAGTTTGTTACGTAGTTTATTAACAAGAAAATACGAAAGTTGCACCAATTATCTATCTTCTTCCAAACTAAACCAGGCTACATCCAGTCATACAGATAAAATCTATGAGCTATATGAAGTCAAACTCCTCGGAGAGAACAACCACCTTTTTTCGCTTTAAGATAAATAAATAAACCCCAAAATACACACAAAACCACCTTGGTTTAGGATGAAAGAAGATCTACAAATGATCAAATAAAAGAACTGGGACCATAAACATCAGAAAAAGGTAAAGGGAGACAGAGCCATGAAAGCACCTTTCTACTGCATCGTGGAATCATCAACGTCTATAAGTTCTCAATGGTTGCATTCGTAATTCTCAATGATCGTGTCCTTTCCTGTTCCCCACTGCGTCTCCAAAAGGCCCTTCTCCACCAAACTTCAAACCCTCTTTGTATATTCGGGCAATCCTCACCGGAGTTCAAGAACCGATTAAACCAAGCAAGTAAAATATCTTGTTGCCAAGCTAATGGAAGAGTAAGAATCGTGTTGCTAAGACCCTCCTCAATCAAGTGCCTATCAAGGCCTTTCGACGCCCTTCTCATCCACCCAAAATCATCATAAAAAGGCACCAACCACGTACGTAAAAGCAAGCATCTTACATCCTTGGAAGCCAATAGCTGCCCTTTTCCAATACCAACAAATAGACGAGCTGTAACCCTGCTAACCTCAAACCTATGAACCGCTGGCACTTTAGAATGTACTTCAGACAGCTCAGTTTGAGATGCCCATGTTTTCAAGAAATCCTCAGCAATCTGTCTATCAATCAAGATATCAAGAATCCAGTGAAGATTATCCGCTTGCCTTGCAATCTGATTCACATCTTTGAGGTTTGAATCCGCTGCCTGCAGAAAATGTTGGCGAAGCAACTTCAAGCAACCATCACAAGCAGCATACAAAGACTCTTTCCGGAGATCATTTTGCGACGAGTTCTCTCGAAGCATCTTCAACACTAGCCCTTTCATCTCCCTCCTCGCCTTCTCATCTTTCCCTTCAAGAACCACATGTAAAAGTTTAAGAAGCACCTCCTCATTGTCGTTTCCCTCTTCAGTTCCATTAGTAACTTCAATCGAAACCCTCTTCAAAACTTCCCCTGCTCCGACACCTTCAAGCCGAAGCTCGGACAAAAGAGACGCCACCTTCTCTTCTTCATCCTCAGCCCATGGCGCAGCTTCTAAGTACTCCAAACAAGACAAAACACCAGCATCGAACCCAATTGCAGCTGAAACCTACAGGTAACAGACCCCCAAAATTTAAGACACCCCAAAACAAGCATTTGCATTTTTGCTCGCTGCCACTATATTTTAAAAACAGAAAACAAGATCTTTCAAATATTCGGTTCTACCCAGTCTTATTTCAAAGACCCAAATAGTGAATTTTACAAATTCAAAATGTTCCATCTCCATATCTACAAAACTAGAGTCTAGAGTCTTCTAAGTAACAGAAAAAGATAACACCACACATAACCTCAAATATTCGAACAAAAAACCCTACCTTTAAAATGCCCAGAACTCGAGGAACATCCTCCTTCATGAGCTTCTTCCTCAGATCCTTGCAATACATTAACCTCAAAGTCTCTATATAAACCTCGACGTCTTCACAGTCAGCAATCTCAACAATGTGCGGCGAAGACGACGTTGTTCGCTGCTGCTTCGCCCACCTATCGGACAATTTCACCGAAAAGAGCCGACTGTGCGCGACGAGAATCTGGCGGTGAACATTCATGGTAACGCTGAACCCGTCTCTGGAGCTCAACGTGAGCTTGATATCGCTAGACGACGGGTCATTGAACTGGTTCCCGGGGCTCCGAGAGCCCAAAATCTCCGAAATCCTCTGCATCATCAGGGCCTGCTTGTCCTGGACCGTAATAGTAGTATGGTTCCTCTGACTAGACACCGTAACGTTGCTCGATTGGATCTGGGTTCTCGGGTGGATATCAGGCTCGCTGGCCATCATCTCGAAAAGGGTCGGGCTCGATCGGGTCTTATCAGTCGGCGGAGGCGGCGACATTGGGTTCAAGAGCCCAGCCGTGAGCACCGAATTGAACTTGCTAAAGCTCGAGGGGAAAGAATCGTGGTGCGCCGAGTAGCCGTTACCGGCGCCGGGGGTGGAGGCCGTACTCGTCGGGATCGATGAAACTGGCGCGAAATCCATAACCGGCGAGAGACTTCCCGGCGAGAATCGGATCCTGAAAGTGGAAGGAGACGAAGAAGGCGACGGCGAATCAGACGAGCCAAGCTGCACCAGATTCGATTCCTGAACTGGGTTTTCCCGTACCCTTTGGCGAGGCTGCGCCGGCGGAGACGGCGGCGGCGGCGGTGGAGGAGGATGATGAGTATGAGAATGAGAGTGAGCAGCCGAAATGGGTTTCGACGCAGGGCAACACCAAGAGTTATCTGGCGAGACTATAGTCGGCGCCGGAGGGTCAAGCTTCCGGCGATGGTTGAGGTACCCAGTAGAGTTAGCTCCGGCTCCGACTCCGGCAACGGCAGAGGCTGAAATGGTGGTTTCTCGACACTTGCGGCGTTTGGGCCTAATGGGTTGGGCTTGAACTTTGAGGTGAGCAGTAGTAGTTGTCGCAGTAGTAGTACTATTACTAGTTGTTGTGGCCGTTGCTGCTGCCATGAAATGTATACCCCAGTTTTTTTTTTTTTTTAAGCGTGTTAATTGTCCTTTAGCTCAGGGCATTGGCATCTGAGCTTGTGAGAGAGAGAGAGAGAGTGTGTGTGTGTGTTATTGGGTTTGAGGTGAAAAAGTGGATTTAAAAATGGCGGAGGAAACGAGACAAGGATGGGTGGGTTTTTGGTGTATGTGTGTGTCTGTGTGAATGAATAATAATGATCAATTTAGCAGTATAAAGACATGGACAAGAAGCACGATGAGTCTGAGAAAAGCATTAAATGAAAAAGAGAGAGAAAGAAGAGAGAGAGAAAGAGAATGTGTCTTAAGTCTTGTTAATGGGTGACTGGGCCTGAGTATCTTCCTTGTATGTTAGGTTTTGGTGAGAAAGAAAAGACACAGAAAAAGCTCAAAGATGCAGATGATTTTGAGGTTTTTTTTTTACTTCTTCTAATCTTGGATGGGTGGGATGGGTTTTTATGGATTGGGTTTTGCTTTTTTTTTTTCCTTTTTCTTTTTTTAATTAATAATATTTTATTGGTCCTTGGCTTACGGAAAAAATCTCTTTTGGTCCCTTAGTTTTGAATTTTGTTATTTCAGTCCTTAGACTATCATAAACTTGCTAAAATAATCTAATAAAAGGCTTATCTTTTTAAATTGTAAGGTAAATGATGACATGGTTACAAGCAATTATCTTACCATATTATCTAATGTGTCGAGTGGCCCAACATACTTATCGAGTATTATTAAGCTACGAAGTGTTGGTTAGACAATATTTTCAAATATTGTCAAATAAACTAGTTGCATAATAATAATATTGAAAAAAACGGCTACCTCTTCTTAAAAAAGAAAAAAGCAGTAGTTATCAAAGAGGTTATTTTGCAAAGAAGCCATTAAATTATCAAGATCCTTTCCTCTTACTCCTTTTTTTGCTATATTCTATTTGATTCTTGACTAAACGAAATGAGCACGTGAGAAAGATTTCATTTATTTCAACAAAACATCAAATTTTAATGATGTTCTAAAATGTGAGCTTATTCAATTTGCAACTAATTTATTAACGCTCTGTTTCATGTTCAAATTTTCTGTTAGTATTGGTCTATAGTTTTGGACATAAAATGAATAAATAGGTTAACGGTTGCATCATATTCAAATTTTCTATTAGTACTGGTCTATTCTAGATATAACAGAGTAAAGTTATTCATTTACATAAAAAGACTAATGAGAACATTTTTGATAATCTAAGGATCAAAAGGATAAAATCTAAAATTTGTAGACTAAAAAGAGACTTTCTTAATTGCTCAGGGATAATAATGTAAATTTGTTTTTTTTTTTTTAATTTTTGCTATTTTGATGACTACGCATGGAAAGCGGAGTTGTCAGATTTACATAAAAAGAAAGAAAAAGGAAGAGATAGCAATAGTAGGACCCACAAGGTGTGTTTTGTTTGTTTTGAGGGTTGAGGCATGCAAAGATTAAATGGGATTTCATAATTGTGAATTGTCTTTCTAAATGAATGAATGGTTGTTTTCTTTTTGCTAAAATAAATGGGGTTTTTGTGTTTTTGGCCTTTTGGGTGCCTAAATACCAGTTGTGTGTGTAATGTACGCACATGATCATTATTTTGGGTTTTTTTTTTTTTTTAACATTTTCTTGGTCACTCCTAATTCTATGTAGTCAAATATTTGGTGATCCCTACTAAACAAGGGGAAAAAAAAAGTGCAAGTTTGGAATTAAAGGTTGTTCGGAGACAATGTAGTGACTGCGGAGTTGATAAAATCAACTGGTGTCGAATTCAAAGATTTAGGATCGAATCCCATCTTTATTTAAATCATAATAATTGAGATTAGAGTAAATTATTTCCCTAAAAAAAATAATCAAAAAAACCAACCAAACAGCTCATGTATATTTTTTCGCTTCTTGTTTTCTAAAATTACTGTCTATGTGGATGTAGCAGACACATTATCTGAGAAATTGAGATACCTTCTTTCTTTTTCTTTTTTCTTTTTAATGAGAGATACTAGACACTTTGGAAGTACCATCCAGTAGAAGTCTATTTTATAAAACTATCTATAAAATAAACTTTTTGATTATTTGGCGTGCACGATCAAATTATAATTTAAAGATTTGTTCTGCAAAGAATTTTAAAAAGTATCGCGTTCTTTGAAAGTGCTCTTCCAGAAAAGCTATTTTGCAAAATGGCCTCCAATTACATTTGGGTTGAATAAGAAAGAAAATGTGATGCATCGTTATTCTTTTTGGTTTTCTTGGAAATTACTAATTTGCTTTTAAAAATAGGGGATTATATTAATAACCCATGGTGAAATATACTCATCCTCCCTCTTGTCCACAAAATGAATCAAAATGACAATTATACCTTTGCACCTCAAAAATTCAATAGTTTCGGCCATCATAATACACCCCATGCCAATTTCTTTATGCACTAGCTATCATCAACAACAACGGACTTCTAATCCAAAAACACACATATATATATATATATATATATAGTTGAGTGTGTTGTACAACTACAATTGTGAATTGTCATTAAACACTCGTTTGAACTTAATTTTGCAAGCAAATTAAAAAAAGCTTCGCAGGAAAAGGTAATATGTATGCATAAAGTTTAGATTCTTATCAATAGTTTGTGGGATCTGGTCAAAACTATTTTTGGCCTTTTAATTCTTTTTTAAGAAACTTATTTACGTTGCAAAAAAAAAAAAGTAAATAAAAAGTAAATTAAAGAGAGAAGTAAAGAGATGGCGGAAGAAAATTAAGGGAGAGTATGAGAAACTACTAAGCAAGAGAAAATCAGTGAATAATTATTACCAAGGAAGAATACTTAATAGAGGTGCACAGTGTAATGGAGAAATTTTGTTCTTTTCTAAACTTGTCCCTTTTCGTCATTTCATTTTATCTTAATAACTAAACGGGTGCCATACTAATGGGGAAGGATGCAAATATAATCATGGTGGCCTATTAATACCTCTTTCTCTGTTTTCCTCACATTTTTTCTGAAATCATCTTATTAATTAAAATTTAAAATATTAAATTACTTCTTACTACACCCTTTGATTATTCCTAATTTAATTGTCTTTTCTCTTCATTATCTCTCTCTTTCTCACATTTTCTTCTTTCTATACCCACCTATCTTCTTTCTTATCTTTTCCTTCTATTGTGTTTTTTTCTATTGTGTTTTTCTCCTCGCTTAGACCAATTTTTTCCAGAGAAATTTATGAGTTCTTAGTGTATTTCTCTTCTTCTTCTTCTTTTTGTGGGTTTTTTTTTCAAAAATTTGATAGCTATATTCTCTAATTTTTTAGATGAATGAAAATACTGATATCACATTTTTTTTTCCTATAAATCGATGACAAAAATAAGGGTTAAGAAAAGTTGTACGATTTTTTTTTTTAATGAAAGTATGTGTATTACATATAAATATTGAAGCTGGGTTTTTTTTTTCTGGAAAATTTTGTTGTTGTATATATACATATAATTGATGCCATTATCTCATGATTTTTTTTCAAGGATAGAAAGTATTGATCTGATTGTGAACTATAAATCATCGAAAAGTGTGAATTTACTTACTTTGATTCCTAAAAACGAGTTTTAGACGTGAAAAGGGACTGGAAATTAAAAATAAAAAAAAATCACAGAAGAAGAATAATTTGAAGGTTGTGTTTAAAGAGATTTTTTAGAACCAATTTTCGTACAAAAAGATAATTTTATTTAGTAATATTTTGAAAATAAAAAATTTACAAAATGTAGAGATAGTAAATAGAGAAGTGATAATAGACCTGCCTTCTTAAAAATATACCAAAATAACTGTGAAAGGACAAAAGTGCCCTCATGTGCAGCTTGACAATTTTGAATCCAAAGTTTTTGTCCAATTTTGATATCCAAATCCATATCCAGTCGGTGAATAAATTTAAGTCATGAGAGGTCTTTGAACTTTTTTTTTTCTCTACAAATAGTCCTTGAATTTTATTTTGTACCACAAATGGACCTTGAACTTTTTATGTTATAATTAGAAGACAAATTAATTAAGAACTTCCCCAAGAAAAGCCTCAAATTTAAACAAAATTGCTTACAATAATTGAAAATTGTGGTGCCAAATTTTATCTTCTTCTTATATGAAAATTAGAGATTTATACTTATCTTCAATGGCAACACGTTCGAATATTTTTCTTTTTCTATTGCTTCTGTTATAAATTAACATCATTAAGAAAGAAAAAAAGATCGCCTAATAAATTGGAGGAGATGACCCACCACATAATTTCCATCAAAAAATCAGATAGAATAATAACAATAGAAAGATGAACAAATAGAGAATATGATGAAAGACTAGGGTATCTTCGTTCTTGGCTGCGCTGAACCACAACAATGTTATGATTTTATATTTCTGTCATATGATTTTATATTTTTGTTTAGGTAGATAGGTCATTTTTTCTTTTGCTGGAAGGAGAGAATAGTTTTTCCACTTGTTATAGTTTGAGCATTTTTAATATATATATATTTTTTTTATATTTTTCGTGGTGAAATTCTTACTTTGTCTACTAATTTTAACAACGTTAAATATTTAAATGCATGAATAGTGCTCAGAGACAAATTGGTGATACAAAATAAAATTTAGAGACATCAGTCGAGATATGAAAGTTTAGTTGCCTCTCATGACTTAAACTTTGTTTTAAGAGAAGTTCAAATTATTTAATTATTTTTATTTATATTTCTAACATCATGTATTATTAATTCACTGATTATATGCGAGTTTACACGCTAAAATTGGACAAAAAATTACTCCATAATTTTATTCTACAAAGGAATGTAGATTACACTTTTTTTTCATTCTACTTTTGCGTGTTATTAATTTCACTATTTAACGCCTAGATTTTATCATAATTTATAGTATTACGTTATTAATTTCTACATAAATTTCAGTGTAATTTGTTATGTTATTAAAATATTAAATTATATCCTAATCGCGACAATAAAAAATGAGATTGTAAAAAATAAATAAATAAATAAAAACGTGTATAATACACATCTGTTAAGTATCGGTGACATAAGAGTACGTAGTTTTGTCTATTCACATTTATTATGATTGAAGTCTCAGATCCCAAAATAGTGACTCACATGGAAAAGCCTGTTTACTTTCTTTTTTTTTCGCGTGGCTTCAAGTATTTATTATGTCATGTTATTGTCATATATTATTAACTTATTTTTCTAAAATATTATAACACAGGGACTTAATTAAATGTTCAAAAGGTTGAGAAGATTTTTAATGACTCCTTAGTATGATCCATTTTTACTGATTTAGTATAGTTTAATAATACGTGTAATATTCTTAAACTAAGATTACTCCTCTCAAAATTTAATAAAAGTCTCTTATTTTACAAAAATTTAGACAGAGAATCAATATTTTAAATTTAATTACTAAATATCTAAATATACATATATTTTATATATTTTATAAATTGATAGATATATTTATTTATTAATTTCAATTAATGTATTAAGTATATAAATTTGTATGTTTATAATATTTTATATTTAGTATATAAATATATGTAATAGATATTTTATTATAACATTTTAAAAAACAGATATTTATTTAAATTGGATTCAAAATTCGATTATTTTACTATAAAATCCTTTATTTTAAATCATGTATCGTGATTAATGATTAGGTATAAAATGTACGTGTATTCTTAGATTGAAACCACTCCTCTAATGTGAAAATAGTTTTTTTTTTTTTTTCTTTTTGGCCCTTGACAGCTGTAGTTGATATTGGTATGAAAATTATATTAAAGTTACAAGTTTGATTTAACAAATAAAAATTGGAGCAAAAAATTAAAAAAAAAAAAAAAGAACAAAACTTGAAGTTAACTAAGAAAAATATTTTTCTTTAATTACAAAATTAAATTGGAGTAAGTGACTATCATAATTAACGTCAATCCTCAGTTTGAAACTTCGCTTAAACAAGTACATTTGGGATGGGACCTAAATCTAATTTCTTTTAAGAAAGGATGTCACCTACGTGTGTGATGTATCTGCACGTTAAGAGAAAATTATTGAGGACCATGGGACCAAAACGCATATCTATTTATGCTATAAGTGGATCCTTATAAATCTTATCGAGCTAACCCACAGAAATACAAATACATGTGATCTTACAAAAAAAAAAATTATACGATCCATTTTATATGAACCTATTAGTGACGCCGTGATACAAAATGATATTTTATATGATCCTGTAATTCGTATTAGTGAAACCACAATACCAAGTGATAAATTTTTATAATTGTACTCTGTTAGTGGTAAAAAGTGAAAAATATCTCTAGAATAAATGATCCTGATCAATTTATGATTGTAGCATCAAAATTTCCGGACCCAGTTAGCTTAAGACAACGGGAAGAATCGGCCTGTAATGAAGAAATACTTTGCTTTACAACAATGACATCGTTATGGGTTGTTAAATTCGTATATGTTCGAAAACTAACTTTTGATATAAAGATTTTCTCTCCTTTATCCTCTAAATTGTAAGTAATACTTGTAATAACAAAATATATGCTACTTTAATTTTTTTTTTTTCTTTTTTATATTATCCGCTTGAGAAAAATCATGACTGGAAGTACACAATCATCAACTGATCAATCAAGAAAGCCTAACTTGGTCACTAGGCCATAAATAAAGACAAATTAAAGTTATGGCTCTTGCTTTGACTTCAAAAGGGCATGTCTCATGCGAAACACAATGTTAAGGGCACTCGAAAACCACTAGCTATTATATTGAACTCAACAAGTAGAATGTAGGACTCTTATTCAATTTATATATATAAATATATATATATATTAATATATATTATCTACTATATAGCTTAAGAGCTTGTTTGATAATTACACATTGCACACTTTCCCTTTTCTTTTTCATCACAGGCTGTGATATTTTCCTTGGCCATCACTTTATTTGATACCTTGACATTTTGGTTATCATGTGAAAGTCCCCATCTTCTCTCTCTCTCTCTCTCTCTCTCTCTCATTCATTGGGTATAGGAAATTATTTTAGTGGGTTTTTAATATATGATCAGATTCTTTCACGGGTTTCTTTTCATGCATATATATAATATGTATATAGACATACATTAGGATGGAAAAGTTGGGTAGTTCTAGCACTATCTTATCTGCCAAATGCCTTAGTCACATTCTTTGCTTTACATTTTGAGAAAACACCTCATTCATTATAAGTCATAATTTATGCCATACAGTTCTCTTGGTGGCAAAGCTTTGGCCCACTCTAATACTTTTTGTTGCCCAATTACCAGACCTTCCAAACATTCTTCTTTGACTACAAAAAGAATATCATTGACGATGATAGAAACTAGCTAGAAAAAAAAAAAGAATACAGCTTTGATATAAGATGCAGTTTTTCTAGTGATACTTAGAATCGCCATGACTTTGAATTAATGTCCTGTTCGGATAGACAAGCATCAACCTCGACTAGGGCATTTAGCTATTTACAACCGGTGATGGTGGCATAGTTACTTTGAGTTAGAGTTTTCATTTTTATCCGTTTAATTTACGTTAAGAGTCCCTCTTAAATGATATTGACTAATGGATATTGTGGATAATTATTAGTCTGATAGCTATAAACGTATATGACCCAAATTTTTGTGTACTCCACATATAGCCTCACTAGATTTAAAAGACACTCTAGGAATGAATGTTGGAATATTTATGTCTAAATTAAAGCATGTTAAAAATAATTATATTTATATGTACAATTAATTTCGCATAATATTTCTAATTAGGCCACGGTGGGATAGACTCTACATCTTCATATATATGGTTTCACACTCTTTTGAACACATTGGCCAGCCCATTGGGCTATAGGTGTAATCTGCTACACACACATGTGATAAGGCCCATTTGGCCAATTGTCCCTCGTATGAAAAATTGGTCGTTGATAAGTTTTGAGAACAACTCATTGTGTGGGTTTTTTGGCTGAACACCAAGAGGCATCGGAGATTGTTGAAGACCATATCTCCTCATTCTTCACCATTTTTACAACATGTAGGCACAAGAGAAGAAGCATCCAGTTACCATTCAAGACTAGCCTATCATTAGAGGTAATGTATAACTCAAGACTAGCCTATCATTAGAGGTAATGTCGCTGTTAATATACTTTAAGTATAAATGGATTGTTCTCAGTTGGTTTCTAATTTTAATACAATAATTGATATCAGAGCTAGATCATTTAATTTAAAGCTATCCTATTGTTTGTTTTTTAATTTTTTGGGAAATTTTCGGTCTTTTCGTGCATTTATACTGATTTTATTTCAAAAATTATTCTAGGTACAAAAAATTGTTATTTTGATTATTGATGATATATGTGTGTTCTAGGCATCACATTTGTGGAGTTTATATTTATTTTGGTCAGATTTATTGAGTTTTTTGAAGATTTGAAACTTTGAAAATGGCCAAATTTTTGTTGAATTTTCTACACTTTTTGGAGCCTTTTTTCACCAAATAAATTTTAGAAAACAATTGAAAATAAAGTTTAGAACAAAATCCAACAAAAATTGTCGAAAACGGAGCATCAAAGGCCAAGATATAGCTAGATCGGGTCATACATGTCCGAACTGGGTGTGATGGACCCAGCCGGAGGTCAGGAATGACTCCGTATGACGTGTTGTTTTATCTTTGTCAGGCAAAAAATAACACATCATTTGATCAAAGGAAGAAGAGCTGTCATTGTACAGAAATGATATATCGTTCAGTTCATAGCCAAAAACAGCATGTTGTTCTTCACTGTTACCTCTGGTAGTCGTTTCATTAAAACGACATGTCATTTGGTCCATGGACAAAACGACATGTCGTTCACTGTGACCTTTGGTTGCCGTTTCTTTAAAACAATACATCATTTTTTTGTCTAGGTGTATTGTCAACCATATGTCGCTTTGTTTCAATCAGATTTTTTTTTAAAAAAAAAAAAACTTTTTTTGGCATGTGGGGGTATGTGTAGGGACATTTTTGTCCGCCTTTTTTTGACCTTTTGGTCCAATTTTTATTCTCTAATTATTTGTGTGATTATTTGTTAATTTTGGCCATTATCAAATATTTTATCAAATTAGTACACATATTTTGCATATTGTTTTAAATAATAAATCTCACAATTTTTTGAATTAAATTAATTCAGTTAATTCCTAGGCTTTATTATATGCATTTTTAGGCCATTTTAAACCATGTCTAGTTATATGTTAATATATTTAATTTTAACATTACACATGGTTATATGCATACTTTGATAATTATGTCACTTTTAATTGTATGCATATTTTGAGCTTGTACCGTGCTTAGTTATATCTTAATATTTGTAAATTAATATTACACATGGTTGTATGCATATTATGGATAATTTTGTGCCTTGAATTTCAGTTTGAAATTTTTTCATGTTATGTGGTATAATTAATTATAAGATTATGACAATCATTAGTATTTATGTACTCGTCTATTGTGAGGCTAAATTTGCTAAATTGTCGAACATAATTGCATCAATTATTATATTCTCACTTTTGGCCAATTTTGAGCATATTTTTTATTCCTTATTTTGTTGTCATATGCCGTATTTCATTATTAGAAAATTCATTATAAGTGACAAATAAATTTTGGCATATTATATGGATAATTAATGAATTATTGCTTATTTTTATGCATTTTTGTAATTATTATTACTTAATAATATAAATGTATGATTGGCCTCGCTTGAATTTTTTGAGACTATGACCGATTTTGAATATTTCTATATTTGTCTATCATAAGTTGAGCATGTCAGATTATTAATGAAAAAGTTGTGATTATCGTTGTTCATTCTCCCTTAATTGATTATAATTAATACTAAGGTCTATACATACAATTAATTATCCTGTCGATCATTTTTATTATTTTGGTATGATGCTTAGATTGGTGAATGAAATGCACTGAATCTTATGAACCGTATAATCTTTGTTGTCCTATCGATGGTGGATTGATACATTTGGTTAAGACATCCGGTGCATTATTCTTACCTAAATATGAGTCCTTGTTTTGCTTAAGGAACTCTAGCACACAATGATCGCATTATTGATTGAATCATTGAAAAGCTGAGGGAAAGAGCAAATAACATGATTTTGGTTTTACATGTATATTAGTGATATTACTCTTGGTATTTCCTCTAGCTATAAGCAATCCTCGTATCTCAACCATTTTGATGCTGAATGGGACTATTATGTTTGATGACATAGATTTCGCATCGTATATGTTAAAGTAAATGGATTAGGCCTTGTGAGTTTGTAAAACTTCTAAATCCACTATTTATAGTCTGTTGATGCCATGAAACTCCATGATGAGTAGGAGTATTTAAAGAGGAGTTATTTAATGTTAATGAGGTATTTAAAGAATAATTGGTTTGTGACAGTTTTTTGAGAATAAGATCATATTAGTAAAGTTTTTTCTGGTTCTTATGGCTCATAGGAATTGATATAGATTATTAAGAGAACTTTTCCATCTTTAGTTTGTTTCGATTATATCAAGACATGATGCTCTGAAGGAACAATTGATCAGAGATAAAACTTGATCATTGTGAGAAGTAATTGACTAAGATAAGTTGACAAAAATGCTTGTTGGGGAAAAGGATGAAATAAGTGATAGAATGTTGTTGATGAAGATTAAGTTCCAATTAGTCTTGGAATAACATGTGCATTTAATGGTAAATATCATCTTAAAGTTGATACTATGGAGATAGTCAGAATATAACTAAGCTTATGATATTATTTTTGGTAATTATGATATACTTTTTTTTTCAGAATTGAAGAGTTAATTATATCATTAATGATCATAAATGTTTGAGAGTCAGACTTACATATTGTGGTATAAGAATTAGATCACGAATCTAGATTTTCAAATAGGAAGATTAGTCGTAAGATTTATATGGTGTATTATAAGTTTCTCATCTAAGATTGTTATGCACATATTTGTTACTTCAATGATTGATAAACTATCATGATTATAAGAGTAAGATTAATACTTGTGCAGTTTTTCTAGAATTAATCTATACCAAGTTTTTTGGACCATTGATCCCTCTGGTTATAAAAGATTATAAATGACTATAGGACTATGGGTCTTTATGGATAACTACTCATATTATGGTCATATTGAACTTATTATTCTAAAAGTCTTGACTCATGGAAAATAGATTAAAATGATCAAGTTTGATTATGGTAGTTATTGTGAGAGATACAATAAGATGAAATATAATCATAAACCTTTTGCAAAATATTTCCAAGAATGTGATATTGATCAGTATTATGGATAATAATTAGATCTCCTAGATACTATAGTGTTGCAGAAGAGTATAAATCACACATTTCTTGATATTATGTGATATCTTTTGAGGATTGATTTATGATGATTCATAAGTGATTAAAGGATTATGGATTTGATTATCCGTCTCATACCACCATAATGATTGAGTCAGATAAAGCTATCGATTTTATTGATCTTTTTGGTACAAGTCATAGGTTATGGGAGATTTTAGTCGATAAGGAATATTCTGTGTTATTATCTCCATTTTTTTTGTTGTTTACACTGCAATTTTATTGGTCCTACAATAAACCAAAAATATATAGTCACTCGTGTTATATCCATTGATCTGGTGATTAATGACTCCGTATATGAATAAAGAGATATGTATTTTTAAAGGAAATCATAGTGATTTAATATACCTGTAATGTTTGGAGACTTTATAGTTTATTGCCAGGAACACGAGTTTGACATTGGTTATACCTCTAATATGATAATGTACCAGTGAGCCATTAGCAGTCTCCAATTCTTATTATGGATGACACAATGAATAATGAGATGAATTCCAAGTCTTTTGGAAATGTAGAGCTTGGTTGAATTAGACAATAGTTTTTAACTCATTGGATGGATGTAAATGTCTAAGACCAAGCATAATTATGAGGTTTAAATAGAAAGTATAAGCAACGCTCTTGGCTAAAGGTTTTAGCAAATGAGAAGAATTGGTTATGAAGATGCCTTCTCATTATTAGTTTCCACTAAAGATACCTTACTAGTTTTGTGGCAGTTATTACTGTGTTGATTTTGAATTTCATTAAGTAGACATAAGAACTACATTTTGAATAAATTTTGAGGTTTTGCATGGCTGCACTGATTGGTTTTGAGATTATTAGTAATGAACATCTAATTTATTAGATCTATAGTTTTTGGTTATGGATTGGAATTGGTATCAATATAGTGATATTGTAAAATTGATGAGATTGTCACTATTAGTATGTTTTTGGAGAATATTGTTGATTAATATGTACATGTGAAGGTCAGCGGGAGCAACTACATATTCATAATCTTATATGTTATAGATATTGTGCTTGTATTTAAAGATTCTGACTTGATGTGTGAGACAACTAATTGTTGATTAGCCATATAAATATGAAGAATCTCGGAAAAGCCTTGTATGCTCAAGGTATATAGGTTTTTCATATAGTTTTAATGGCATTTTGGTTTGTCTCAAAGAATCTATATTGATCAAGCTCTTTACAGAGATCCAATTTTGGATATTATTATATTTGCTAGAAAGTACTAATTCTGAAATGTGATAATTATGAAAGTTATTTTGAGAGAGATCATATAAGATTAGTCCCTATGCATCTATTATTAGTATCCCGATATATATATATATATATATATATATATATATATTCGAGTATGCACATGTCATAACATTGTATTTACTTTTGGGCATACTAGTTGGGTACTTGAGTGATCTTTTTGGATACCCAGAATCTTATCTTGTAAGTTCATTGGCAGACCAATATTCATGACATAGTTGAATTTCTTTACGCCGAGATTATAGGCTGCATGGATGATAAAAGTTCATCCCTCTGCATATATATTATGACGATGGTAGGAGGAGCTGTTATATGATTTTGTGCCAATTAGATACTTACAGCTGAGTTGTTTTGGCCTTTAGTGTCAATTGGACATTTATAACTACCTCGCCCATTAAGGTTTGTGGTGTGTTATGAGACTACTAGTTATGAAATTTAACTGTAGAACTTTGTTTCAATATTCAGAGTAATTCACTCTATTTTGAGGTTACTGAAATTTTATGATTATGATTCCACAGCTCTATCTTTCTCTTGGAACTTAAGAAGCATCGCTAGCTCTAATTTTATTGATATATAGTTCTTATTTGTTGGAGAGAAAGTTGTAACACCTTCATTTCTGTTAAAAACACATATATAGATAACATGTTGGCAAATTTACTAGCAAAAGGCCGACCTTTTGTGCGTTTTGAGAACACGTATCCTATGAGGTATTATCAATAACCTTGGCTGTATTGAATTAGTGGGAGTTTATTGCCATTCATGTATGATGAACGATGTAGATTATTTATATTTTATGTAATACATGCATGATATGGATCTTAGTCATTTTTGTGATGTGCACACACACATATATTAATTTGGTAAGTGACATATGATTAGAGACATTTGGTTTTAGTCTCAATATATATATTGTTGGAAGATCTATGTATAAAAGTTGGCGCCATGTTTTGTGAATCTCTAGCACCTGATTATATATGATACTTGCATCCCATCGATCTAATATTATGCATGATTAGCTTTTGACTACTCATATTTGTAAGAGGTCCTTGTATTTTGATATATTATTGTCTAGTGAGTATTTTTGTATAATTATATTGTCTAAGTGAGAAAATATTTGAATATTTTATATTTATGGAGTAATATAATCAATAGTAACTCACTATGACTAAATTAAAGCATATTATGGACAGCTATATTTGTATATACAATTAACTTTGCATAGTATTGCTAATTGGGCCATAATGAGATGGACACCACATCTTAATATGAATGAAGCCTATGGTTTCACACTCTTTTGGATACCTTGACCAGCTCATTGGACCAAGGGTGTGATCTACCAAACACATATATGATAAGGCCTATTTGGCCCATTGTCCCTCAAATGAAAAACTAGTCGTTCACCAGTTTTGAGAGCGGCTCATTGTGTAGGTTTTTCGATTGAGCACCAAGAGGCACCAGAGAGTATTGAAGACCATAACTTCTCCTCATTCTTCACCATTTTCACAACCTATAGGCACCAGAAAAGAAACAACCAATGGTTATTCAAGACTAGCCCACTATTAGAGATAATGTCTCTGCTAATATGCTTTAAATATAAATGGATTTTTCTCAGATATTTTCTGATTTCAATATGACAATAAAGACACCAATAATCTGTTTTATTTAGAGGAATTAAAAATATTTAGCTATTTTCCCATAAAAACGTTAATACCAAATATTGTGCACCAATTAAAATAACATTTTTTCGATGTCATTTGTAAATGGAATAAAGAATTTAACCACGTACTTCTTACTCATTGTATATCATCAATTTAGCCAATATATCCCAATACATATATCTACACACGAATCAGAAACTTAAAGATAAAAGACAACTCCTAGGAGCTTGCGAATATATAAAAATGATGCCAAGTTGTAAGTTTGTTGAAACTTAAAACTTTGACCAGTTATATTCATTTTCTAGTTTCACCTTGTCATTATGCTCTGTTACTAGCAAATCTATTTAACTGCTAATGTTTATCTTCTTCTTCTTCTTATTCCTTTCTTAACCTAGGAAATCAATGCCTTATTTTATAAAAGAGACATTTGAAAAACGAAGAAAAGAGTGAAATAGATACAAATGTAATAAAAAGATGAAAGGATAACTTTTTTTTTTTGGGTTTTGGCTATAGTCAAAAGGATAAGTTTCAATAATGTATGTCGATACCATAAGACATTAAATGTAGTTTCACTTAAAAATTGTGTGAAAGGACAACAATGGACTTTTTTCCCATTGAAACATCAGAGTAGAATAAATAATGCTAAACATCTCACCTCATATCATATTTTTTTCAATACACTTGATATGTTATATGAATTATCACCATACAAGTAGATAATAGAATTCAACCTATTGATTATAAGTTTAAATTCACCACTTAAATTCTGATAACTCATTTGTTATATTAAGTAGTATTAAAAAAAATAGTAAACTGTGTGGATTTCCTAGTGCTACCCCTCTCAATAGCAATTTTACATGTAATACCCTTTTAAAACATGTGCGTAGTATTTTTCAATTATATGGTAGAATATGTATTTTTGTCAATTATATGGTAGAATATGTATTTTTGTCAATTATATGGTAGAATATGTATTTTTGTCAAACGTACTTAAAAACACACGTACTTATTAATGAGAACATATTAAACAAATATTATGCACGTATCTATCTTTCTGCCTATAAAATACTCATCACCAATTTTGTTTTATCTATTTAAAATTTTATTTTCCATTCAAATTCAATTATTTTTTGGCCTATTAGATTTTTTGTGTAATATTGATCCTATTTTGAATAATTAAACACTAAATCAATTATCAATAAGTAATATTTATATATTTTTTTAACCAATCATATTAAAGTAGGTGAAAAATCTCATATTTTAATAGAAAATTGCACTTTTTATTAGCGTATTTTATAAATATATTTTTCAAAATTAAAAGTATTATACACATATATATAAATTTATGAATTTTTTGCATACACATATTTTTATTCCAAATTTTTAAAATTATTTTTGACAAAAAGTCCGATACCCGTCTATATTATCCGCGGTTTAATTCCCATGCCATATTTTGCTAACTATGATATAGAGTTAAGTACCTCTAATAAATTATAAATCATGATTATGATAGAATTATATTATATGGCACGGAAATAGTTTAAAAAATATTTTTTAAAAAAACTCTCCTGCTTGAAAGTTGAAACTTGGAAATTTTACAAACTGGATTACAAGTGCTAGTCGATTACAAATGGCGCTCTTATCAAATGGCTTGAGTACTCCCCGATATGTTGAGGAAACTAGACTCATTTGCAATTTTTAAAGTTACGTTTTTAACTTTAGCAGATTTTTTTTTTTCGGTTTTATAACGGTTATATTGTAAAGTTTCAAATTTGTCCTTAATTTTTTCCCAAGTAGTTGAGGTTTATTTATTGACTAATTGAGTTTTGTCAACTAACTTGTTGGACGTTTAAAATTATAGCAGAGGTATTTGGTATAATTTTGGTATAAAACCACTATATATCAGAATATATTTAGCATATGACAAAAGTTGAATCTTAGAAATGCTATTTATAAAAGAACCCCATAAATCTTGGTTCTTCTACTAACTTCTCCCCCAAATAACTAAATGGTCTCACTTCATATCAGTCTCGTGAAATTTAGGCTAAGTATCCGGTTTTTTTTTTTTTTTTTCTTTTGCATATTTCACCAACACCCNGCATAATTAGAATTGTGGCATTTGCACATTGTATTATTTTTTAATATAGGGTTCTATTTAATTCAGCTATATAATTTAACAGATCCATTTTTATAAAAACAAGTCATTTTATTAATATCCAAATCTAAAGAACATAGTTTTTTTTTTTAAAAAAAATCCTAATTAATATTGTTGTTCTAAGAAAAATTCTCATCTTATCGTGAGATTTGAAGAGGAGTTGAGCCACGCAGTAACCTTTGGATCCTTCTAAGCACTGGTCAACACCTCTCTGAAGACTCCAATCACCCATCGTGATCTTTGGACTTCAAGGAATTCCAACTTCCAGGTTCTTCTATGGATACAACAATGTCGCACTCTCTAAAAAAATTGAAAGAGAATGAGCTAATTTCAAGGGCCTATTTTCATTCTATTAATTTGGACCCAAATCTTTTGCTAGATCCTAATATTATACTAGATGGGATTCACTTTTTCTTCTTAGGCCTTACATTTTCTTGCTTCTTTTTTCTATCTCTACGAATTTAAGACTTCTATATGCTACAAACAACTCTACTCTAACCCCATATTATAATCAGTCAGTTATTTTAAATCTAATAAAATACTCCTCCTATATGTAGGAGCGAAATAAGCCCTCTACAATAGAATTGGCTGGTATATATTTCTTTAAAAAAGTATAAAAACAGGTATGAATCTATTTAAAAAAAAAAACAAATATAATGTAAATATGCTTTGAAAAATGAGTATTCATGTACTTTTTATATTAGCCTTTGAGGAGGACATGGATGGGAGTAATCTGGGCCTAAATGACTCTTTGTGTTCTTTTTTAAAATAATATTTTTAGGAGAGTCAGAAACTTTTTGAGTCGTAGTTAAAAGTTTTTTTACTATTATTTATGATATATTTGAGAGATTTTCAAGGTCAAAACTTTTTCACCACCTAAAAATGTCATTTAAAAGAAAATACAAAAAAAAAAAACAGCCTTAAAAAGTCATACCCATGTCTTTTTGGGTTGTATAGCAATTTGACCACATCTTTGGCCTAATTTAAGTAAATATCTGTTTTTGAAATATTTAACAAAATAACTGGTATATCTAGGACAGAGCCATGAATTTTTTCCAATAGGGGCTTAGACTCTAACAAAAAGGAAATATATTAAATATGATAATTGTTCTCGATTAATTTTCCTAATTTGAAAATATTGTATGAAAACTTCATTGTCAAGACTATTGAAGATCTCTTTCTCAATATGTAAAAATAAATTATCATCCATTAAAAGAGCTCCTATTCTAATTTTTTTTTCAAGCCAATTCAAGACTTTAATTATTTAGTTGTGGTGTTATGTTTAATCATTTACTAAAAAACAATGGCACTTTTAATCAAATTAGGCTGAATTTGCCTTTGAATTGATGGTGGCCCATTAAAATGTCAGTTTTTAACGTTTTTGTGGCCTTTTTTTTTAACTTGACCTAATTCAACCTAATTTATCAAAAAAAAAAAAATAACAAAAAAACAACATTTTTTTCCGAAAAGATAAAGATTTAAACTAATATGTACCAGTAGTTATATTTGTGGGATTATAATATTTTTTGTGGAGGCTTACTTACAAGTGCTTTTGAAAGATATATACAAAAGATATACGTATATATTGTATATATAATTATATATATAAGTGATACTTTTGAAATTTCAGTAAGTTAAGCCCCAATAGCCCCTTAATGGCTCCGTGCCATGGTATATGAGTGTATATACCTAATGCATATCCGTTATATAATTAATGTATTCAATATATAAACTAAAGTTACTACATAAGTAGATAAAACCAAGCATAAAAATACACTTAGTCATTTATCTATAAAAAGAAAAAAACTGACATTTGTTAAAATAATGTGTAAAAAAAGATATATCCTCCAATTTCCCATGTCGTGTTCCCTTAGTCTTTCACTACTCTGTAGATCAGGCCCAAAATACTGTTATATGGTCCGGCCTGCACTTTGAAACTACCCAGATTTTTGGAAAGTGAACCTAACTTTAAGTAATTTGGGCCAAACTAACATTTTTCAGGACAGAAAATTTGATTTTTTATGGTAATTTTTCAAAAAAAAAATTAAAAATCTCAGACTTTCAAAATTTTTGTAAAATCTCAGATTTTAATTAGAAAAAAATTACTTTTAAAAATGTTTAGAAAACACTATTTTTCATTTATTGATGAGATATATGAAATAAACCAATCTAGTTATAACCCAACTAGTTATCTCAAGTATCATTGAAAAATACTATTGTTGAAAAAAAGTCACATTTTCGAAAATATTTATTAAAAATTTTAATTTTCTAAACATGCTTTTAATTAAATGATTTTTTTCTAAATAAAATTTTGATTTTTCTTCAACTCGGGGCCTGAAATTTTGTAAGAAGCATTTTTTTAAAATGACATTTTTAAGGGTGTAACAATAATAGTGACAAGTAGTAGAAAAAAGACATGACTAAGCATGTTTGACATAGCTTCTAAAGACTTTTTAGCTCAAAAGTTACTTTTAAAGTGTCAAATCTCTTAAGATTTTTTTCTATTTAAAAGATATTTCTAATGAAATATGGATCTACTAATTTTTTTAGAAAGATTTTCTGGTGCTTTTACTTCTCAAAATAAAAGTCATCCAAATGGGCTTAAGAGTAATTTGGGTTCAAAATAATCTCTTAATAAGTAGATAATTACTACTTATTTCAAATGTTTAACTAAATTTACCATCATATTAGATTCTACTACTTTTAGGAGAGAATTAGTTAAGAATCTGTCAAGAATCTTTTAAAAATTCGTCAAGAATCTATTAAGAATTTGTCAAGATTACAACTGACGTCAAGAATCCATCAAAATCGTTAAGAATTCATTTTAAAAAGTGATATAGAGGTAGATTTAATTAATGAGGAAAAAAAAGCGGTATTCACCTAATTTATTCAATTTTTTCTATGCTGACTTTTTCAACACTAGTAAAAAAAACTTGACATCTTTTTTTTTTTTTTTAATTTCCGTTTTAAGATAGTCACTTTGATCCCAAATGCTCCTAATAAGGTCCTTTTGTCTGAATAATCACTATATTTATGACTATATATTTATGAATTGTCTAGCACCGGTCATTAATATAGTTACTACATGTCACAAATATTACGACACTTCTAAAAAGAAGTCTTTCTACTAAATATACTGAAAAGGCCATTTTATCCTAGAACACTATTAATTAGGTCCATTTCCCCACATTTTACCCTTTTAAAGGTTTTTCTCGTCACTTTTATTTCTAAACAATTAAAATAAATAAATTTTACGTATTTTTATTTTCTTTGGAAAGCTGAAATACTTATTATGCATCTCAGCTTTTATACATGCTTGAAATAATTTTCCTTTTAACTTTGTATCATTGTATGTACGTCTTACAAGTTCAGGGTGAATAATGGTATTCTTTTATGATATTGGGTGAATACAAGTAATGTGGCTCTAGTATTACCCTATTTTTTCCTTCCACCTTTCTAAAGAGACCCCTCAATGAATTTTAGAACTTTAAAATTTTGTTCTCTTAAAATTGTATCAAGTACAAAAATTTCAATCAGTAAACATATTAGGTTACTTATATTAAGTGCAAACGTATCCAATTTTTGTCATTTTCTAATTTTTTATTATTTTTTCAAGATTTTGATATATTGCTTCCATAGTTGGTGATTAATGAAAAAAAAAAATACTATGAGTTTTGTCTTTAGCTAAAAATATAAACAAAAAATAATAATATATTGAAAAATTTTATATTCTTTTATTTGATAAATTATTTTAAAAAAATAAAATAAGTATAATGGATAATAGGAGTATAACTATATCGATTATCTTAAAGAAAATATATTTATATATATAGTGAAGAAACTATATACACATAATCATGTAGTTATATAAAGAAATGTGAAAAGAAAAAATAGAATAATTTATGCAATTGCATATACAATTTAAATAAAGATTATTATGAGTTACTATTGTTATTTACAGTTTCTTGTTTTTTTTTTTTTAAAAAAAAGGTAACAAAAGGCTTCATTACTATATTAGAAAAAGGATTTCATTAAAGAAGAAGAGGCTAGATAAATGAGATACACACAAAATAAAAAATAAAATAAAAATACTTTGAAAACAAAAGTTGATTTTGAACAATCTATATTTCGTTCATTTAAATGCAAAATAAGAACTAATAAATATCAATAAAATCTTACTTTATTAAAGACAAAATTCAATTTATACTAGGTATGTTTAAGAGGGTGTGCTAAGAAATAAAAATTTATTATTTAATATTGCATGAGGATATTTAAGTCAATTCATAAATATGATATTTTTGTAAATAGTTAGTTAATTAGAGGGGGTTATATCTACACCCTAAGTAACATTAAAACATCCTTTTTTTCTCATAATTTTTTTTATTACATATCTATCCTTAAATGAAAATACTAAAGTATACAATTATATACCATTTTAATTAGAAACCTTAATCTTTCTCTAATTCTCTATAGGTTTAATACCTCTAATCCCTACTAAAATTTCTTTTAATAAATTTTGTTCATCAATTGAAATACACCAACCCATAAACTACTTTTATTCCACACAAAAGAAATAAGGTTTATGTTAGATAGTGTTGCATTGTGTGAGAGATAATAATATTGTATTGTATGAGAAATTGTTGGTACGGGGAAGGAAAGATACAAATGGCAATGGCCAATAGGCCATCCCGGATGAGTTTACTGTCCATGATCATCTGGACTAATGCTCGTAACAAATATTTGAAGATTGATATTGTTGGTTAAATTCTATAAAAACGTGCTAAAATCTAGATGAAGTGAAAGTGTGGAAAGTAAAAAAAAAAAAAATTGGATAGTTTTTCATAAAAATAGTTTTGGATTTCTATTATGGTCTAAATACATACAAAGATATTATACATTGACCAAAAGATCTTCTTTCGTACGCATTAAGTTGTAAACTACGAAAATATGTGGATACCTTGATCTTGATCAATTTTTAGTGAGAATCTAAGAATTCTAATGACCTTCAATAGTGACTCTAAAAATTTCTCTCTCTCTCTCAATTTTCTATGCAGCTGCCAAACCAAATAAATGTTTTTAGCAAAACTAAAAGACACACACAAATGAGAGGAGAGAGGGGAGCTTTTATAGGCTCCTTCCTTAAAAGGGAAAAGTTCTACGAGCCCTATGGTGGTGTTGGCCAAATTAGCAGAATGGGTGGGCCCTAAAGGCCTACTCCTCTATTCAATTTTTACCTCTTTTGTGTCCAATTGCCCATGAAATCTTTTTCGCCCAATTGTATTGATCTCATTCAGCCAAGATGTTGGTGTCGATTGGGACCCAAATTGAACTATTTAATTCAAACTCTAATAGTCAAAAGACTCAGCTCTAATTAACTCTTGGTACAAGTGGACTTATACTACTAGTTATGAACTTATTCCATTAAAGGTTTAAATTGTACTCTTAAATTAAATAAATATCACAAAATATTTTTTAATTAAAATTAAGTTCATTAGATAATTAATATTTGTATATGTATCTCTAATGAATACCGATAATTGGAGCAGGGTAAAATTATTTATATCTTTCAATTGTTTGATACAATACTATACCTAATATATGACCAAATTTATTTACAATTGCTTAATAAAATTCTCTTGAATTAAATAAATATCACAAGATACTTTTTATTAGAATTATGTTCATTAGATAATTAATATTTGTATATATATCCCCAATAAATACTGATAATTGGAGCTGAGTAAAATTACTTATATCTTTCAATTGCTTGATACAATACTATACCTAATAGATGATCAGATTTACAAAAAGTCTTCGGTTACTAAAATAATCAATTTTATTAATTACCTAGTTTAAGGTTTAAATCATTCAAGCTTGTATAGCTCCTTAAGACGAAACTCACTTTTTCATATTATAGAGTTGTGATTTCTATGTCTATAAGCATATATTCTCAATGCTTATAATAATGTCTTACCAAAATACTAGGGATTAAATCATCATTTTTTTGGTATGTACCTTTTAACATCTAAAATAATACAAATTATGAACACGAATTCATCATCTATTTCAAGATTACGAAAGAAATGTGTTAATTATCAAATTTTGTGAAAAATATGTTTTCATCGACGACACTTATTACAAGAATATATTCCACATAGTCCTTATTTAATATATTTACACATCAAGATTTTTTGCATATAGTTGTACCAATATAGTTTAAACACTATAAATGCACGGTAATACAATCCAACAGAAGTGTCAAATTTTTTTTATTAGTTGTCAACAATTTTATTTGATTTACTTAGAGAAAATATCTCCTAATTTTAATAAATAATTTTATTAGAATATTTTTCTAGTAAATAAGTCATGATATCTTTTGATATTTACTATTTTACAATAATTAAAAAATTATCATAAATATTGTCTATGAAATATTACTTTAATAAATATTAAAAAATAATAATCACTTTTTGAGTATTATTCCAACACATATTCCAGGAAATAAGGCCAAAAATGCATACGTTTCTCATGCAATTATTGTATGTAAACTGTCTGAATAAATTTCAAAAGCAGCAACAAGACTAAACAAGAAGATGCGCTATATAGTAGCATAGTGGTAAGAGATTAGAGGAAAAGAAAAGCCAAACAAAATAAAATAAATAAAATAAAATATAGTTTCAATCGAACGATTATTTCAGCAATAAAAATTAAATGATTAAAAAATTTATCCTCATTTATGTCAAGGTATGGTGCTAAAATTGATAAGTAAATAAATTGATAAGATAAAACTTACGTTTGGAATGACAAAGGTACTTATATTTAAAATATTTTTTTGAAAGTTTTGAACGACATTAGCTTGATAAAGGGTGCTTTTATTCTATTTGTGGTGCAAATATAGTCTTTCTTAACTAGAAAGGGAAAGAGAAAAAATATGGATAATAATAGAGCCACCCATATAATTAATATAATCATAGGTCATAAGTCTAAAATCAAATAATTAACGAAATGTGAAGCAAAAAACTGACATATGAGATCTTCCCCTCATATATCTTAGATTTTATACATATAGATCTTGATATATGAATTGAAATTATGTGGACCAATATTAGAAGAATCACATTTATCAAAACATATATTTGAATCTCCTTTGCTCAAAAGCAAAGCAAACTCTGATTTAGAGGTCATTATTTCCTTTCTTTATTATCGATCATATTTAATATTTCTAACCCATATCTTGACACGAGCCTAGTTTATTCATTTTGTTTCCACTATTCCATATGTATTATATAATATATGCAAGAAAAGGTTTATATATATATATATATATATATAATTTAGTACGCAATGAGCGCAGTAGCCTTAAAACTTAAATGTGTTGGAATGAAATTCAATAAGAATTAAATAATAACATTTATATTCCATATGTATTATATAATATATGCAAGAAAAGGTTTATATATATATAAATATATAATTTAGTACGCAATGAGCGCAGTAGCCTTAAAACTTAAATGCGTTGGAATGAAATTCAATAAGAATTAAATAACATTTATTTGTTAAAATGTAGAAAGCTACTACTATAACATTGTCATGTGTTAAAGTATCGTTTATGACTAACCGTGCACGTAACAATACGTAAAGCACTAAATTGTAGCAATCACTCGATTATGATATAAATGGTACGCATAATAATACATATAGTACTTGTCAGATTATGATATAAATCGTACGCATAATAATACATATAGTATTTGTCAGAAGAGTAGACAACGGTAGTATGGGTTGAATCCTCAAATCTACCGTTGATATAGGTATCATTCTATCGTAGAAAGACTCCACTTTAAATACTCGCATTTAGTGACGTTACAAGAATAACCACTACATATTCTACCACTCAAGAACACTCACTGGAATTAATTGGGTAGAAAAATAGGAAAGAGAGCATACATTTTCTTAGTTTATTTTTCCAGGCTCTTTAATTAATAAATTAATAAAAGAGTGTATATATTTTTTCTATTCAAATAAGGATATTTCATTGTTTCCTAATGAATAGGAAAAATATTCCCTAATTAACAGAGACTTATCAGATATTCATATACTGATTATAATAAAGTATTCAAATATATTATCTGATACATATTATTAATTTCTAATATTCTATTTAATAATAATAGAATATATGGAAATAAAGTCTAATTATATTAACTATTCTTCATTCACATTAGTCCACTCATATTTGGTTATGCATCAATTATGGGTGCCCAATAGGACATTTGGCCAAAAGTCCAATATCTCCCACTCACACATAGTGTGCATGGTATCTCTCATCATCATCCTATCAATAATTCCATTCATACTTGGCTAATGAACAGTACGATCGTTGAGCCATGTACAAAAGAAAGTTCGAGAGTACTATACCAAATCTTTTAAAGACCCGCATAAAATATCCCTAAGTGTCTTGTTATATCCTAGATTTATTCAGCCACATATTGTTATACCCTAGATTTATTCAGTCACATTGGATCTAATACCTCTAATCCCTCGTATCTATATTTGAGGGCCATGCCAAGACTCTTTTCATTCTTATATTCACAATTATACTACTATACCTTGTAGTGATATAATTTGTTGACAGTAAACATAAAAGTTGGATGTATTACTAAATAATATTCCTTTTGTCTTAGAATCAATTAGCTTTGGTCCAATTACTTTCCTAACAATGTCCTTTTAGGTCGAATCAATTATGACCATAGAAGACATGTCAAAGTAGTATACATCAAACCCCCGCTTCATGAAACAGTCAAAAAGTCAAAAGTCACATAAGAGCACAATAAAGTATGAGATCAAAATAAGTATAATGATCTATAAGGATTCACAAAATAAAAAAGAAGGGATCTATCCTTTCACTTCTTTATTTTCGTTACTTAAGCACATGTGGTATGAAATACATTCAATAGTGGGATGCTCCTTTAAAAGAAATGTATGCCTCCTTTTTAAAATACCATATAGATCTTAGTCCAACTGTCTTTAAGCGTTCGACTCGAATTCTCTATATACTCACTTAATTTAGCGCTATATTGAGTTTTGCATCTAGCTATCTAACGAGTCACATATGAATAGTTGGAATAATAGTTTATCTATAGTCAATCTACCAAGATCTCATCTTGCTCTTTCCAAGGCAATACTCAGTTCTCAATCTCTGTGTTATAAACGAAGTGTCTCGTCTTGCTCACTGATTAGTGCCAGAGGAAAATTCTCTTGTAAGAAAGACAAGCATTACCTATTAGTATACTTTAAACTAGTCGTGGTTTACATATATGTATGCTAAAAATTCAGATATCATGTCACAATAAAAATAGACAAAGAAATATTTATTTCATAAAAGATATCTCAAATAACAAATATCTAACAGTGATAAACTGAAAAACTATATAAAACAAATAAAGTCATAATCTACATAGTCCTAAACTCTTAATATGGGTCTGGTAAGCTTTTCGCGTAATAGGCTTAGTCAATGGATCAGCAACCATGCGACTCATAGAAATGTACTACAGGACTACCTTTTTCTACGCAACCATATTACGAATAAAGTGGTATCGAATGTCGATGTATTTGATTTTTTCATAGTGTTTTGAGACCTTTGTATAAGCCAATGCAGCCATGTTGTCATAATGTATAGTAACAGGCTCTAAAGTGCGTGTGCCAACTCTAAGTTGTGCGAGAAACCTCTTTAAATAAATAAATTTTTGTATAACGGCTGAGTAAGCAATGTACTTCGATTCCATAGTGGATAATACTATGCAGAACTGTCTCTTGCTGCTCTAAGATATAGCGTCATTGCTGAGTAAGAAAGCATAACCATAAGTTAATTTGCACTCATCTAGGTCACCACCCCAATCAGTATCACTGTTATCGATTAAGCGCAAATCTAATACCTGATAGCAAAGTATATAATCAGTTATTCCTTTGAGATATCAAAGTATTCTATTCACTACTTTCCAATAAGCAAGGTTCGTCTAGAATTGGCTGACTAACCCAATGACATAGTAAATGTCAGGCTGAGTACACGTCATAGCGTACATCAAACTTCCAATAGTACTGACATATAAAACTCAAGCCATATTCTTTTTCCTCTTGAGTTTTTGGACACATGTTAAGGCTTAAGCATTATTCTTTGTGATAAGAGTGTCAATGGATTTGTAATTTTTCATTTGAAATCATTCAACTAATTTTCTAATATAAGTCTCTTAAGACAAACTGAGGAATTTTCTTGAATGGTCTCTAAGGACTTTAACTCTGAGCACCATAACTCACTTTAACCATATCCTTCATCTCAAAGTTTGAGGATAACCACGCCTTGGTGACGACTATCATCTCCTTATCATTTCCAACTAAAATTATGTCGTCTACATACAATGAAAGGATAAGAAAATTTTCCTTAGACCATTTGACATACACACGGTGATCTTCCTCAACCATCGTGAACCCATTAGAGATAATGGCCCGATAAGATTTAAAGTACCACTATCTAGATAATTATTTTAAACCATAAATGGAACGATGGTGTATGCAAATTTTGTGCTTTTGTTCTTTATCTCAAAGCCTTCAGGTTGATCCATGTAGATCTCTTCATCTAGTTTTTTATTAAGAAATACAATTTTGACATTCATTTGGTAAAGTTCCAAGTCCAAATGATCGAAAATAGCTAGAATTAGGCGAATTGAGGCAAACCTTACTACCGATGAGAAGGTCTTCTTATAGTCAATACCATCCTTCTAGGTGTAGCCTTTCGCCACAAGTCATGCCTTGTACCTTTCTATGGATCCGTCTACCTAGCATTTGACTTTTAGGACCCATTTGTTCCCAATAGCCTTTCACCCAGGTAGAAGATTCAGTAAGTCCCAGACTTGATTTTTCTTCATAGACTCTATCTCTTCAATCATTGTAGCTTTCCATTTCTCAGAAGTAGGCGATGGGAGAGCCACTCGATAATTCTTAGGCTCATCTTCATCTTGCGAAGCACATATGAATGCTTCTCTCTCAATCTTAAAATGACAACCAGGGATACTTCCACGTTGTGTTTTACACAATTGTGGATTTTGAGAACCAATATTTAGTGGTACACTCCTACTAACAAGTACATTCTCCCTAGGAATAGAGTCGCTCTCGATTTTGGAAGTTGAATTTGGAGCGCCTTTATTTGGTTCTTTAATCTCGTATAGCTCCAGATTTCTATCCGTATCTCATCTTCTTGGAAATTCCTCCTCGAAAAAATCTACATCTCGTGATTTAATTTCAATGACACTTCTATCAGGTTGTTCACCAAATATTACATATCCCTTTGATTCATTAGAGTATCTAATGAATATGCATTTGTACATCCTTGAGCCTAGCTTCCTATGCCTGTACGTATCCTTTCTATTCAAATAAAGATATTTTCTTATTTCCTAATAAATAGAAAAAATAATCTCTAATTAATAAACCTATCAGATATTAATATATTAATTCAAATTAAACTTTCAAATATCTATTCTAATACATATTATTAATTTCTAATATTACATTTAATAATAATAGAATATACGGAAACAAAATCTCGTTATATTGACTATTTTCCATTCATATTATTCTACTCGTATTGGGCAATGCAGTAACTATGGACACCTAAAAGTCCAACTATACTAAATTGTGGCAATCACATATGTGTTACCTATTATCTTATTAAAATCATGCGTAAATTATTATTTTTAATCGAGTCTAGCATGTAAAGAGGTTTAATATGAGTCAAGCACTAAGAGCATAAGCCTAACTATATGGCTAATCGGTATTAGTACGTATTATCATGGTGTCCTCAACAGGACTATTCACTCTAGCTAGCTGCTAGGTAACACCATCTATATATATTAATTTTGTTTAATAATACGTTTAAGAGGAAGCCAGTCTAATTAATATGTTAAACTATAGGTGTGATCAACTTTGTCGATGGCAATGATCGATAGTTATCTGTCATTTTAGAATTCCAATCCCACATTAGTGCAAAATTCAAGTTGATCATGAGACTTAGTACGAATTAGCTAGAGTGGCTTTCAAGGCGTGATGAAAAAGGAATAATATTATATTACTAAAATAATCTATTTGGAAATATATAATGTATATACATAAGGAGTAAGGCAAGGACGTGATAATTTTATTGATCATACTATGTCTTTAAATATTTTGGTGCGTATATCAGCTCTATATATACGGCTATGGTTTTTGTTAGATTAGGCTAAAGATAATACTCTAGAGAATATTAATGTCGGGACATCATGTTTCATATAATAAGGCAGAATCTTGAGTTAGAGTTCAGTCTTTTCAAATGAAAAATAATAGTTAAAGAATAGGTCGTAGTCTCAATGCTGTTAATTTATTAAGTACCAGCATTTTTTAATTTTAGGCCGCAGAAATAGCGTTTTGCCATTTCAACTAGCCTCAAAGGTTTTTTTAGTTTTCTTTAAAAAAAAAAAAAAAAGAAGGTTTTTTTAGTTTACTCCAAAGTTTGGGCCCATGTCTGATGTATCTTTAAATTTTTAGACCCCCCAAAAAATAACAACAATAATAATCACTTTGCGGCTGCAAACCATGTCTCATGATCTGTAATTTTTTTCACTAAATTAATTCACAGTTCTAATTATTCATCCAGTTGAAGTTATTCGAATTGGTAAAGAGCCTGTTGGTTATGCCGGCGTCTAAAGTCTTTTTTACGGCACTAAAGTTGCTTTTAGAAGTTCTTTTGATGAATTCCCGTAAAAGGTTTTTTTTTTTAAAGATCTTTTAATAAAGTATAAATCCACCAGTATTTTTAGGAATGTTTTCTAAGATTTATATTTCAAGAAATATAAGTTATTCTAAACGAGTCCAAAATCGCTTATTATTGAATTTAATTAAGATCAGATTCCCTATTCACCAAAGTTAGAATAAGGTCATGAGGTAAGGATATTATAGCTATCCCTTATTTTAATCATTTGAAAATTATTACGTACGCTCATTTGCCTAGTTTTTTTTTTTATTTTTGTTTTTATTTATATTATATCGTCTAAACAAGTTTAATGAGACCTATTCTGAGAAAGTGTTATGATCTTATCGAAAAGAGGCGTTCTGGCATGATCTCATGGATACCAAACCCGAATTTTTTTTTTTGTTTTCCTTGCTTTTGAATTGTTTTGTTATTTGCCTTCGGGCAGTTTTCTTCTTGTAAATCTTTGGTTATCTTTATTTGTTAATATATTTCTGATTAGGAAGCGCCGAGCACGTAAGGATTGAAGTTGGTTTACCAATCTAATTGAGATTCTTTTAGCTAAAAGAGTAATACCACATATCTCTTGCCTATTGTGGCCCATAAAATCAAATTTGAAAGAAAAAGAAAATAGTCATACATACATGACTAATCCACGAATTTTGGGTTCAAAGTAGTACTGACATATATATATATATATATATATATATATATATATATATAGATGATAACATGACTTAATTGGATCTTATTGAATACAAAAGACCAAGAGAAAAATGAGACAGAAGATATGTTAGAGAAATGCCACGACCGTTAACCAGAGTGTTTGTGTGCTTGCATGTGTGTGAGAGAAAGAGAGAGAGAGGTTTTTTGGGTGGCATAGAAAGTGTCACATGATGTTCATATATATAGGACAAAGCATATCACAGGAAGTTAGTGATAGGGATTAAAAAAAAAAAAAAAAAAAAGAAGGGATGAGGGTTAGGAACAAGACCAATTAGATCACCAGACAAGCCACGTGCCAAACATGACCCACTCTTCTGACTTGTGTCTCTTCTAATATGGTTATTTAATATTATTGGATTCATATTGGTCATGACCAATGTGACTCCGGAAATCTCCCATGGTCTTCTTTCTATTTGGCTCTTTTCTCCACTGGGTCATATTACTCGTATATATATATAAATATCCTCTCGGAAACGACTTCTATCCATAGCCCTACAAAACTCTAAGCTTGTTTACCTGGTCATAAGCATGAATGACAGTTAGCAAAGTGGTTTGTACAACAAAATAAAAAAAAAAAGTACACTATTTTGATGAAAGATAATTTTAACTGTGGGGCCCGGTCCTAGATCATGTATCACGTGAACGATTAAGTGGCAGAACAGGTAACAGGGGGGCACATCGTCCGACACGTGTTCAGAGTGACCGTTTAAAAGCTACGCGAGTCACACGTGATACCGTATGGACCCATAGGTTGTCCTAGACTAGGGTCGAATCCATCCCAGAACCTGGACGGGTTCGGCTCAGTCTAATTCTTACCTCGACAACTGGGGGCCAGGAGCCTCGATGGTCTTCCGCCAGAAGACCATGAGAGGCAGTGCACTGCTCCAGACCCATACAAGGCATTTAATGCGATCTTGGGTAGGTGCGCACATTGGACAAACTATCCTGACAGAACAATGGTTTGTCAAAGTCTCGCCCCCGATAGGCTCGAGTCATAGGGGATGGCGGAAAGCAGGCCACGACGATGTAAGGGAAATCACGGTAACCACGGCCCGTGACTTCTGGAGTAAGTCATGATGAAAAAAAGGTACTCGATCCTGGGATTGAGAGCCAGAAAGCTCCCAGTTCAAGGATTATATATACGAGCCTTGTCGAATCCATCCCAGACCTTGGACGGCTTCGACCCAGTCCAATTCTTACCTCGACAACTGGGGGCCAAGAGCCTCGATGGTCTTTCGCCAGAAGACCATGAGAGGCAGCGCACTGCTCCAGACCCATACAAGGTATTTAATACGATCCTGGCTAGGTGCGCACATTGGACAAACCATCCTGACAGAATAATAGTTTGTCAAAGTCTCGCCTCCGATAGGCTCGATTCATAGGGGACGGCAGAAAGCAGGCCATGACGATGTAAGGGAAATCACGGTAACCACGGCCCGTGATTTTTGAAGTAAGTCATGATAAAAAAAAAGTACTCGATCGTAGAATTAAGAGCCAGAAAGCTCCCAATTCAAGGATTATATATACGAGCCTTGCTTCTCCCTCTGGAAAAAGGATATACAGATAGATATATACAGAGAAAAATTTAATCTTTGCTACTCAACCTCAAGGATAAACAACTGACTTAAGCATCGTAGAGTCTTTACAGATGGCCACTTCTGCCTCTTCGATTCCACCTGAAGTTAAAAGCACTCTAGGATAGCAAGGATATGTGGACAATTGGTAGATATAACATCAGCAGTTCAGAGACACGTGGACAGCTGGTAAGAATTGCACCAACAGTAACTTATTTTTGTGCCCAAAGTTAATTTTATCCTATGTCACCTGGTGGGTGATTCCGATTAATATATTTTTCGCTACATCTAAGAAGGTAGGTATTTTTCTGTCTCCTACTTCAAAACATAATATGCGACTAAATTGCCCTATTAATTCGGCATTAATGTGCTTCTAGGAATGATCCACATAGTATTAGAATATAAAATTCAATGTTAGTGATCCTTCTCCTATCACTTCTGTTGTAATTGAGGGATCTTAATAATCAGACATACCTACAGATGATTTCTCTATAATTTTCTTTCTTTCTCTTGTAACATTTTACACTTATAATTAAATTGGTGTTGTTAGGAGATCGGTTTTGCGGAAGTAATAACACAACTAAAATACGAGTTGAGAAAATTTGGGTAAAATGAAAAAAATAAGGTACACAAAAGAATTAACGTGGTTCACCTAATTTAGGCTACATCCATGGATAAAGCTGTGAAGAATTTCACTATGAAAAGGAGATTACAACTCACTTTTCTCTAAATACAATGAGAGAACAAATGAACCGCTCTATCTCTTGAAATAGGAGAAAACACTCTCTCTAAACAATTTAGGAGAAAACAAGTGGGACACTAAGAGGAATTCCTAGGCTTGAATTCTCTCTTAGAAAGGAAGAAGATTTAGAATAAGATGCAAAACAAGTGATGAAGCTTTCCGTATTTATAGAATTTAAAAGGTGGTGTGAACACCATCTTTTACTATTGCTATTACGGCTGTTCTTCTCACTATTGCTATTGTGACTGACCTTTTTACTATTCCTATTGCGGTTGCCCTTTTTACTATTCCTATTGTGGCTTCTCTTTTTACTATTCCTATTGTGGCTGCCTTTTCATTATTCCTATTTCGGCTGGTTGGTGAGCTGCAATTATTGATTTGTTCAACATTCTCCCACTTGAAAACTTGATTTTAATCATGTCTTCATACTTGATAAATCTCTCTTTTTCTTCCCTTGTCAATTCTTCATGCTACTTATATTTCTGCTAGGCCATATATTTCTGCAAGGCACTCTGACTATCACAAAATAGATGAATCTTTTCTTGTTTGTGCCCAAGCTCCTCCAATAACCTTTGAATCCAAATAGCCTCTTTACAAACTTGTGTTGCTGCCATATATTCTACTTCTATTGTAGATAAAGCCACAACAGTTTGCAGTTTCGAAACCCAGCTTACAGCTCCTTTTGCAAGAGTAAACACATAGCCTATAGTAGATTTTCGTTTGTCAAGATCACCTGCAAAATCTGAATCAATATATCCTCTGACAGTAAATTCTGATCCTCCTAACATAATGTAGCATCTGAGGTTCCTTTAATGTATCTCAAAATTCTCTTCACAGCATTCTAATGCTCTCCACCAGGATTCGCCATATATCGACTAACCGCTCCCACTACTTGTGCAATGTCTGGTCTTGTATATATCATAGTGAACATTAGGCTTCCCACTGCTGATGCATACAGTACTCGAGACATCTCCATCCTCTCTGCTTCATTGCTAGGATACATCCCAGAAGATAACTTGAAGTTAACAGGAAGTGGGGTAGAAATCGACTTACAATCTTGCATATTGAAGTGGCGCAAGATTTTCTTCAAATAATTCTTCTGAAAAAGCCAAATCTTTATGTTACTTCTGTTTCGATGAATTTGCATCCCTAGAATCTTGTTTGCTGGTCCCAAGTCCTTCATATTAAATTCCCTAGCTAACTGTGCCTTCAATTCTTAGATTCTGCCTTTGTTGGGGCCTGCTATCAACATGTCATCCACGTACAACAATAAGATAATGAAGTCACTATCTTTATCAAACCTCCTGAAGTATGTGCAGTGGTCTGAACAGAGTCTGTTGTACCCAAGGCTTATGATGAAGGAATCAAATCTCTTATACCAACACCTCGGCGCCTATTTGAGATCGTATAGAGATTTGTTCTACCTGCAAACTAAGTTCTCCTTGTCTGTTTCAGCAAAACCTTCTGGTTGGAGCATATAAATCTCTTCTTCAAGTTCTCTATGAAGAAAATCAGTTTTCACATCTAGCTGCTCTAGATATAGGTCAAACGTAGCACACATCATCAGAACTACTCTAACTGTTGTTAGTCGAACTACAAGTGAAAATATCTCATTAAAGTCAATACCTTCTTTCTGAGTATATCCTTTTACCACCAATCTCGCATGATACCGCTCCACTTGATCATTGCTATCACGCTTGATCTTGTAGACCTATTTGTTGCCAATAGCCTTCCTTCTTTGTGGTAGCGAAACAAGATCCCATATCTTGTTCTTGTGAAGGGCTTCAATCTCTTCTTGCATTGTTGTCATCCATAGGGATACATCCGAGCTTTTGGTAGCCTCATGGAAAGTTGTTGGCTCTCCATCCTCTGTTAGAAGACGGTATGCAATATTGCTCTCAGTGATATAATCCGAGTATCATGCCGGTGTTTTTCTCTCACTAGTTGACCGACGAATTTCAGAAGTTTCTTCCTCAACTGGTTCTTCTACTTCGTACTCTGGTGCTACTTTAGAAGAATCTAAATCTTCAGTATTCTTTTCTACCTGAACTATAGTAGTTTCTTGTCTGCTATCGTCTCCCTTTTCTTGTAATTTATTCTCTGCAAATATCACATCTCTGCTGATAACAACCTTATAGGCAGTGGGATCCTATAAACGATATCCCTTGACTCCATCAGCATATCCCAAGAGTACACACCTTCTAGACTTTGAATCCAATTTTGTGATTTCTTGAGCATTGTACATTACGTACACAAGACATCAAAACATATGTAAGCGAGAATAATCAACTGGCTTACCAGTCCACATCTCCATCGATGTCTTCAGGTCAATCATTATTGATGGAAATTGATTAATCACATAACAGGCGGTTTTGACTGCTTCTGCCCAGAATGTCTTGGGTAGACCTGCAAGTTTCAACATTGCTCTTGTTCTTTCCAACAAGGTTCTGTTCATCTGCTCTGTCACTCCATTTTTTTTAGGAGTGTATGCCACTGTGAACTGCCTCTTGATACCTTCTTGTTGACAGAAGTTATCAAATTCATCGCTTGTATATTCTCCTCTATTGTCTATCCTTAAGCACTTGATGTTTTCTCTAGATTCAAGTTCTATCCATGCTTTGAATATTTTGATGACTAAAAACACATTTGCCTTCCTCTTGATAGGATATACCCAACATCTCCTGGAGTGATCATCAATAAAAGATACAAAGTATCTAGCTCCTCCTAGGGACATTACCAGTGCTTGCCAAACATCAGAATGAACCAAGTCTAGAACTTTTTTACTTCTAGAACTGGATGTGCTAAACTTTATTCTATGCTACTTGCTTGTGACACAATGCTCACAAAATGATAAAGATACCTTTATGAGACTAGGAAACAACCTCCGTTTAGAGAGAATCTTCAAGCCTCGTTCCGACATATGGCCAAGCTTACGATGCCACATCATCGTTGATACTTCTCCGGAATTTGTTGAAGCAACTGATGTATCCGCTTCCATCAGTGTATCTCCTTTAAGCATGTATAGAATCGCTGCGATTTTCTCCGCCTTCATTACTATAAGCGCGCCCTTCTTAATCCCATTCTCAACACGAGTTTTGCAACCAAGGTTATCTAATTGTCCCAAAGACAATAGATTTTTCTTCAGGCCCTTCATATGTCACACCTCTTGAATAGTACGAATAGTGTCATCATACATCTTTATCTTGATAGTACCAATCCTAACAATCTCTAAGGCATGATCGTTATCCATAAATACATATCTTCCAGAGACAGGTTCATATGTGTGAAACCATTCTCTGTGAGAAGTCACGTGTTATGTTACTCCCGAATCCACTAATCAAACATCAGTGAGCTACCGTCTGTCCTTAGAAATTGTTGTTGTTTTACTATACAGGATTTCTTCATCATCTGAAGTATTTACAACATTCCCCTGAGCATTTGATGACTCGGGGTCCTTCCTTCTGGAATCTCCATTCTTCTTGAGTTACCAACACTCCCTTTTGACGTGTCCTTTCTTGCCACAGTGATAACATTTGACATTCTTCTTACCTCTTGACTTTGATCTACCATGACTCTGACTCCTACTGGAGCCATGTTCCGTTGATCTCCCTCTCATTGTCAAAGTCTCTACTTACTGTGAACTTGCTAATCTATCTTCCTTGTTCTTACGCCAATTTTCTTTTTCGAGAATAGCAGCTGTAAGATCGTTGAAAACTAGAGTTGTAGTATTACTGGTCACATTTATGATGAGTTGATTATACGAATCAGGTAGATTCTGAAGTAAGATTTCTGCACGTTCATTATCCTCTATTTTATGCTCCATTATTGTGAGCTATGAGAATAGAGTATTGAGGGTGTTGATGTAGTCGGTCACCGTTGTTAATTCCGCCATCCAAAGGGTATAGAGTCTTCTCTTCAAGAAAATTTTGTTGTGAAGCGAATTGGCTTAATACAACTTTATCAGTGTATCTCATATCTCCTTGGCTGACTTCTTCTCTTCAATGCTCGACAGGACTCTATCTGCTAGTACTAGATGTAAGTTGGCTACAGCATAGCTATCCATCTCGTCCTAATTTTTATCATCATTAATCTCAGCAGGTCTTTTCCCAATTGCTGCTAGGCAATTATCTTTTCTCAAGATTACCTTTATCTTTATTTTCCATAAAGAGAAATTGTTCCTATTAAACTTCTTAATATCGAATTTGCCGCCATTTTTGTTCACCACGATTTGTTCAGTTACCACCATTTCACTGTATGTGAACAGTACCATATACGTGAATAGTGTCGTATACGTGAACAGTGCTCCAACCAATGGCTCTGATACCATTGTTAGGAGATCAGCTTTGCTGAAGCGTTAACATAGCTAAAATACGAGTTGAGAAAATTTGGATAAAATGAAAAAAATAAGGCACACAAAAGAATTAACGTAGTTCACCTAATTTAGGCTACGTCCACGGATAAGGCTGTGAAGAATTTCACAATGAAAATGATATTACAACTCACTTCTCTCTAAATACAAGGAGAGAACAAACGAACCTCTATCTCTCTTGAAATAGAAGAAAACATTCTCTCTAAACAATTTAGGAGAAAACAAGTGGGACACTAAGAGGAATTCTTAGGCTTGAATTCTCTCTTAGAAAGGAAGAGGACTTAGAATGAGATACAAAACAAGTGATGAAGCCCTCCGTATTTATAAAACTTAAAAGGTGGTGTGAACACTATCTTTTATTATTGCTATTATGGCTGCTCTTTTCACTATTGCTATTGTGACTACCCTTTTTATTATTCCTATTGCAGCTGTTCTTTTTATTATTCTTATTGCGGCTTTTTTTTTATTATTCTTATTACGGCTGCCTTTTCACTGTTCTTATTGTAGTTGATTAGTGAGCTGTAATTATTGATTTATTCAACAGTTATGATGGAGAATTTTGCTCTAACATTTACTTTTCTTCAGCGTTTCCTTAATTATTTTTCCATCCAATTTTTTTCTTTTCAACCGTTATGATGGAGAATTTTGCTCTAACATTTACTTTTCTTCAGCGTTTCCTTAATTATTTTTCCATCCAATTTTTTTCTTTTATTCGCTAATTTCATTTGGTCTCCATTTTCTTCACTTAATATCAAACATGATCATAAGATGGTTTTGAATGTTTGTGAGGACAAAACTGAGGTGGAAATGATTAAAAAGTAATTTGTCCACTTTGTCTTTTCAATTAGTTAAGGGTCCCTTCCCCCGAGATATTCTAGTAAACCTTTTTCCTGAATGGTTCTATCTGTTTCTGTTTATATCCACACATATATATAAAACAAAACGTGGGTATACAGTAAAGCACTGAGCAAAATCTGCTCATCAAAAGCAAATTATTATTAATTAAAAGAACATAAATTATCTCCAAAATAATGTACGTTACGATCAATAAGCTGGGAGACATTGACAACAGACACTTAATTCGTTTCAGTCCCAACTCAGTTACTCATCAGCATATTACTAATTGTGAAAAAGTGACCTGTTAAGCTAGCTAATAGCTCATTTGCATGCAATTCCACTTTTTTTTTCTTTTCTTTTTTTCGGATCATGAATTGCAGTGTTTCACTATAACTTGTCTTGTAGAAAGATAAGATTCACAGCTAAGACATCTTTAATTTTGAGCTACTTTAGTTCTACCTAGGAGCTATACATATTAAATATTATATATATGTAGACATTAAATATAGAGTTACTTTATAGACTTACAGCTCTCTTGTGGTCCTGTTGATATTAATATTGCTAGGTGAAGTAACGAATTGAGAGGAGTTCTATATATGAATGACTGGATCATCTTCACATCATAATATATGTACTTATAAAAGTTTTTGTACTTCATTGAAATTATTCTCAAAACAAACATCGACTAACAATATGATCAAAGATACATATGTATGGAAGCTAAATATTAATGACTCACTGTGTCTTCCAAAATTTTCATGATAAGACAAAGTGCAACAGTTCGAGCTTGGAGGGCAAATACACATGCAAAAACAATGATTAGTCCAATTATTTCCCAATTCAAAGGAGAAAATGACGTACGGAAAGGAGTCTTTACAGTCATCGTCAGTCTCTCTCTATATCTATGTGTCATGTGTGTATGTATCAGCTAGTATATATCAACGGCCACTTTATGATACATATGTATATAGATATATATATATATGCAAGTTGGAGTAATAGTATCACATTAGACTAATATTGGGCCAGCTTCATATAATAATATTGAGGAGATCAAGACAGTTTCTGACAAAGCAAGGTTGGATGGAATAATTTGATTTTTATTAGCAATATTAGTATTAGACAGATTGTGTAGTGTGATGCTTTTCTTGCTAGTTGCTTGGGGGTTCGATCTTTTATATATATGGCAGCAGAAAATGTAGACTCATATGGGTATAAATTTTGATCATAACAATATATTTATAGTGAAAATTTTGGACTTAATCGGGTACAAATCATGGCTTACAAGCTAAAAAGTGGCTTGGAAGAGAACAAAAACAAAACTCGATCGATTTGATCGCTGACTGAATTGAATAATACAGCGAGAATTATGGTACTTATACGTGTATATATATATGTTTTTTCTTCTCTATTTTTTTTTTTTTTTTGGTACTAGCTATATACTAGATTATATATATATGGTTGTTAATTTAATAACTACTTCTTTTATCTAGTAGATATTTTTTTTAATCATTGGATTACCATTTGATGATTTAACAGTTATAATGAAATGCATAAAAAAAAGTGCATTATTAAAGTTATTTATCTTTTTTTTACTTTTTACTATAAAAAAAATGTGTATAACAAAATTTTATTGGCTAAAATGATATCTGTTACGACCCAAAACCCGGGCTAGTGGCAGAAGGGGAATTTCACAAAGGTGGAAAATTCTTTGATTTATTTGAGAAAGGTCAAAAGTTCTAGTTTTTATAAAAACGGTCTATTTAAATAAAATAATCGGAATTCCATCCCGTGAACCACTCCCACAGTTCGTATACACCATCAGACATAGATTGAACAATTACTTAAAAACGTGAAATTAAATACAAAACCCAGCATCATCATCATCATCATCCACCAAAAGTTAAACATCAGAATGGCATATATCAGTTTGCAGACAAAATAAAAAGCAGTAATATTGGTTCAATACTAACACGCAATCCAAATAGTCCAAAGACTATGACAACAAACTCCTAGCATTACTAAGAGGCGAACTGCAATCCAGATGACCTCTTATTCCTCTTGATCACCAAGATCGCACTGGACACCACCTGAGGAGGAAGGTAGAGGGTGAGCATATAATGCCCAGTAGAAAAATAGTTACCTCGGGGAAAAACAGTTCAGTGATGGAAAACTCCTGCATGGTTAGTTCAAATCCAAAACATACACACGCATATATATATAATCCAAACCGGGAGCCAATATATATAAAACAGTGTAATCAAAACCATCAATCCATATGCACATGACACAAATCAACCCATACCCATGAGCTCGCATCCTCTCATCTGTGGAAACCCAGGATGATGGCACTAAGTGTACCTAACAGCCTGCCTGATACCTAAGCCCATACCCGGAGGGGACACCCATGTGTCGCCTACCAAACCTGGAGGGGCAACCGAATTGCCTACACCTGCCAAATGGGGAGGTAATCAGAAGTAACAAGACCTCGCGAGAGTTTACAGACTTTCACCGACGATAGGGCACATAGCGCCACACTGTAAAACCCATGATACTAACACGGTGCTCATGTATGATCCTATGACACGTGCAATACAGAACTGAAGTATAAAAACTACTGTACTCTAGTTTTTCAGTAAAACATGCATAATAGGGTTTTATAGAAAAACGGGCAACATAACGGCCCTATTTTTGATATACCCAAAATAACCTGCACACAGCAAATTTCCAGAGCAGTACAGTATATATCGTATAACCAGATTCCATCACATATAATTCAAATCATTAAAAACACACTTATTCTTCTATGCTGTAGAAAATAAGTTTTAACTCAAAAACGGTATAAAACGAAGGTAACTAAACCCCTACCTCAACAGAATAGTGACACCACGCTATTGAGTCCTTAAGGTGTCATTGATGATCGCCCGGAGGGTCGGGAACCAATTCCAAGCCCTCGATCGTCCTCTTGCGAAAAACCAACTTTCTTACCGGAGCTTCAATTCCACAAACGGACCTCTTCACTGAATTCCTAGCACTTAAAATAGCTTGGTTAGATATATAACTTGTCCAATTCGGGTCTGAGCCCACACCGGACCGGTGGCACGTAAAACGAGATAAAATCTTGACCGTCCGATCTCGATTTTTGTGCCGATCACCAAACCAGACAATATATATATATCAAACTTCTCCATTTTCCGAGTACATTCCAAAAATGTAGTCAAAAACACAATCCAACGGCCGGATCGAGAACAACAACCGTAAACTCGAAATGCCCAAAAATGACAATTTTCAATCCGGGCAAAATAGAGTTGAGATATATATACCTTGATGATCCTTGCGACGATACGAATCCAACAGGACCAGTTTGAGGCCGAAAGGTGGCCGGAATCGTCGCCGGTGACGAAAAAACCGACTCGGTCTCCTTGGAGATTTCCAACGATACAGGCGGCAGCGACGACCGGGGACAGGCGGCAAAGCTTCGGCGTGGCAC
>JXTB01000109.1:796026-950188 GCA_002914805.1 Parasponia andersonii | reverse complement strand
CTCTAATTTAAAAAGAAAAGTTCAAATTAATAAAGTAATTTGTATTGTTTAACGTAATTAGTTCCGCGCTGGTAACACTTGTGCTTTCCTTAACCGAAAATACACAAGTTTGGAACTAGTAAAGCTCTTGCGCTCTCAAAAGAATAAGCTCTTGCTCCCTAACTGAAGAAATAACATGTATAATTATTAAAGGTAAGTTTGGAGCTCCCTAAAAAAAAAAAAAAAGAACGTATAATTAAATTCAAATCAATAGAATAACTTGTATTATTACACTCAAGTACGTCAGTTCTCAACCCTTTTAACTTTTTATCTTCGGCAGATTTAAAACTAGCTATTAAAGCCTAATCAAGCATTGCTACATGATAACAACTTGGGATTTTGTCAAAAGCATATTTGATGTGTTAAAGGCTATGAGTAACCAACCTCATTGCTCTAAGCATCTGAAAGACATAAAGCATGCATGAGAAAGGTGAAACAATTTGAAGACAACGGCCGTTAGGTAAGCCGAAAGAAGTATAGTCGCCTAATTTTTTAATAATTGGTTAGCTAATTAATTAGATTATTAATTAAAGTCCTAGCTAGTCTTTTTTATTAGTAACCAAAGAACAAAAAGCAATATTATTCCTACATTAAGCTACAAAACCATTGATCGATCCCCACCGTCAACGTTAGTCAATCAGGGGGAGTTAGAATATGATACTAGTGTCAATATATTACATTTATACCTAAATTCCTAAACCCAATTTGTATTTTCTTTTCCTTTTGCAATATATTCGGTACAACAGAATAAAAAATTTAAAACCCAATATTAAAAAAAAAAAAAAAAAAAACTAGTTTGCCACCATCATCGATAGTACCGTACGACATAATATCTGTCGTTCCTTATAAACTTGGTCCCATAACAAAGCCTATGAAAGAGATTTAATATGGGAATCAAATGTTAGTGCAATTTTGGCGTGTAACAAAATGAAAAAAGCAATCTTATCTACTACACCCTCATTTCGCTACAGGCTCAACAAGAAACCGTAACAAAAATGTAATGCGAAAGGAAAAACCTAGCAAATTGGAGCATTTGATAGATTCATGTTCCGGGTGTTAGTGCTGACGGTTAGAACTAAAATGGCACAATAGTGAATCTTATATAGTATGAATTGACAACAGTGACAATCTTATGTATTTTCATTAAATGACATAATGATGGTAGTAATAAGTCTTATATTATTAACTGACAAAAGTGAGAATATTTTTGTTGCAAGTGAGCTATATATAGCACACAAACGAGGTGTCGCTCATTTAGTCTAATTACTAATTACACCATCTAGTAATTCAAAATTTGAATTACATACCATTCTCCTTTTCTTTTTTTAATATATATTCTTCTTAACACAAAAGTGAAGTTCTGTGAAATGTGAAATGGCCGAAATGGGGATTGATTGGGGAAGGACAAAGAAAGAGACAAAAGAAGGAAGCAAAGAGTGGTGGCCGGCGGTCGGGGGGTGTGGGGTGCCTTATTGGATGGGCCAGAGAGTGTCTTGGCTGCATAAGACACAGTTGTCAGACCCAATTTTTGGCTGATTTAGGAGTCATTGGGTGCGCACCTCTACATATGCGGATATATGCCCCCTACCCGTCACCTCAACCCTCACCACTTTGGTCTCACACATAATTTGCCACGTCCCATCCCCCTAGGCTGGTTGGCCAGGGTTCACCACTCTTTTGTCACTCTCATTGTCCAACTCCCTTGCCCTCTTTCTCACTTACACATTCACACTTGTTCAAGAATCTAGATAAATCACCCCTATGTCCAAAGGTCTACTATATATAGTATATATGACAAAAGTAAAACATTTTGTTCCTCTTGACAATACTATACTACCTAATATTGTGATGTGCTATAATGACAAGTCCCATGAGAATGTTTTAATTATTTGTTAAAAAAAATAAACAAAAAATAAACTAAATGCATTCAACAACAATAACTTGGTTGAGTTTGAAATGATATATGACTGTTAATATTGCATCCACGTAAACATTGATGTAGTTTTGTTAAGATATCTCCGAGAGCTTGTGTTTAAATAGAATTACTTATGAATGTAAAGAAGCGGCCTGGCTTAAAGTAAATATGTAAATATTTGTACTTTAAACACTCAGACAAAGACTGCTCACTCACTGCATGTGTACCACGAGATTACGATCAGAGAAGTTCCTAGACTTTGTTTTTCTTTATTATTATATTTTTTTTCTTCTAGATGTTGGATGTTTGAAGTAATTCACGTCCTTATCAAGATTCAAGATGTACATGAGAGATGGAAATAAAATATTTGGTTATATTATTTTCATAAAAAAAAAATCCGGTTCTTATTAAAATTGCAATTAATGAAAGAAAAAAAAGACATAAGGGCTACATTTTTTCCCTTCTCTATTTTTTTTTTGCTTAAAAAGGCATGAATTTTTATTCTCTATACACAACAAAAATTTTAATGATATTTCTTGTTTTAATTACTTCAGAATTCTATAACACGCCTTAACCAAAAATAACTATAGTGACACACCTGATGGCTAAAATATTTTTGAAAACTGTACCCCAAAAAAAATTCACCACGTAGTTGTATTAATATTTTTAATTAATTCAAACAATTAATTATCCGGTTGATAGCAATAATTGATAATTAAATGAAAATTTAAAGGTCAAAGTTAAAGTTTTAGTGTAACTTGTCTAGTAAAAGAGGTGTATGTGCAATTTCCTTGGAATTTAATTTTGAATGTGTTAACGTAAGGAATGTAATTATAATTTTTCCTATTTTTACGTTAAAGAAAGAGGGTTAAGATAATAATCCTTTTGTTAAACCAAGTAAAAGACATGAAGCAACATGATTTAGTACCTGTAATGGTAGTGCGGGTGCCCCACATGTACGATTGAAGATTTGATTTTACCCTACCGTGATCTGAAAAAGAATAAAAAAAAAACATCAAAAAAGAAAAAGCAAATCTTAAGTAACTTTTTTTTTTTTCTGTTTTTCCTTTTAGGTAAGAAATGCAACGTGCATTTTTCTCAACATAACACTTTACATAATTAAACTTTGAAAAATATAAGTCATTTCACATTTGATATATTCCAATCAAAATCAAAATATGACTATTCAAAAGGGTTTTTTAGCCTTTTTGTTTTTGAAGAGAGGTTTTTTAGCTATCATATTTACCTACTTGAGATGATTCTCGTTTACTAACTTCCCATGGCTAAATAGTTATTGTCCTCCCACTCTTTTTCTTTGTTCTTTTTTTCGTGGTGGGTCCATTATATTGTTGTTTCTTCAAATTATATGGCTAATAAAACTTGTGATCCTTGTATTTTTTTTTTTGGGGGGGGTGCGGGGGGAATTCGTGACCCTTGTGTGATGCGTTAATCTAATCAATTAAGCAATCAAGAGCTAAACTATCCCTAACTTCATTTTCAAAGCCATTATCTGTGGACCAACAAATATGATGAACAAAATGCAAATAAAACAATGAGTGTCTCTGATAATTTAGCCACCAACAAATCAAGTGGTTTACATTCTCAATTATATTATTTTAAGTGATCAGCTGTTCTTGCCGACAAATAATCGTTTGATGAAAGGCCTTATTCAAATCGCAAGATTAATTTTTGAGCCATATTTTGAATGGCATTATCATAAAAATAATAATCATACAGATTATATAATAATTTGATGGTTTGCTCTTAGTACAATGCAAGCTGGTCTTTTGTTAGTATTTCTATGAGCGTGAGAATATTATTATGTATGCATATGCCTTGATATTGTCACTTTCTAATCAAATGGAGATTTTTCCAAGTAATCTAATTCTTAATATTGCACTTCATTAAAGAAATAATAATAAGATAACTCCTATCAGCACTCAAAAGTCTCTTAAAAAAAAAAAAAACAATTGGATCTTGCATTTGGGAGGAACAAGAAAATAAAATCAACTTCTCAATCAGGATACCTTTTCTCTGGGAATAACAATACATGTCTTGTTCAATCAACTTTGGAACTTGACTGAATTTTCAACGTACTAATTAAGTTATATCAACTGTGCATTGGTTAAAGATATTAGATACAGCTTTAGCTAGTAAAGATTTCGTGGCAAGATGTAAGGTAAAATCCCACCTTTATCAAAATTCTGAAATCTTAGCGATAATTGAGAGAGCAATGAAATCAAAAGATATCGTGGCAAGATGTAAGGTAAAATCCCACCTGTACACCATAAAAAGGAAAACCAATAAAAAAAAAATGTAAGTACAAATGCCAACTAAACAAGTGCCCTATAAAAAATTAGAGTAGTTTGTAGTAACTCATTAATTACTTATCACTCAGAGCATTTAATGCCAGCCATATTCCATGTTTTTCTACCCAATTGAGAACCACATAAACATAAATAAATAAATTACCACATATGTAGTAATAAAAATAACAAATAAATTAAACCCATGTGAAGTTGACAGCAGTAAAATCAAAAACTAGTCAAAAAAAAAAATCAATATCTCAATTATTTATGTCCTATGTGGCTGTCCGGTCCACTAAAAGCTCAAAGCCCATTAAGGACATTATAGCCATAGCTCCAGACTCTCCCTATATAAAGCATTCTCAACTCCCACTCCATTTCCTATCTCGTTCATTCATTCAACGATTTTTTTTTTTAAATACACACCAAAAAAAAAAAAAAAGTACTCACTACACCCAAAAGCTCAAACCTTTAATTTTTTTTAAAATTTTTTTCTAATGGGGTTTCCAGTGGGCTATACAGAGCTCTTCGTACCAAAACTGTTCATCCACACACTTTCCTTTCTGGGTTTCATCAGAAAGTTCATTTCGATCCTTTTTAGCTATCTGGGACTTCAAGATTTCATCGAATCGCCGGACATTAATGGCGTTTCGAGCTGGTATCCTGACCCTCCCACCCGAATACCCGAATTCCATTCCGTATCGGCCTTTCTGATCCGGGAGAGCTTACCCGTTGTGAAGTTTTTGGAGCTGGTCGACCCGCCCGAGAGCTGTGCGGTCTGTTTGTACGAGTTTGAGGGTGATGATGAGATCCGACGGCTCACAAATTGTTGCCATATATTCCATAAAGGGTGTCTCGACCGTTGGATGGGTTATGACCAAAAGACCTGCCCTTTGTGTAGGACACCGTTCTTAAGGGACGATATTCAAGGTACCCTTAATGAGAGGCTTTGGGCAGCTTCTGGGATTCCTGACTTCTACTCTGAGTATTCTCAAATTACTGGTTTGTAGCTCTTTTAGATTTAGATTAAAAAATGATATATTTTCTTTCGTTTTCTTTTCTTTTTTACCTTTTTTTTTGTATTTTTTTTTTGGTTAGATTGGGTTTTTGGGAAATTTGGGTGTAAATATAGGAAGGAAAAAGAAAAAGAAAAAGGGAAATTTGATTCCGGTAACGGAACAAGATTGTGATGACGTTTGTACAGTTTGAGAAATTATTAATGAATTTACTTCCCCAAAAATGAAATAAATAAATAAAAATGTTGTATCTTTCTTCTTAGAGATTATTTCTTATTGACCTGAACTTTGAGTTTTTGTTGCTTTTTTTTTTTGGCTTATTCGCTATATTGATAGATTGATCACACTTTTGGTGTTTTCTCTTGTATGCAAAATACTGAAACATTGGTTTTGGCTTTATCTAGGGAAAGGATTCTCTTTTGTGACATGGTCAATTGTGGCCTTAGCTTGGTTCTAATCAACTTGAACATAAATGTACAAGAATTAACTCATAAAGAACTAGATTAAATTTTATTTGTATTTTCTAATTTACAAAAATTTTCTCTCTTTTAGTACAGAAAATAAAAATAAAAAGGGGAAAAAGAAAAGAAAAGAGAAGAATACCAAGTTAATGATTCAGTTATGAAGATTTTGCTGCTGGTGTAGTTGGCAATGATGTTGCCGGCTTATTGGGATCTCATAATTAAACAATGAGTACATTTATGTGATGATATCATCAAAGTTTTTTCTTGCATTAACAGGAAATCATCCGGGTTTCCGGGTATCATTTTTTCCTTTTGTTTTTGGGAATCTGTTTTTCTCTTTTAATGTAGCAAAGTTCATTAATTTGTTTTCTTTTAATTTTTTCACGTTCTTTTTCTTTTAGGAGTAGATAATTGAGAGAGCAATGAAATCAAAAGAAACTCATCTTGAAAATTAGAGTACATGGGCCAACCTCCAATTGAAAGCAATGGAGTAATGTGGTCCATGCGCTTTTTTCCCCCTTTTTTTTTAAAATTTTATTTCCTCAAAAGAAAATTTCTTGAATATTCTCTGCTACTAATTATATAAAATTCGCCGTCTGCAATAAATTTATCATGAATTCACTTCTTTTTTTTTTATTAAAAAAAAAAGTCTTATATAGATGCCATAAGTTATTCACAATTCGTCTAAAAAAAAAAGATTAGTTTAAATCTTAATTTTATTTTTTAATTTCTAGGAAAATCTTGCCAGATTACTATCATTTAATTTTTCGTATTATGAATAACTGAATCCTAATTGAATGTTCAACCTCAAGTTGCTTTAGATTTTTTTCTTTCAGCTTAAGTTAAGCTAAACAAAAGAATAGACATTTTTTTTTTTTTTTCATGAGAGGAACATGATTTAGATTGTTTTAAAACACCAATGCACCGCAAGGGAGGAAAGATCTTACTATTAAGGAAATTATGTGTCTATTTACATCTCCAAAGTTTTATATATTAGGGCTGATAAGTTTATCCTAGATTCCTAGTTCACAGTTAAATATATAATGTTTGTATGTTTTAGATATATGAGAAACTCAGTTCATTTTCCATTTGCTACGTGATAATTTTATCTCCAGAAGCACTGTTAATTAGAATAACAAGGATCTCACTTTTTATTCTACTATTTTAGATCATCAAAGTGACATGTCAATTGTTAAAAATTTAATTAATAGGTAAACCAGAATTATTCATCCTAATTAGAATAAAAACACTATCAATATTTTAGTTTTAAATACTATCCTCGTATGAGGGGCTATATTAGCATCCTCCTAAACATAAAAGCACCTCTTATACAATTAAATTGACTAAATAACACAGTTTAAAAGACGATGAGAATTTTTCATATGTACCCCATCATCCAAAAGCCATCCTCTCCACTCCGTTTAACTTTTTTTTCAGCCATCCCTCTACACTCATCTTTCCTTTGATTTCTTTTGTCTATTATTATTGTTTCCTTAGTTAACCTTCCTTTTAACCTCTCAATTCTTAGGATTTTGGGTTTGCAACTTTAGTCTTGAGAATTAACTTGAGAATCAAAGTTGATGAACCAAAGAAATGATGCTACACATAGAAAGATCTACATTTACCTACTAATCTTTTTATTTAATTATTTATTTGAAAAAGAGGTCCAAATAAATATTCAAATCACAATCCTATTCTAGTGGAGAAAAAAAATTGAGTTGTATATTTCTAAATTGGTTGCTTGTTGAGAGAACTGTCATCATATTATTGGTGTTTTATTACTCGGATCTTCAATTTCTATATGTGATCAATTTTGCAGAAAAATTAGGTACCGGATATGGTGTACCATGTAAGCCAAACAAGCTCTAAATTTAAGGGTATATTTATATTTTAAATAAAATTTTAAGAAAAAGGGGTGTGCTTGATTATGAGCAAGGGTGCAAATATAGCCCCTATTCTCATTAATGAGAATTAATTCTCATATTTGCCAACTAGCTAATTCAGTAGTAATTTATTGACATTTGGTTATATTTTGGCCGTGATGAAAAACATTTTGTTGGATAATTTAATTAAATTTGTTCATGATAAAGTTTGCTTTATCGATTAAAGGCAATTCACACATACATAAAAGAAAAAAAAAATCCGTAATTATAATACTACTAATAGTATTATTGTTATCATTATATATAAACTAAAGTATTGAGATGATTGCAAGCTTAATTTTATGAGAATATCAGTAGGAGGCTTTTAAAATTTTCTTTTTTTAAAAGAAAAGAAAGAAAATAATAAGAAGAAGATCTTGATTAAATATGAACAAGTAAAGGCCCTTGCGCGTAAAGAATACCAATGTATTATGATTGCTAATAGCATATAGAAGATAGACAGACGGACGCGTCAAGCGAAAAATAGCACCGTTTGTCCAATTGTGAACAAAAGGGCTACACGTCAAGGATTCTCCAAGTACGTGCTATTTCATAAATAACAATAAATAGCTACCAAACCTTTCATTCTATCATATTTCATAGATAAATACCTAAATGCTATAAATTCAAGCGTATGTCACAGAATACTATATATAAAGGATTTATCTTATTATTTGTTTTGCTTTTTTCTTTTTCCTTTTTTGGGTATTGTTTTTTGCTCGAGTGTGAGCCCCACAGACTCTGATGCTATACCCACTTCCAACGAAATTGTTAGAAAAATTGGCACTGTTTTGCCCATCCCATCCTATTAGTCTATTTCTACTCTCTTTATTAATTGCTCATTTTGTCTTAATGAAAAGAGAAAAAATATACTTATTCAATTCTTTCTAGAAGAGAAGACCATTTTCACCGTTTTCAGACGTATCGTTTACGGACCCTTTATTATACGTTGAATTTTATGCCTGGAAACCCAAGCATATAGCTATTTTCTAACTGGCCTTACATGCTACATCATAAGAAAGAAAGATGAATCTATCTATTATATCTAGGGGATGTCTAGTAGTATCTGTTTTAAGTTTCAGCGTTCTTTTTTAGAATATGAGTAACGCTATAAGAAAACGTAATTGAGTAGTTGAGATGATGTTGAAAAACCAGATAGAGATGATGATAAAAGGGTCAAACTTCTTGACAGTTTCCTTGGCATTTAGGAGGCTAAAATGGGTTAAGATTCTAGAAAGTAGAAAACGACGTTGTTTAAAATGCCACTGCCAAACTTTTTGAGAGATCTTAACCGTTCATTGGGATAAGTCTCACGTGGGCATGGCACTCCTCTTGAGCCTTGACTCCTTTTGAAAGTTTTATTTGGGGTTTTACTTCTATCTAGTTTGGGAGAAGGGTAAGAGGGACACGGAACTGAACCATGTCGTCAAAGGCAGTCCAAGATTTAGACGTAACTCCCATTTCGACTCAAAATTTTGATGCATCGCCAATTGGATTTTCTCGTGTTAGGCTGTTAGCTACGTTGTTGGATTTGTGGGTTGAAAACTTGTGTGTGTTGGTGGATTTTCAATTTGATTTGATCAGTTCTATATGCAAAGCTGAGAAGGTTTTATTTTTTCACCTCATTTTGCGGATAAGTTCTTAAGGGTGCTTTTTTTTTTTAAGGTACTATTTTGCTGAAAAATAAAATTATGAATGACGTACACTTTAGTCGATTAATGGATTTTTCTCGAAGTAAATTGATTATAAAGCTCCATCACTATAGCGATGGACTCGAACCCGAGATTTCTTAGTCGATGAAGTGAATACATTACCTGCTATTGTTAGCACAGTGGTAATAAGTTCTAAATTATAATGTAAACAAGAGGTGGATAAAAAAAAAAAAGGCACGAACTTTGAGCTCTTAAGATAACAAGGGCACAAGCGGATTTAGGTATTAATGATGTACCCGATTGATGTAAAATGCAACAACTTCTACAGTCCCACTTCGAAATATTTATGAGTGTGGAGCCACATATGCGATTGAAGTAGACTGTAATGGTCTAAATCAAGTTATAGTGTGGACCACATGAATTCCACTAAAAATCATCATTAATAATTGGTCCGGTGTGTAAGGTATTGTGTATTGGGAAAAAGAAAAAGGTAGGAGCATGGCAGAGAGAACGCAAAAGTATTTCATGAACAAGGCCTTTTGTAGGGAAGAGCTGTGATCCGTATCCACGACCAAGTCTAGATTTATTTTCTTACTATGCATAAATGACTTTCTAGCTGGACCACCCAAATTAGATTTTGGATGAATCTTCGTAGAAGTTAAATTTGTAAATTAGACTTCTCTTAATTTATGTGTCAGAGATTGATGTGTCGGAGATCGAGGGAGTGCAAAAGAATGTGTAAAAGAGAGTGGAATACATATATTTATAGAATAAGCATTCTCCGAATAAAAGTAATATATAAGCAAACACAAAAAGGAAAAAAAAAAAAAATTATAGATAACCCTTTGACTAGTCAAATTTGCCTACAATTATACTTTCACCACTAAATTTTCGTTTAATAATGTATCATTTCATTGAAACTGGGTTAACTTTTTAATTTAAACCATGACATATCTAGATGGTGGAAATGCCATTCATTTACTTTATGACCATAAATTAGACACAAACCATAGCGTACCAATGTGATTTCCAGTTTGATTTAAATTTGCAATTCATTGATCTTTATTCATAGTACTACTTCACCTTGGTTCTTTCTCCAAGTGGTACAGTCCTTTAGGCAAAGCATTGAAACAACTAAAGACATTGATCCGATATTGTTTTCTATTTGCAATTATTATTTATCCCAAAAGAGACATTGTGGTCGAGTTTCAGAAAATGGCTTAGGAACATTTATAATGCTTTTGTTTTGGGAGGACGGTCCCCTATTTTCTTCCCACCACGGGCAACAAATCACATTCACAAACCCAAAAAGACCATTATAAAAATGTCTTAAACATGCAAAACGTAGATTTTTGCGTTAAATCCACGCAAATCACATAAAATGAAAACAATTACCGACAAAACAAGTACCTAGATTTTTGTTTTAGTTTAATCAAAGATAAAACCGAGCTGAACACAATTTCAATCCCCAAGCATAGTAACATCTAGGAAGCGCCAAGCTGCAGTAAATGTCAGGTTCCATACGCATTGAAACTTCACAGTAATTACCTACTTGCAAACCAAAATATTTCCAAGTGATGAAAGACCCTCTCAATATACCGAATCAGAATGTAACGTGGTTAAGACATCACCTAGAATAGCCAGAAGGTGGATAACCAGGGGGAGGATATTGAGCCGGAGGATAACTGGGAGCTGGATAGCCTTGAGCCTGTGGAGCAGGAGGGTAACCATAGGGTTGTCCATAAGCTGTTTGGGGCGGATATCCAACTGAGGGAGGAATTGGCTGATCGATTCGAGACATCTGCTGAACAGGGGGAACTGCCATTGGCTGAGGTCCAAACTTTCCATCTCTTTTGTCCATTTCAACTTTGTGTTGTGTCTGAAAATAACCAAAGGCAACTAATTCTAAAGAGGTCTTTGATTTAGAAATTTATTTGGTTCTACATTTGCCAGACTTGAAAAGTCAAATAAATAAATGAATACCAAAGTGGGAATACTCATCGTACCTGCATACATGCACACACCCTACCAAGGCAAATCAATGATGAAACCAGTTAGTTTAAAACCCAGCTAGGCTATGAAGTTTCAAAGCAAAAAGAAAAGGGAAAATCTTACGTGCAATACACCATGTCAGCCAAACAAGACAACAATTGAGAGGCCTGTTGAATTTCCTCACTTCCAACAATCATTGCAACTATGGAGAAAATGCAAGCAATTTGTTGTAGGCAGAACATGAAACCCTGAAAACAGCAGGAAATGTGATTAATGGTATTACTTTGAATTGCTTTTTTCAAATACACAATGGAGAATTAGCATGTTTGCGAATTTTCAAGAGAAAGCATACAATGATGCAATTATCACATTGTGTAGTTTGTATGTTGAATTCGTCTTGCAACAAGAAGCGTGTCGAGGCCACTGAATTTCCAAAACATAGAAAAACCTGGAAGATCGAAAGACACAGTAATAAATGAACAAAGAATAGCTACTGAAATAATGACATACGAAGCTTCCCTAGAATTGATAATTCACCTATTAAAGGAAAGATAAAATAACCAGAGACATTATTTTCAGGTTTTCTTTTTGGGTCAACCACATGTTTTTTGCATCAGTCAAGACTTAAGATTTCAGCTATATTAATAGCTTAAAAAGGATCTAAGATGACACTCAGAGAGAGAACATAAACCAAAACTTAGTTGCATTTTTAAGTTTGATATTATAAAAATAAGTTTAACTCCACCCCCCCCCCCCAAAAAAAAAAGGCAAGAGTATGTTAAACAGAGACAAAGCTTAAACCACATGGACTGCCAAAACTGTATAACACTATTATTTACCTCAGTTGCTAGGCAAAATTCTGGGCATTTACTTTCTCCACACCTTCCACTACAAGGCATATAACCAGCACAGCACACGTATCTACAACAAAACAAGGGAATAAAACAATCATGCCAGGTCACATCAGTAGAAAGCAGAGTTTGAGATATGCAAAAATTTATCAATTACCTTGACATGTCATTGTACAGAGCTCGTTTCCTCAGCAAGTATGATGCACAAGGTGCACTAGAGTGAAACATAAAGTACATTAGATGAATCACAAGTGAAGGAAAAGTCTATCCGGACCAAATAGTTTGCATATGTATCACACAATTAAAACCCTTGCCAGTTATAGAAATCAACAGTATATCTATATACCTATGTATTAATTAACTATGCCCCATGGAACATTCTCAAAATGCACGACAGTGGTCAATCAAAGTACAAATTAAGGGTATGTTCAATAACCGGTCGACATGTTCCTCCAAGGGCAGAAAAACCCAAAGCATTTTACAGAAGTAAGCACAATCCCAGAAGAAAATCCGATCTAAAAGTTCAAGAAGGCCCAAAATATTTCAAGTACTGATGCTTCCAAGCTATGTTAAGCGAAATGAAAAAATTAATTATTTTAAGCAAAGACAATACAATCAAAGATATCTAACCAGCAAGAACAAAAATCTAAACTGAAGCAACCTATACACACTTGTAAAGAATAAGATTCATCACTAATCTGCAATACTAACAAAACCAGACTCTAGAGGTACAATCTTATTATTTAGCCTAACAACTAATTTTAAACTAAAAGATGATGTGTGATCATAAACTCTATTCTACTATCACTTATAGATGAGATTGTGAAGCATGGAACATCAAGTCCTGCTGCAGTTGCTCTGTATTTATCAATGACCTAATTTTATACATTGGGTTCAGGGGCTAAAAGGGTTTTAGAGAAGCTCATCACTTCACAATTTCTTTTTTTTATTTAGTTTTTTTGTATTGGGCCTTCCGTTGAAAGGAAGGGAGACCCAAAAAAAAAAAAAAAAAAAATCTCTTGCATATTGCTACTTAGGCCTATGTCTCCACGAAGAATCGAAACTCAGATCTCTACTAAGGTTTAAAGAATTGAGTAGTTTAACAGTCATTCATTGCAACTGCAAATTAATTTCATAAAATTCCATTCTAACACAATGCCAAATCATTTCATAGCTCCCACATTCTACTCAATCCACGCAAATAATAATCTCAGCAAAGAAATCCCACAAAATTAACAAAAACACAAACTAAGAAAAGCTCATTACTAATAAACATAATTAAAAAATAAAATAACATGATAAGGAACCGAAACTTAATGCGACAAAATCACCGACTTACATCATCTTTTCCACCATAAAAAGGGTTGAAAAAAATTAAAGTCAACGTCCTTGACAGGAAGTCAACAGATTACTGATCAGATCTTGAATCGCAAAAAAAAAATCTTCATATAGATCTAGAAAACTCACCAAAAGAACGCAAAGCAGCAATCTGCAAAAGAAAAAACACATTGTTTTACAGATAATTAGCTAAAAATACACATATAGATACAAAGATTAACACGCCAATTCTAGAGAGAGAGAGAGAGAGAAAAAAAAAAAAAGCTACAGTACATGGAGTATCGGCCTGAATAGTGCTCATGAGATCAGTGTGCCAGAGGTTTCGATAGTTCTGGCGAAGCTGCATCTTCTCCAGGTGCTCCTGCGACGCCATGGCTGGTCACTTGAAACCGATCTCTCTTCTTCTTCTTCTTCTCCTCCTCCTCCTCGCGAACTGTACGATCAAAAATTGGAGAGACGAGAGAGAGATGTCAACTATTCTAAGGCTTCGGATGAATGAATTTTCAGAGAAAGTACCAAACAGAACTTTCGAAAAGAAAATTCGAAGACTTCGAGAGAGAAAAATTAAAAAACAAACGATATTTACAGAGCAATTTGAATTTTATATTTTTATATTAATTTTTTTTTTTAATTTTGAATATTTTCTGATGGAGTCGAAGTTAGGGATTTGAAACGCGTACAAAGGACGATGTTTGACGTAGACGAAAGGCCAAATACCGAATTAAATAAACGGCAGGCGTTAAAATTATAAAAGAAATAATCTTACTGGACAGTGGACACGCTGCCATGCCACTTGTTTCTGATTGGTCGTTGATTGAGTGGTGGCCCCCCCTAGGAAAATTATCTTTTTTCTTTTTTCCTTTCTTTCCTTGTTTTTTCTTTTAAAAAAAAAATCGGCACCCAATTGCCTTAAAAAACTATCAATTGTATTATGAAAATAAAAAATAGAAATAAAATTTAACCATAACACACAGACTTTCAATTTTTGAAGAAATAATAATTTCACCAAAAAAAATTGAAAATTATGTCTGCTAATTCAAATGAGTTGAATTTCATTTTATTTTATTTTTCCCTTTCTGTTTACGTATTTTTAAGTTACTAAAATATTTTTGGCCTTTTAAAGTTTTCACCGGTACAAGCTTTTCTTTGGCATATTTCCAAGAAAGTATATTTTGGACCATTTTTGGTTTTGGTCTAACCGAAAACAAAAATGTTTGTCTTGCTTTTCAATACTTTTCATTTTTTTTTTTCGTTTCTTTAAGTTATATGAAAAGTAGCTAATTGGCTAGTTCAGTTGACGTAAGACTTGAGAGATGTGTGTGTGAATTTGGAAGGATAAGAGTTCAAATCTTAGTAGAGTGTGTTATTTTTCTTTAAATTTGTAGAAAATAGTGGTCATTACTAAAGTTTTATTTTTTTTTAAAAAAAAGTTATATGAAAAGTATTCTTGAGATGTTGCTTAAAAAGAGGAAAAAACAAAAAGAAAAAGAAAATATGAATTATTACCTAAGCCCAGATCATGTGAAAATCACTCTTAAAATTTCAAAAATAATATTAAAACTTTGAGACGTGTTCAAAATGGAATGAATGGTTAATTATCATTCCCCGTCCAATTAAAGGTTACGAATGTTTCGAGAACGATAATCGACACCAAATTGAGCTGCCACATTAATTTAAATTATAAAGAGACAAAACTTTACATGATTAATTTAATAAATTAAATCACCAAACATAGTCCAACCGTCTAATGAAATTATCATGTTTATTGCAACTATATATGTGAGAGACAGCAAGTACAAGATTTTTTTTGGAAAAGATAAAAACTGACGGTTAAATTTCAATTTACTGATTTAAGTTTAAAGATTACAATTAAATAGGGATAATATGGAAAAAAAAAAACCATGACCTTTAGCCTTTTATTAAAAAAAATATATGCTTCTTTTCATTAATATTAGTATAAATCTAAAAGTTTGAATCATGTAAGATAATATTCTTGAAAATTGATATTTTTGATTGACTTTTTGAATAACGTTAATGAGTAAAAAATAATAATACCATCAAAATTAAGAAGAATAATACAAACTAATCTAGTTTAAATGAAGAATATTATTATTTTTTTAATTAAAAATGGTTTAAAAAAACAGTGCATGATATTAATTTTTGAAAATTTTTAATCTTAATATATTATTTTAGAGCTCAAATTTTAGAATTTAAATTGTAAAATACTCAAACCTCAAACTATTTTTTGCAGTTCACACTTAATATTAAATAAAATCTTTATTTATATTTTTTTATCAAATCTAACCAGATTCACATATACCGTCAAAATTTGAATTTAAAACTATTATTGAAATATTTTTGTTCTTCCAAATTATCAACTGGAATTCATAGAATTAGCTGGAAGATAACCATCAGACCAATGAATAATCTGTAACTTCTAAGAAATATAACAATAACATTCTTCAAATACAAAAAAAAATATTTTTTTATAATTATGTTATCTGATTTCAAAAATTAGAAATATTTATTTTCAACAATTTTAATTATAATTTTGATTTTATACGTGAATCTGGTGAAATTTAATAATAAAAAAATACAAATAAAGATTTTATTTGATATTAAGGAAAATACATGTGTTTTTTTATTTTTTTGCAAAAAGGCTAAACGTAGCAGGTTTTTTAAATATTATTCCTAGTTAAATACGTTGAAATGATTGATTATAATTAAATATATTGGAATGAATAGTAAGTTGAATTCCCTAAAAACAAAAAATTCTTATAAGAATTAAATAATAGTACTTTTATAATAGTTAAATTTAAATCTAACAAAGGAATTAAAAAAATCATTTGTTCTAACCTATCAATTTTATTGAAAGTAAGCCCAATAACGACTCACTAAGGAATTGTAGGCATTGAGACGTGTTGAGTAGGTGACCTTTGACATGGCAGAAACGCATATGCACGAGAACAATTGTATGAAAAAAAAAAAAAAAATCTTCCAAATATTTAGAAGTTATTGATACATATTTATGAAAACCAACAATTATAGCTTATTATGCAATTTTAAATTTACCATCTAGTTAATGGTCCATGCTCCATACTATACTTGTACCATGATGTTTGTTTAACATGGACGATAATTTATATGCCACCTTAATTAGATGAGAAAATAATAATAATAATAACAGTATAACATATCGTTAAGAATCCACATTCCCCATAGATTTGTATGAACACGTTAGATATAGTACATTATAATGTATTACAATGTACTTACATTCCAAATAATTTTGTCAATTAATTGAGTCCACATATTTAAAAACAAAAATCCTCCAGCCAATCACATTTGTTTTAGAGAAATAGTAGCATAGCATCTTCATTAACCAACATACTAGGTAAGACTCAAACATATGATAGTAGTTGTCATTTTCTTTTCTTTGTTGTCAGAGGAGGAATTGTTTTGGTTATAACATTCCTTGATTCTAAATTATTTATATTGAAAGACTGATTTTAGCAATAACCAATTTTAGTTTATATTGATTAACTGATTTGAGAAAAAAAAAATACAAATTTATTTACGTGGTTCATCAATGCCTACACCCACATGACTAATTACATGTTAGTTAGTCCAATAAAACAATTACAATTTAATGGTCTCATTCAATCTTAAATTCCATTTCTAGTCTTTACTCTTTAAGACTTGTAATATTATTGTCGTGAACTTCTTCAATATACTTGATTAGCAAGCACCCCGCTTGTCTTTACCATAGTTCTTTTTGCTTATGAACTCATGTTACCTTCTTGAACTAGGGGGCTCTCTTATTGCTTCAAGTGATATCTCCAAAAGAAATGAAATTGTGGTCAAAGAGAACCTAATACGCTACAGAGTTGTTTTTTCATAACAAAGATATGGATGAAATAATATATCCTTCATTGAGCTAATGTATATGCAAAAGTAATTTTTTCTAGCTTAGGTTTTTGCAAAACACTCAATATAAACCTAGTTTAAACCAAAAACTAAAGTTTATAAATTATAGAGATCGAAAATTATTGATTCAATTGTGCTCATAAGAAGTGTTTATATAGATAATATTTGGAATAAATTGACAATTATTTTCGACAAAGAGAAATATTATGATGTGATTTTCAACATTTTCTTGGGAAGCAGAAAACATGATTAATACTAAAAAGAGTCTTAAAAATTTTGAATTTTGTTGTTTGATGTTGTGTCATGACAACAATACATATACCATTTTTAGATTTAGACGGACTTATTGAGTTTCAAAATATTTCAAACTAAGTTGAGCTTGAGTTTGGAAATTGAAAACTTAAGCGTGAAGTGCGAATCCCAACCCTTCAAAGTCTAATTTTAAGGCTAGACTTAAAGGCTTCTAGATATTTTAGGCTATATTTAAAGGCTTATAAAACTTAAATAAAAGAAAAGAACTTTATTTATCTTGTTTTGTGAAAAATTGTAACAAAATTTTAGAGAAAATGTATGCGATTCTCTAAATTCAGGTAATAATTAGTGGCTAATATTGTTACTTTTATTTATTATTTAGCATTTTGAATTGAGTTTCGAGTTTGAGTTTTGACTCAAGTTTTGAGCTAAGTTCATGCAAAAAATTTAAATCCAATACAAACCATAAGAATAATTGAGTGTTTAAGTCGTGCTCTCATAGACATGGCTGTGACTGTTGGAGCGATTCTTACCAGCTGTCCACGTGTTTCTGAACTACTGACGTTATGTTTTCCAACTGTCCACGTATCCTTGCTATCCTAGCGTACTTTTTACTTCAAGTCGGGTCAGAGAGGCGAGGGTAGCCAACTGCAAAGACTCTCTGATGCTTAAGTCAGTTGTTTATCTCTAAGATTAAGAAGCAAAGATTTAGTTTTTTTTTTATATGTCTATCTTAATCTCTCTTTTTTCTCGAGGGGGAAGCAAGGCTTATATACATAATCCTAGAACTGAGAACTTTTTCTAGCTCTTAATCCCAAGATTGAGTACATTTTCTCATCATGACTTACCCTAGAGATCACGAGCCGTGATTACCGTAATTTTCCTTGCATCGTCGTAGCCTGCTTTTTGCCGTCCCCTACGACTCGGGCCTATCGAGGGCGAGACTTTGACAAACCGCCGTTCTATCAGTGTAGTTTTCCCAATGTGCGCACCTACCTAGGATCGCATTAAATGCATTATCTGGGTCTGGAGCAGCGCGTTGCCTCCCGTGGTCTTCTGGCAGAAGACCCTCGAGGCTTCTGACCCCCAGCTATTGAGGCAAGAACTAGATTGGGCCGAATTGTCCAGGGTCTGGGATGGATTCGGCCCTAGCCTCGGACAGCCCATGGGCCCATACGGTATCACGTGTGACTCACGTGGCTTTTAAACAGTTTCTCTGAACACACGTCAGATGGCGTGTCCCCCTTATGACCTACTCTGCCACTTAATTGACTATGTGGTACGTGATCTAGGAATAGGCCCCACAACTGCCCCCATTTTCCTATTTGATGGATTCTATCCATTAAATGGGAAAATCGTATCTCTAGTCCTCTAATTCGAGAGGTACCCGTGGCCCCTTACCATCATTTATTCCCAATTACCAACGCTGGTGCATGCTATCATGTGTCACGATTCTTTTCAGAATTTTGAAATAACTAGTGCTTCAACCTTCCTCGCACTGTTCTTTTCCAAGGGGGACTTTTCGGCTTTCCCTCTATAAAAATTGCATTTACGCTCGTTTCTTACTTTACCAAAATCTCCAAGTATTCTAGCTTTCTAAAATCTTAGGGTTTCCAACTTTTCCCTTTGCTAGAACCTTTTGCTCCTTTTGATCGTATCCAGAACGATGGCCTCAAACCAGAATCAGAATCTCTGCCCCGTCGTGGATTCGGAGTTGGACTCACTGAGGAGGTAGTTCTACTTTCCTGGCGGAGTTACATTACAAAGAGTCGAGGGCCCCGCAGATTGGTACCTTCGCCCATTTGCCCCCGAAGGCTCTATCATCTTGGGGAGGAGGCACCTGGAATGGCTACGGTTTCTCCTTCCTCCCCTGATCCATTAGTTCTTTACTCTAACAGGGATTCACCTGATGCAGCTGAACGCTAACGGGGTCATGATCTTGATGGGGCTTTCTGCTCTGTCAGTTCTCCTTAACGTGCATATCGACTTAGAGGTGGTCTTTTATGCCTATAAGCTCACCATCTTCCCCAAAAAGAGCTCCTACCCTACTTTCTACCTCTAGCCGCTCCCGAGATGCCATATTTTCTGTGGCTTGCCGAGGTCAGATAAGCAATGGGACTCCTACTCTAGGATGTATGCTGTCGGAGGGGCGTGGTGCTTTCCTTGGGTGAATGGGGAGTGCTTCCAAGTTCCTTCATTTTTTCTGCAAAGTAAGTACTAGGTCGTGATTTTTTGGGCCTGTGTATACCTCGTCCGTTATTACTCATGATATTTTGCCTTGCGTAACCTCTGCGGAGGAAAGCAAGTTTGAGCCGCAACTGTCGGTGGGGCGGCTTAAGGAGCTGGAGGGGATCGACATCTTTGGGTCCTCTGGGGATTGCCGACACATCCAGACCATCCTGAATCCCAGGTGATGAATATGATGCCTAGGATGGTCTCATATCTCCTCTTCCCGTTGGACACCTGGGTTATCACACAGCACCTGCGGAGCTAGCTTGACGCCTCGAGCCCGAGCCTTTTTCTCTGCAGCGACGGGTCCAAGTAGTGGTCGACCAACCCCTGTAGCTGGTTCTTGGTGCATTCCCATTTGGGGTCGGAGAAGTCCAGCCACACGTGTGGGTCAAATTCTCTGACAAGGGGAGCGCTACTAGCTTCAGAGCTTAGACCAATATCGGCAGAGGGCAGTGTACCAGAGTCATAATCGTCACTAGACAAAACGACCGCGCCTGACCCTCTACTAGTTAAGGTGCCAAGACCAGGCTGATCGCCCCAAACCTCTGCAGCCTGCTCTGGCAGAATGGAAGCAGGGACAATCTTCCTGGCGACAGAGGCAGATGTAGAGGGCCCGTCTTTTTCTTCATGGAGCATCTTCAGCACATCAGCGGGGTACACGATGTTGATCTCATCACCCAACTGCTGTATATAGTGCCTGACGGAGTAATGGTCCCTCTCGACGCCTTTCTGCTCTTCGAACTGGTCTGGTGTTACCACCTCTGCGTAGCCGTCGAATTCCCTATTCTCTCAACCAGACCTGTAGCTCTCCATAAAAAGGATATCCACTTGCCCCATGCGGTACCGCATGCGACTCGTGTGGCTTTTAAATGGTTACTCTGGGCATGTGTTGGATAGCATGCCCCCTTTGTGACCTGTTCTACCACTCAATTGTCTACGTGGTACATGATCTAAGAACGGGCCCCACAATCTCTATGGGGAGTGTTTTGAGGTAAGAATTCTATAACTAATTGGTCTCTCATCCTTCCCATGTCATGATTTTCTTTTTTTCATAAAACAATCTCTGATTTTGAATTCTCTCCCACCAGTAAACCATATAACCTCTAAATTAGTGAGCTACATTACCAAAGTATTCATCCACAAGTTCAAGACAATTCTAAAATCCCTTTTTATCAAAGACTCCATAGAAACTAGGAATTATATATTGACAATCTTGCTCATCACTTCTTAGAGTCAAAACCTTAGAATTACTAGGAATTTCACTACTAGCTTCTACTCACCAAATTGTATATTTAAATTTCGCTCATACCTCTTTACTTTAAATGGCTAGTGAGTGTTTAGTTGTCTTCTTCGTGACCCTTCATCATTGCTCCTTTGCGATTTGTATTTAAGGTTGCAAAACTGTGGTGCCAAAGGAATAACTCCGGCGCCCTCATGTTGCTGAGATCTCCCTCTAACTGTGCTTTGTAAAAACTTGATCAAAATAACCCAATCTTGTGAAACCCACCCGATGATGATCTTGGACTCTGTCTGATCGATCATGAGGTAGTTCTCGCTCATAACCCAATCGAGGTCTGAAATCTATCCATTGGACCTTCACTCCATGCTCATCAGCATCAACATCCAAAGGAAGAGCCATGGCTCTGATACCACTTAAAGCAGCGAAATGGAAGAAATTATGCCAAATCCATGGCAAAAAGGAGGTGAAAACCTCAAAGCTCAAAGAGTGTTCTATATTCTCAATATTCTGAGTCTTCCAAGCGTGAGTTCATTTTCGCATCCTAGGGCTCTGTCGATCAGGTCATGGCTGCATTCTAATCACGTTGCTTGCTCTTTATAGGTTCTGATGCAGGCCCTTCGACAGACCTTCCTTAGTCAAAGGGAGTGCCGCTGTGCACAAGGCTCGCTCCAAGGTCCCTGTTGGTCAGCATCTGATGGTGTCCTCAGAGGATGAAGCCGGGGGGCAGGGAGTTGTCACCCAAAGAATAGGCTCGAATGATGACTGGGAGGGTCTGTTCGCGCTTGGTGGTGAAACACCTGTGGTCCCCTCTTCTGAGGCAAGCAGACCCCCGACTCGGGAGACGCTGGCTATAAAGGTCGTATATGGTATAGGGGCACCTTCGAGCCTACTCGGGGAACTCGCTGCTCTGACCTCTTCTGCCCCCTAACTCCGGTTCGAAGACGGGCGCGGGTTCCGGTGCTGCCTGCCCCCGTAGGGAGATTACCGAGCTCAGCGGGGGGGATCCGAGGTTGAAATCTCGGGTGTGTTCCCTTCCCCCGGTCCCGACGAAGTAGGGTTGCGAGGCCAACTCGTCCAAAGGGAAGGAAAGCCCAGCAGGGAAGAGGGGTAAAGCTATCCCCTCTTCTGACAGTGATGACGATGGGGCTACACTGACCTTCATAAGGAGGAAAAGGTCTGTGTGTGGGGACCCGTTAAGGGGGTTGGTCAAGACAAGACCGAAAAATCACATTCAGGCGAGGCTCCAAGGGGGCGACAGCCGAAGCCACCGATATAGCAGCAGTCGCCGTGGCCTCTTCTATTGAGAATGCGCCGCCTCCTGCTGTCACCGAAAGCATGCTCAACGACATCCTGCCTCCTACTATCCTCACCTCTGCCTCTTCGGAAGCGTCGAAAGAAGCTACTGGAGTGCATCTGGTGGAGGGAGAAAGTGTCCTCACGGTTGGCGGGGTGGAGCTGCGTTCCTTAGACTCGGACAATGCCCAGGGAGAGGGTCCAGCTGTGAAGTTCGAGCTGGAGATGCTCTTCCTGGAAAATGTTGAGCTCGTCGCTGGCCGCAGCATTGCACAGGTTTGGCTCGTCTGGCTGCCACTTCCATATTTTTCGGCATCCTTGTTGAACACTGACCTTGCTTTCTTGTATCCTGCAGCTAGCCGCCGTCCAGTCCTTCTACTCCTCTCGCTTCAGGGAGCTAAATGCCGGTGTGTCGACCACTGCTTGGACCCGTGGCTGCAGAGGAAAAGGCCCAGGCTCGACTCTTATCGGGAGCAAATAGAGCGATACCATTCTGATGTATCCCTTCGAATCCTTCCAAGACCTGCTTCTTACAAATAGAGCTTCCAGGTCCGCGTCCCTGTCGACTACGCATTTTGTATTTTAGGTAATAATAAACAGAGTTTGGTTTTAACTTCTATCTTCGTGCTTGGTCTTGTATTGGGTTACTTACAATGGGTAGGCCCTAGCTCCATTCACTTCCAGTCCATACGTAGCTAAGGCGCTCTCTGGGGAGGGTCTGCTTCCAAAGGGTAGACCTTGGCCCCATTTGCCTTCATCTTATGCGCAGCTAAGGTGCTCTGAGGAGGGTCTGCTTCAAACGGGTAGACCATGGCTTTGCTTGCCTTTATCTCGCGCGCAGCTAAGGTGCTCTCTAGGGAGGGTCTGCTTCCAACGGGTAGACTCTAGCTCCACTTGCCTTTGGCTAACTGTTCATCCACCATCGAGTACCTGGCAGCTTTCAATCTGACTGACCTTGCTTCCCGGGGGTCTGCGGGCAGGTTCCCCAATGTCAAACACTGTGTGATGGGTTTCATCCACCCTTCGTCAGCAGCTCCGTTTGTGAATACATGGTGCGCAGGGGTCTGCGGAGGGTCCTCCATGCTCCCGCCTTCTAAGAGAACTTCTCTGCTTTCAGCTATACCCCCGATTGATACACTCTTAGCTAGCTCGTCGGCTCTCTAGTTCATCTCCCTGGGGATTGGTTCGATATTGAAATTGCCAAAGCGAGCTTTTGCCCCCATTACATTAGAGAAGTACCTGTGCAACCTCAGTTCTTTTACTTTGAAGTCTCCCCTGACTTGACCCACGATCAACTACGAGTCGGTCTTTACTGCGATATCCTCCACTCCAAAGTGCAGTGCTAGTTCAAGTCCTTGCAGTAGTGCCTCTACTCCGCCTCATTGTTAGTCGCCTGGAAACCGAGCCTTAACACCTTCTCAATTCTGAGACCCATCGGGGTCTGCAAGACTATCTCGATACCTGACCCTGAGGTATTCGTGGATCCGTCGGTGTGGAGAGTCCAGGCTGAAGGGGGGCAGAGTTGAGACATCTGATGCGGGTCATGCAGCTCGCCGAAGGATTCGATTTCCACCAGAAAATCTGCCATGACCTGCCCTTTCTTCGCCACTCAAGGTCGATACTCGATATCGTATATTCCCAGCTCGATGGCCTATTTGGTCAGTCGTCCCGACAAGTTTGGCTTGGCCAAAATTTAACAGATAGGGAAATCCGTATACACGGTGACCGAGTGTGCCTCAAAGTACTGCCGGAGTTTCTTTTTAGCATTGACCAGAGCAAGGACCAGCTTTTCTACTATAGTATATCGCGTTTCGGCATCCAGGAGCATACGGCTTATATAAAATACCGGTTTTTGTTTGCCGTCTTTCTCGATGAACAGTACGGCGCTGATCGCTACCTCGGACACCGCTAAATAGGCATACAGGTGCTCCCTCTCTACCAGGGAAGCCAGTATAGGTGGGTGACTCAGATACAGCTTGAGATCTGTCAATGCCCTGTCCTGTTCCTCCCCCCAGATGATAGTAGAGCTTTTCCTCAAGCATTGGAAGAAAGGCTTGCATCGGTCGGACATTTTAGAGACGAATTGGCTGAGAGTGGCTATCTTCCCGGCCAGGCGTTGGACCTCCCGAATGGTCGAGGGTCTCTGCATATTCGCGATCGAGGTCAGCTGGGTCGGATTTGCCTCAATACCCTTCCTGTTCACGATATACCCTAGGAATTGCCCAGAGGATATCCCAAACGCATATTTCTTGGGGTTCAGATGTATCTGATATTGTCTCAGAATCTGAAAATATTCATCTAGGTGCCTCAGATGGTCTGAATCTTCCCTGCTCTTCACGACCATATCGTCGATGTAGACCTCCATTGTCTTCCCTAGAAGCCTGGCGAATATTTTATTCATGAACCTTTGGTAGGTTGCCCCCGCGTTCTTCAGGCTAAACGACATACGCCTGTAGCAGTACAGACCCCACTCCGTGATAAAAGCCGTATGGATCTGGTCTTCCGCGTACAGGAGGATCTAGTTGAACCCGGAATAGGTATCCAAAAAACTCATTCTGTTGAATCCCGCCGTCGCATCTACTATTTGTTCGATTCTTGGTAGGGGGAAGCTATCCTTCAGACAGGCCTTGTTCAGGTTGGTGAATTCTATGCAAATACAGTCGTCGCCGTTTTTCTTCTTCACCACTACTGGGTTGGAGACCAATGCGGGTACATGTATTCCCTGATCAGACTATTATCCAGTAGCTTCTCTACTTCTTTGTTGATCGCCCTGTTTTTCTCTGGTGCGAACTTTCGGGGCTTCTGCCTGACTGACGGGAAATTGGGATCTATGTTCAGCTGGTGGCAGGTATGTGCGGGGTCTATCCCGGGTATGTCATCATGGGACCACGCGAAAACGTCCTCGTTCCGCTTCAGGAATCCCAACATTTCGTTCTTCTGCTCCTCGGGTAATAGGGCCCCGAGTTGAACCACCTTCGCCCGCTGTGCCTCTTTCAATGGGACCGCTACCAGCTCCTCGATTATGGATTCCGGGCCATCATACTCTTCTTCGATTCGTTTCATATACGCTGGTAGGCAGTCCTTTGATTGCTATTCGTCCCTAGTCGAGGTGCTTGCATTCGTGTCGACTCCCCTCAGGGCAGTTGAAAAGCACTTCTTTGCAGAGGCCTGGTCTCCTTTGATATCTATCGTATAAGTTCCGTCCTTTGATAGACATCTTAGGACCTAGTAGAGGGTGGAAGTGACCCCATGCATGGCATGGATCCATCCCCTTCCCATTATGACATTGAAGGAGGACTGGCAGTCAATGATGACGAAATCCACGTCCAAGCATCTCTCTGCAGCGCAGACATTCAGGGCCACAACGCCCAAAGAGCAGACCCTCGTGCTGTCAAAAGTGAATAGCGGCTGATAGGTCGGCCTGAGTGTGCTTCGATCCGGACCCATATTCTCGAATGTGCTGAGTAACAGGATATCGACACTGCTTCCACTTGCTGGGTGGAAATGATGGGGGCGACAGAGGTGTGAGGCTTTCCCTTGACATCAAATGGTTGACGGAATGGCCCATCTCCCTCAGGCACTTCACCCTACCTTCAGCTCTTTTGAGGCATTTTTCCTTCTCCTCTTGATCCTGGGTCGGCTCTGGCCTGCCCACAATGGTCGGCTCTGGCCTGCCCACAATGGTCGGTACTATCCTCAGGGTCTGCTCTCCTGATCCAGAGGCTTGGGTCTGCTTCCCTTTCTCAGGCCTGGTGACGTCTTCCAGCGACTGGGTTTCGCCGGTTTTCACATACTGATTTAACCTGCCGACATGGATCGCCATCATGACTTGAGCGTAAAGGTTGCGGCAGTGGATGGTGTCGTGTCCGAAGTCTTTGTAGAACTGGTAATATCTGTTCCTGTTCCTCATATGCTCTGGGATGCCAGATTTGGGTGGGTCTTTGAAAATGCCCATGTCCTTGTTTTGGAGGTAGAATACGTCGATCGGCGTATTGAGCTCATACTTCGGCAGAGGGTCACGGGACGTCTTCCTCCTCTTGCCACCTTCCTAACCGTCTCGGATGGAGGCTTCTTGCTTCGGAGCCGACCCTTGGCTCGATGCGGGTCTCTTCACCCCTTACGGAGCCAGGGTTTGTATCGGCGTTATTGTTATCGCGGCAGAGGTCTTGGGCGCCTTCTAGTGGTTTTCTAGCACCCTAAAGACCCCCTCTGACTTTGCCTAGACATCCGCTATATCGTACAAGAGATTCAAAAGGAGGTGGTCCGATAGCATTGATCCTGATTGCAGGCTCCTGACGAATGAGCCTGCAGCTTGGATCGAGTTGGCGTTATGGACCTGAGACATTACCTCGAGGAAATGCGAGAGGTACTTTTGCAGAGACTCATCTGTGGCCTGCTCTAACCGGTCCAGGTCTCGCATGGTTTTTTGCTGTCTCCGTACACCCGTGTACTGCTTCAAGAAAAGTTTGCAGAAATCTTCAAACCCATTTATAGATTTTTCCGGGAGCTGCCTGAACCACAGCAGGGCTGTTCCCGCCTGGGTCGTAGAGAAGACTTTACAGATCACGGCCTCGTCCCTGGTTTCCAAAGCCATCTTCTGCTGAAAGTAGTATATGTGGTCGAGGGGGTCAGTTTTCCCCTCGAACGGCCTAAAGGTCGGGGTCATGAAGTCCCTCGACCTGGGCTCCATCTAGATCCAGTTGGCGAAGGCCGTCCGGTTGATCCCTTGCATAGTTTACTCTGCCAAATCGTTGGGGGTCTGGCTATGATGGTCCCCGAGTCTCTTACTCAACTCCGCCATCATCTCTTACTTCCAGTCGGGAGGTATACCTCCTGGGTTTCTATGGCGTCTTCCGCACATTGCACCCCTGGTTTGGAGGGGTCTCGACTGGCTTTAATGTGCCCCCTGTATACATGACCCGAAGGGTGCAGGAGTTTCTTCTCGCGGTTGACTTCCGAATTCTTGCTGGACCTCTTCGTCAAAATCTTCTCTCCGCTGGGTCCTGTCTTCGCTTGCTAGCAACCCCTCGAGGCGGGCGTTATCTCTGCGTACCTCTGCGAATTCGTCCCTTAAACCGAGGACGGCTTCGTGGGCCATGTCTGCCTTCTGGTTTGCTTTCGCAAGGGCGGCAAGTATCTGATCCAGCTTCTGCTCCAGATCTGGTCATGCTTCTCGGGAGCTCCCTTCGGCGTCGGGACGTGTGCTCCTGGTTGTCATCCTTGAGGGTGCCATCAGACGTTGTATGGCTTTTTGTTCGGGGAAAACACGATCGTGAGTCTCCTACTCTTTTTCTCATGCTCAACCTTTTTCTCACAGATGGCGCCAAACTGTTGGAGCGGTTTCTCACCAGCCTTCCACGTGTCTCTGAACCGCTGATGCTGTGTTCTCCAACTATCCTTGTGCCCTTGCTTTCCTAAAATACTCTGAACTCCAGACAGGGTCAGAGAGGCGGGGGCCTGCAAAGATTTTCCGATGCTTAAGTCAGTGTTTAGTCTTTGATTTTGGGTAGCAAGAAATAAGTTCTATATAAGTATATGTTTGTTTCTTGCTCATAAGCTTTTTTATATATACTTCTTTTTTGTAAGCATACATACCCCTCTCGGGAATGCATGGCTCATATATATGTAGTCCTGAGGTTGTGAACCACTCGGGTCTCAATCTCAAGACTGAGTACCTTTTTCCCCAGAATGTTTCTCAGGAATCACGGGCCGAGATTACCGTGATCACCTCTGTATCACTGTAGCCTGGTTTCCGCCGCCTCCTATGGCTTGAATCTGTCAGGGGTGAGATTTGGTCAAATCGTCGTTTTGTCAGGACGGCTTGCCCCCTTCCCTGCGCACGCCTACCCAGGACCGTATTAAATGCTCTGTCTGGGTCTGGAATTGTGAATTGCTTTCCATCATATTTTGGCAGAAGACCCTTGGAACTTCCGACCCCCCAACTGTCGAGTTAAGGGTCGGACTGGGCCAAGCTTGCTCAGGGTCAGTGATGGGCCTGGCCCTAATCTCGGACGGCCCAACGGCCGATTGTGATATCATGCATGACTCGCGTGACCTTTAGCTTATCATTCTTGACACCTGTTAGACGGGTGCATGATTTGCCACTTAATCATCCACGTGGTGCATGATTTGGGAACGGGTCCCACACAAATGTTGCACACTTACTGTTCTCAAAAAATCAAACAATGGGATCTTTGACGGAGTGCGACAATATCATATTATCTTTCTCTATTTGCTTTGAGAGGATTTAGTTGGAGCTGAATGCCATTGTTCATAACAAGCCCAAATCTGACCTGGATCAATTAGTAAAGAAAATTCTATTGAACTCCCACTTTTACTCTCAGTCTTGGAGCATGAAGCACGACCTACATGACTCAGATCAGGCCTCCTAGCAATGACCCACCATTCTCGTATATCAAGCTCAATGTGGACGTAACTATTCAGGAAAATTATTGTGTTATTGCAGTCGTAGCTAGAAATGCTAATAGATCGATGCTGAATGTACTCATTGTTGGGATATGTACCTTAAAAAGACAGATTTTTAATTTTACCCTTTTAGTGCAAACAACTTTCTCTTATATGCAATTATAATATTTGCTAGATTAAACTGTCTGTTAAATAGTTTATTTATCTGAAAATGATTCTATGAGTTTATTTGTATATAAAGAACCAAATATAATTAAGTATTAATTATGAGAAAATTTGTTTCTTTATTTAAGTCTAAATTAATTAGTTCACAATCTGAAAATAAAAATGAAATACTTTATTTACTAAAAATTGTAGTGTTTGTCTATCTCAATGGGAATGATGTATCTCAAATTATTGAAGTATCTAACTTCTGATAGAAACGCTAATACAACATAAATAAGTTATGTATATTGAACTGAACTAAGTAATATAAAGAACTGGAGTATCGTAACTCAATTCTTAGTATTATCACAAACTAGCTCCTAGCATGTAGATCTTAATCCTTGATGTTTAATTGGACTTACTTTCATAGATTTTAGTCTTTAATTTGTTAAATGACTATCCTCCGTGAAATTAGAAGTGAACTCTAGCATATTAGAGGTTATAATTTATAAATTGATAGGAATACCAAATAGTTAAGAACATTATACATTAATGTTACCTTAAGGTCTTTCAAGATTTATGGAATAACTAAATCTAAGATTTTAGTATTCACTTTGTGAATTAGTTGATAATTTTGTCTAAATGACCATTGAGAATAAAATTATCGATAACATTATTCCTTGATAGAAAGATGGTATCTTAAAGGTAAATATGTATTGAAGGGATATTACGGTAATTTCACGTATCCAACTACAGTATTATATAGGGATTCTATACATGGTATATAATATACTAGATGGATCGGTTAATCAAGGATAGTTGATTAAATCTCTATAAAAGGCTAGATATTTAATCTAAGAGTGTAGTATTGGGTTTTTAGTAGAGTATCTCATTTACTAATAGTATTTATATAAATACCATAATAAGAGTTACAATGTATTTATTATACTTTTGGAATTTAGATTATTTGGATCCATTAGATCCCTTGCCTAGCTCAACAAAGCTCATTAATTAGTTAGTAGTATTTGTGAAATTATTTTCATAAAATTGTATAAAATAATAATTCTACATAGAAGTTGGTATTTTTATAAATAAGTTTCATGAGTTGGATATATTTATAAAAAAAATACACCCATAACCCAAATTTGAGAACAAGTTCGATCCTAGTTAGACTGGAATTAGCAGTTTTGGGCTATATATATATATATATATATATAAGATATATGAGAGAAAAAACTATACAGTAACCCTAGCAATGTTACACGTGAAACACAGAGAAAAAGAGAGAGAGAGAGAGAATTCGGCCAAGGCTGAGAAAGAGATGAGAGAAAAAGTTTTCTGTAATCTCATAGTCTCATCTCACGTCCCAATATTCCAAATGATCAAAAAAGTATTCTTGATCGTTCTTCAACGAAGGATTCAACTTGGTGCCCGCTCATCTCATCAACCTAGAGCTAAAGCATAGACAAGAAGATCTAGAGTTAAAGATTTAATCACCATCAATAAGGAGATTCAAGCAGGAGCATGCTACAAGAGGTAAACCCTAATCTCATCTATAGGGTTTATATATCTAAATTTAATTTATGTTATATATGATCCCATATATGATATATATATATATATATATATAAATGTATTATGGTTATGAAAACTATTTTTTTGTAAAAATTTTAAAACCTAAATCCGTTAATTTTTCCGTTGCATTCATGATGTGATTATATGTTTTCTATATTTATATGCATGCATATTTTTTCCTAAATGTTAGGTCAAATTATCATCACTTATCAGATATATATAGCTAAATAAACCCTTTGGTTACTGAAGTGAGAGCGATCCTCTTAACAATCAGTCGTGCAATTGTTAGCAACTGGAAGTCTGTGGTAATGGAGAGCGACTGTAAGAAAGCACTAGCTAGCTTTGAAAGAGATGAGGTAGATTGTCATTAGGAGATCAAAGATCAAGTATTCCAAGAAAAATCGATGATGTACTTTTTTGACTTCTTTCAACTGTCTTTTATTTATAAGAACAAAAATTATCTAGCACACAATTTGGCTACATGGGCTACTTCTTCTGTTTCTTTTGGTAGCTTTTATATCTCTGATATTCCTTCTAAGGTTTTTTTTGAACGTCAGCATGAGGTTGTAGACTAGGTTTTTTCTAGGGTGTTTATTGGCCTTCCCTCGACTTTGTTTTACTTTCGTTCAATGAAGTCTCCTTTCAGCCAAAAAAAAAAAAGAATAAAAATATATATACTCAGTCATTTAGCTACAAAAAGAGAAAATTTAATTTTTGAAGTGTAAAAATAGAACACGCAATTTAATTTTTTGAGATTTTTTATTGCTGAAACACAAGAAGTAATGGGTTTTCATTTTATTTTATGTTTTTTTTGGAAAACAATAAGGATCCCACCTTTTGTCACACTTTTTAATCCCACCATGTGGCATATGCATTGTGACTACACAATTGTTGAATATTGTCAAACTTATTTGTAGTAATAGACTCTAATTAATCCACTGCATAGTGATTGCATAGTGATAACTCATGTACCATGTAAGGTGGAATTAAAAAATTAAGATAAGAGGTTGGATGTAGTACTATATAAATGTATATTTTTCATATTATCCTTTGTTTTTAATACAAATTTATGGATTGAATTTTATTAGTTGAATACTTGTTTGTGAATTGGATTGAATACATTTTCTCCGAGAATTGAATATAATATGTCTAAAATAGTTCAATATGATCCAATGAAGACACCAAGTTAGCAAACTTGATGGTAGCAGGGTATTTCACATAATTGTAGACATAAAATAGAGATTAAGGAAAAAAAGTTTTTGGCATGTTTGGTCCATATGTTATTCGCAGATTAGAAAAATGATCTCTAAGTTAATTTTTTTGACAGTTAAGTCCTTAAGTTTTAAAAACTATGATAATTAAATCTTTTTTGTTTATTGATATTAAAATTTTCATGAAATTGAATATGTTTAAGCGAATACATTGGTATTTCACTAACATTAATTAACTTGGAAAGGAAATAGAAAGAAATTTTAAGAAAAATTTTAAATTTTTGAAAATTTCTATTTTTTTTAATTTTTTATATTATGTTGTTAAATATTGTTAATTTTTGGTTATTTTCTTTTCAATTTCAACTAATATCAATAAAATATTGATTTTGAGTATCAAAAATCTTGTATGTAACTAAAAAATGCTTAATTTTATCAAATATTTTAACAATTGTCAAAACTTAAGAATTTAATTGTCAAAAATAATAACTACGAGACTATTTTGCTAATCACGAAAAACATGGAGGCCAGTTATGACAAAAATCTTAAAAAGAAAAATAAAAGGGACATTTTGAAAATATGGGAAAAGTTGGGAATTTACAAAAATTCCACTTCATTTTATATACATAGCTAAGCTGAAGGCATAAAAGTGGACTTCCTCTCCCCGCATTGTTTCAAAATCATTTCTGGAGAGAGAAGGAGACGCAGACGAGAAATAGCTTCCCCTTTGTCTTCTTTCTCTCGTAATACCGAGAGCTTTGGCTTCATTATAGATGAGTGCTTACTCTGTCAGTACTACTGCTTATTCAGGCCATTTCAACACCAAACTACACTGACCAAAACTCCCAAATATAGATATCAGTACTACACAGAAGAACCAAGAGTATCTGTTTCGTTTTTTATTCTTTTCTGGTTCAAATTCAACCAAAGATTTGGGTTTCAATGTCCTCTGATCTCTTCGTTTTCGATGGTTCTTTCTACAACCATTCAAGCCCAGAAGTGGTTTCCCTTGAACCAGACTTGTTCTTCGGCGATGAACTCTCTCCTTTCTCCGATTCCGCCATTGATATCTTCCAAGCTTTCTCAGACCACCAAACTCAACAAAACCCAGTTGAGGAATCCCACTCCAATGACCATATCTCCTCTTCAACCCTCTCCTCTTCTTCTCCCCCAAGTCACCAGTTGGAAAGCTTAAACCTTTACCAACCAACAACAACAACGACAACCCATTTGCACACTCCAAATCTCCCAAACGGGTTCTCAAATTTCGCTGGCTTGGATGCTTTTCAGGTCAAAACTGAGGAATGCCAAATGGGTTTCGACAATGGTTACTACTGTACTCAAAACTTTGGTCCACACAGCTATAGTGGTTCAGAAAATGTTGCAAAGTTGATTCAGAGGAGTTTTAGCAGCAACTCTTTTGATGGGAAGCCTGATTTTTCATTCACACCTCGGTTTGATACTCTCATGGAGTCACCAAGTTTTCAGAACCAAGCCTTGAGCTCACCTGAAAATGGCTTCTTAACTGGTCAAATGAGAAGGGTTTGTAGCACTGGAGATTTACAGGTTAGATTACTCCATAAAATTAGCCTCTAATCCTCTGTTTTTTCCCCCCCTTCTTGAACTTCCTTTGTTTTGTTTTTTAATATTCTTTTTTCTTTCTTTTTCTTTTTTCAGAATTTTGGAACTGCTAGAACAACCCAGAGGTCCTTTTCGAGTCCTTTGGCTTCAGAGAGCTCATTCATGGAGGAACCTAACTTCAAAGTGGGGAAGTACAGTGCAGAAGAGAGGAAAGAAAGGATTTCAAAGTACAGAGCCAAAAGAACACTCAGGAACTTCAACAAGACTATTAAGGTAGTATAATAATCTTTACTTGAACCAAAATTTCGTTTTTTATATTTTATACTTTTTACTGAACTTTATATAATATATACATATATATATATATATAGGTGTTTGATTCTGAATGTGACCGTCTTTTTTACGTTTTTCCCTGTTTATACAAGTATGCATGTCGGAAAACACTAGCCGACAATAGGCCCCGCATACGTGGCAGATTCGCTCGCAACGACGAACCTGGTGAGCTTCCCAAAGCTGCATGTAGTTCAACCAGAGATGAAGACGAAGATGAGCTCTGGGTATGTATATATATATATATATATATATATGAGTGTGACATATTCGAATCTTTTCTTTTCTAGCAATTATATCACTTTATAATAACATGTTTTGGAAAACGTCATTAAATGGGGCATTTATAATAAAGTCTTAGCTTATGGGGTTTGCATGTGCTGTTTTTTGCAGCTTGAGGGTCTGCATGAAGAAGAGGAAGACAATGAAACAGTAAGAGGACAGTTTGTGAACAGTTATGGGCCTACTCAGTTCCAATACTATGGCTTTTGATGAAAGATGAAGAAGAAGCTTTTCTCTGGTGGAGCTTTTTATTTTTCTTTGGTGGAGTTTTTCTTTACAATAGTTTAGGTCCGGACCACAACATGACCACAAAATGCCTTTTTGAGCAAAGAATCAAGAGGCTTTTCCATTTTCTTCTTTATTTTTATTTTTTGTTTTGGTATCTTATTTTAATAAGACAACAAAGTGTTGCTGAGGTTATCTAGTTGGGTAGTTGTAGGCTGGTAGCAGTTAGCTCCTGGTAGTTCTTTTTTTTTTTTTTTTTTCTCTTTAATGATTATTTTAACTTTCATATGTAAATATGGTCAAATAATAATAATCTTAACTTTTTTAAGAATTTCGTAAGCTAAGTCTTTGACCTTGATTAGTGTAAGACTTTGTGGTTTGCTTGGCAACAAAGGATACCTTAATAATCATTCTGGGATTTTGAGTACCATTATGGTAGAAAAAGCCAAGTAGTCATCTCCCACATACCATTTTGGAGATGTTGGCATACTCCTCAGGTGCATGAATCTTTAAGAGAGACGACACAAATACATTATACAAGCACACTTTCTGTCCAAAATCACACGGCACACTTTTATTTTTTCCATATATTATCTTCAACTATAAATAAAGCTTGCTTTCAAAACTTGCAGAGAAAAAGAAGCAATTCTATTTTCAAATTAAAAAAACTTTTGTTTCACTGAACTATATTTGTTCTGAAAAAAAAAAAAAAAAGGATTGTAAAATGGTTATGCATGCTAGCTTGATCTTGAGAGCTTCATTGTTACTTGCCCCTCAAAATCAAATGCTGCATTATATGGTCACCAGCTAAAAAGTTGGTCTGAACAGAAAAGTTATTGTTTAAGTGATTATTATTTTCCCTTAACAACATATTCTCAAACTATATGAAACTTTTGTGTATGATACACAATTAATTAAACCCTTGAATCAATTATAGGTCTCCTTGGGCCACTCTCAGTAGAAAGTTGAATGATTTCCAAGACAACTTGCAAAGCTTGCACAATGTAAAACTTTAACTAAAATCTGAAATTCTCATTCTTACTAGTTGATTTTCAGTCAAAATGCAATTCAGTATTACTCAACTGGCCCTACAAGTTGCTCTAATTACTAGAGAAGAACTTTGCAGTTTCTGCTAACCGATAATTGGAAGCTATAAAGGCAAAGTTTTTGAGATCTTAGTTGGAAAATGACGTTTATGAACTCACCACTAACTGGCATGTTATTCTGTGATCAAGTAATAACTTCGTACATTGTACATAAACATGTATATATATAATATTTATAATGCTATACCTTAAGCAGCCGTGTTAAAAGTCATTCTTCATTAAAGTGGCTTTTGATGAAAATTGTTTAAAACCCTTTTTGCCAGGGCATGTCTGGATTCCCAAATGAGTTTACTTCATCTAATAGGTTGAGAAACTATTCCAAAACTTGGTGGACAAAAAAGAAAAATATATACCTATAATATTCACAGACATAATCTGGTATACCCCTACATATATACTGAAGTAGGTTCTTAAACTCTTTTCTTTAATTGTCAGAAAAGCAATCAATGTAGCTCCGGAAAAACATGACAATTGGTAACCCTCTTATTTGACTATCAAAATCAAATGTATAAATATAACAATCTATATAGGTATATATATGATGCTGCACTAAGTAATGGTCATGTTGGAACCTATTATATTTGTTATTTGTTATTTGTTTTGCTTCTTTAGGAAGATAAAGTTGAATATAATTTGACAATTACCACTAAATTTATGGCCTTCTTTGGGCTTAACCAATGTTTTTCTTTTGCTCTTGATTGGAAACTTTTCATTACCAAAATAGGAAAAGCATATATAGCAATGAAACTATATATTATATATCTAATTGTTTCCAATTTCCAATCAGATGGCAGTCAAAGAATTTCCAAGGCTAGAGGATGGTTTCTGATGATATAATTTAATTATGCTTCAACCCTTTTTAGTGCTGTCAAATCATTAGCCACAGTGATGACTGGACGGCAAATAAGTTGAAGCACTGTAGTTTTAGAGTGTGTGTGACACAGGCCAAAAGCATCTCACCATGTCAAACTCTTCCACATAGGCAAACATACTGTAATGTATACATGATAGCGTTAAACGCGTTTTACGTATTCACTTTTTATTATTAGAGTGGAATTTATATGGTCTTACCATGAATTTCATCCTGAAAAACGAAGATATCATTAGATATATTAGTTTTATTTGATGCTAGTATTTTCTCATTATAATATGTCAATATAAAATGTCAATATAATAGAATAGAAAATTTTAACTAAAACTACCGAAAAATTTCAAAGTTAGCATATATGAGCTGAGCCACCGTATCAATGCATGAGATATATAGAGCTAGATATCAAACACGTAAATCATAAAAAATTAGGAGCATTAAAAAAAAAAAAAGAAGCCAAACTTGAAAAACCATACCAAAACTTTTATATAATCAAGCTGCTTGAGCTGGAGAGATGGTGTACTAAAGCAGCTTTACGTGTCAAATCCAAAAGCAAGAAATTGAAAAATGTTGTACAAGGCATGAGAAAAAAGAACACATTGGTGCTATAGTTATTAATATATTGTGATTATTTTTACATGAAATAATTCAACCAAGGCATGTCCAAAAGCTAAGCTGCTGACCAAGTGTCAATACTCTAGCTAGAGCTCTTTATAGCTAGGTAGCATCACCCAGCAAAGAAACACACATATATATATATATATATAAATTGCACTAGCTGGCAGGAACCATATCTACAGGATGCGATATCACTTCAATTTTTTTTTTCTGTTGAAATGATATTATTTCTCAATTTGAATAAATGTGAAATGAAACACGTTGAAGATTTAGGCCTGTTTGGCATTGTTTTTTGTTTTCTGTTTTCAGAGTTGTGTTTTCAGAAATAAGAACAAAAACTATTTTATAATATTTTTAGAAAACAATGGGTGTTTGGCAAATATTTTCTAAAAATAATTTTTTTTTAAAATATATATATTTGTATTATAAAAAAAATATTAGAGAAAAAAAGTCAAGAGAGAGTGACCAGAGATAAATTCAAGTAAGAAATAAAGAGAGAGAAAATGATAAGAATGCATGGAGATAAAAAATAAAGATAAAAAAGTTATAAAAAATAAAGTAGTAATAAAGAATAGGGAGAAATAATGTGATTAAAAAAAATGAAGAGATAGAAAATGATGAGAGAAAAAGTGATGAAATAAAATGAGGAGAGAGAAAGTGATGAGAAAGAATGAGAAGAGAGAAAGTGATGAGAGAGAATGAAGATTAAGATTATGAAGAGAGAGAAAGTGAGGAGAGAGAAAGAGTGGTTAGAGAAGGTGACGAGAGAGAAAGTTACAAGAAAATATGTATATAAAAATCATATGAAAGAATTTTTATTTTTTTCAAAAAAAGAAAAAATTAAAAAAACACCTTGAAAACAACATTTTGTTGTTTTCTGAATTTTTTGTTTTCTTTAACTCTGTTTTTAAAAACTGTTATCAGAGAATAATGTCAAAAACCCTTACGTGTTCTCAGAAAATAATTTTCTGTTTTTAAAAATAAAAAACTATTTTTTAGTTATGATGTCAAACAGCCCCTTAGTCACCAAACTTAATAAGTTTCACGAACCATTTGCTACTACTACTATTACATTATTTTTCTTTAATAAAATCCATTTGAGTGGCAATTTCTAGTATTAAATATATGATATACATATATAGATGCTTTAATCATAAAGCTCATAATAATAGTTTCTCCAAAGTCATAACCCTCGTCAAGCTCGGCATCTTCAATCTCCTACTGTGTTAGTTTGACTCATTTTCTTTATGGAAAAAGAGATTAACACAGTATGGAACAAGAACATCAGAAAAAGGGTCTAATTTTTTATCTACTTCTTTTAAAAAATTTTGTTTTCATGTTCATATTCACACAGATAAGACTCTATCAAAAATGCCAATGGAAACCCATAAAGAAACAATAAGCACCTAATATTGGGTCATAAAAGGAGATACAAATTTAAGACCGAATCTCATCAATTTAAGCTACAGCTTTGAAACTATATAAATATAAATATGTATTTTTATAAATTGTGTCATTTGGCAAGTACTTGGGAATCCGGATCATTTTGCATAGCCAATCTTGTGTGCTGTGATAAACATATGTCTATGAGAGAGAAAGAGAGACAACTCAAACTTAATGGGGAGAGCAGTAAAGAAAAGAATGAATATTTAAATTGATCAATAAGCACAAACAATGATTCCAAAGACTCACTTTTGACTAGCACAATATGAAAATAAATTAATATTTAAAGCTAAAATTTGTAACTTCAACATGCCTATCATTGCACTGCTATAAGATTTGTGTGAAGATTAGTTACCACTAGCTATAGCCTAATTCTTCGTCCAAAAAAAAAAAAAATGCTATAGCCTAATTCCAAATTTCAAAGATACCCAAGAAAGAATTTTCGCTAGAATATGAGAAAATGAGGAGAGAAAATGAGTGTCAGTTTTTTAATTTTGGCTTTCTCCTTTTGTTTGGCCTAAGAAAAGGATCCTTGTTAGTACACCAAAAATTCCATGTTGTGAAAACTTTCAGAATTGGTTTGTCTGCTAAAGACGCTCGTAATTTACACCAAATTTGTTTTACTTAATAATATGGAATAAATTCTAATTACACAACTTCGAATGATTTGATCTCACTTTGTGAAAAAAAGTGTAGTTCAATATTATTTGGTGCAAAATTTTGGTTTAGAACATGGGTGTTCTTCATTCTTAGCATTATTAGGCAATTTTTTTTTAAAAAAAAAAAACAATATAGTAAAAAATATGCACGAACCTTATTCCATTAATGTTTAAGTGGACCATCTTAGTATTCTTTGTAATGTCCATAAAGCAGACAAGATAGAGAGCCCCCATTTTTGCTAATGATGAAACTTTTGGTAAGGCAGCATGGAAAAAGAAGAAAAGGGTAGAGAAAGAAACTCCAAATGGGCTTTTTTCCCCTTCGGCAGTAGAAATTCATTTTATTCTATTTAACCCAAAAAGAAAATGATAAAAGTTTGATCATATAGATGTAGTTAAAGAAAATATGAGCCACGAATTCAAGGGAAGACTATATATCTGTTGGTGATGAAATCATCACCCATGTAAGAATGCATTAGATATTCATCAAGTAGAGTTAGTTCCAACGACGAATTTGCACATGTCGTCATATATAGCATTGCTTTAAGTTTCATAGAATTAAGTGGGTAGCCTTAGTCTTGTGTATTTAACACTTGTGACCCTAACTATAGTTTCACCTTCAACCTTATTACCATTAAAAATAATATAGTGCTCTATAGAACTTAGGGAGAGATGTATTTTGGCCTTAAAAAAAATGTTATTCTTAATTTATGTAGACGCGTTTTAGAAAACTGTGAAGCGCTAAAATCAAAATGGACAATATTTGTACGAAAGAGGGTCCATACAAATGGTAAAGATCATTCCAACCGAAGTGTAGGTATTTTCGGTAGGTCTTACAAAAGAATACTTTGAGGAACTGTGCCAATACAATAGTTGGGTCCAAATATAGTGACTGAAGTGTTCTACAACACTTTTCAAAAATCATGAAATATTAAACCAAAAGAAAAACAGTGTCAACGTTGTATTTTGAAAGCTGTAAAAGGTTAAAAAAAAAAAAAGAATATCTACACAAATGAAAGATAGATAATTTACACCTTACAAATTAACTAAGCAAGCTTTAGTTGTCATACAGTTGACTGGAAGAACGATTCCTCATAACAATCTGATTGTTATATTTTATTTAGTACACTACTTGTAATGAATATTGTACCCTCGGTCCTACTTTACTGCAAATGATTTATTTTTTTCTTCTTGTCTCCGCTAATTGGGATTAGGAGTGATGTCTATTTCAAGCCAAATTTAGTATTCTACTTGGCTTTTTCTAGCTACAACATTGCAGTTTCTTTTTGATTTGTATTCTCTCTCTCTCTCTCTCTCTCTCTCTCTCTCTCTCTCTCTAAGAGCATACTAGAATATAAAAGAGCAATAATGAGAGCAGCATTTGAGCTTGGCTTGGTGAAGTGAATCTTTTTGGCTTTTGTTTCATTTTACTGTAAATAAGTCTGTCTGAATGAGTTAATGGTGGGGCATTCACAATCAAGTGCAAAATTTCATACACCAAGAGCCAGAAGAATGTCCCAAAAGCAGTCAAATACTAGCCTATATCCTAGGTCTTTGCAAGTTAGAAAGGAAATAAATTAATATATGAAAACAATAAATATTCCCCCAACGTGTGAAGAATCCATAAAGCCATCCATCAACTCTTTCTCTCTCTCTCTCTCTCTCTCTCTCTCTCTCTCTCTCTTCAAAGTACTCGGTGGGCTCACTTACCAACTTCAAGATGTGACAGCTGACAAATTCTTTTTGGTGGCGCAGTATTCTGAATTCGAACTTTCCGTGCTATACAATCAAAACCAATACGCAATACCCATCTATACAATCAAAACCAATCAAAACCGCTCGTTCATGTAAGGTATACTGTGATCAACGACCCTAATGCAAGTTACTAACATTGCTAGCAACTGTGATGGGTGACCCTAATGCAATGTTGCTAGCAGAAGTCAGAACACAACCGGTTTAAAGTGAATCTGATTCAGATACAAAACTTAATTTCAAGGAGCTAACAACTCGTACTATTGGCTACCGATAGCTTATACTGCCCATCTGACTATAGACTAGTGCTACGTTGTAACTTGTAACCATAAGCCCGTATGACCAGGCCACCAAATTGCACTCTATTGTACATACAGAACAGAAGAGTACTAATCACTATACTGCCAACTTCTAAGCTACAACCAAGAGAAAGAGTAACAAATAGTTATCATTGAAGAGTAACAAATAGTTATCATTGCCAAAATAGTATGAGAACTCAATCTCTTGCAGAATAATATATTCTACTATCAACGTAGAAGCAGATATGCATTATAAAGTGTCTCAAAGTGTAGGCATATTTTCTCATGTGCTTGCATTACATAAAAAAAAAAAAAAAAAGGCCCTTCATGACTTTATTCCACTGCATTTCTCAATCTCATTAGACAAACCAGAACCAAATATTATATGATCGATAGTTAAAGATCCTTTGATTCTGCAACATGTTGTTCAGTAATTACAACCTACACCCTTTCATTTCCAAGTGGCAGTTCTTATACCCAAGTTGGAAATTTACACAGCAGAGATATTTCACATGTAAAACTTGTCGACACTTCATTCTCAAGGTTACCACGTTTGTTTCAAGCTTCCTTCCCCCATTTGTCTCAGCCATAGCGTCTTTTAAATAAGAAATGCCGCTTGGCTGGATCTTTGGGCTTGTTGCTCTTGATCTGTCCTTGCCCAGCAAGTTTTCGTCCAGTACTATAAAACGAAAAGGGTTAACAATGACGCGCGACTAAGAGGAACTAAGATCGAAACAGACAAAAAAGCTTAGGGACACCGGTGGTGCATAACACATCTACTAGTGAGACACTGCACCACTGGTGCCATATCTCATTCACCAAAAGATGAATCAGATAATCTCATCCTCCTACAATCAAAATAAAAAAATGAGAAAGCATACCGGTACTCCATGTAAACCATTCCATTTGCACCTGACATGGCACTCATGGATCCCATAGAACGGCGGCCTTTATGAAGGGCTATGTCATCTGCATCTTCTTCTAATTGCTCTAACCCAACTGCATCATCACCAGCACTCAACACCTGGTATGTATAAACATGTCAGAATTTCTATCCTGAAGAAGTTGAATGAAGTCTAAAGAGAATTTGGAAAGTAGCAAGATAGATAAGAATACTTTTGAGAGAAGAGATAATTGGTCTTCAAGCCGATGATAGCTCAAATCGGGTCCCGAATCAGGTGGAGGCAAACTTGTGATCACCTTTAAGAAACAAACAATAGATAAATTAATAAACTTCGAGAGATCCAATAACCGTAGTAGAATATGATCAATAACATGTTTCCAGTTCCCATAGGGTGTAAAAGCTGGCTTTTGCAAATTGCAGTAAACTGAACAAAAAACGAGATAACCTTGAGTACCTTAAAGCTCACAAAAAATATATTAAAAAAAAATGCGTACCTTAAAGCTATAACCTTGATCAATCAAGAACTGTTGTCTTTTAGTTGAATAGTACATCTCCTGGATAGCATTCAAGCTAAATATTCTGAGACACTCAATTCAAATATGCATGATATGCATGTTATAGTGTGCAGAATGGGGTGTTATATTAGCCTCTACATGAGTGTACGAAAAGACCTGTGCACCAAAACTAACACACAAACCAGTACAGGACCAGAGAACAACAAATAGAATTCAAGTTATGATGGAAATTCCTCTTATTATTGAATTATAAATGAAGCTGGAAGAACAGAGAGAGAGAGGAAAAAAAAAAAAAAAAAGAAAGAAACAAGGTGCTGCAATGGGAAGTATTCAAGAGACTCCCCTAGAGCTCTGCTCTAACATCCAGAAAGATATTCCACACACCCAAACGATCCCTCCCTCACCCCCCAATATTATTCCCATGCATTGAATACAAAGTAAATAACGTTGTTCCTGCCGCAAGAAGGAATGTCAACCCCTTCCTACAATTCAGCAGCCACTAGACAACCATAGGCACAGCCATACATAAATCAGCCACTGCATTTATTTATTTAAACACTCCAGCTCAACACTTGCCGTGCCTCACATACGTGAAGCAGATAGGAGGTTTGGCAGGGGATTTATCAGTGTACCCACTCCAAAAGTATTATCTAATAGCCCTATTTATAATGAAAATTAAAAATAAAATAAAATAAAATAAAAAGGAATAACTGACCTGTGTATCTGTTGACACAAGGGAATAAAAGAACGCATTGTATTCTTCTTTACCTCCTGCCATCCTATCCTGAAGCTTACCCTGTTGATTGCAATAATGCATTTAGTCAAACATTAGAAATATCAACATGTATGATAAGTGTAATTATTTCTTTACCAGGTAAACAAAAGTACGATGGCAATCAATAGGTAGCGCTAATTAATGTGTAAACAGAAATTTAGTGATTATGCATTGTGTAACCAGAAGAAGCCATATTCACCTTAGTTGATAAAAACTGTTAATTGTCCAGTAAATGTAATACTAGAAGATGGCAAGCGTCACACACGGAATAGTATGAAAACAAACCTTTGCCCTAAGAATACGACCCAGACGTTGAGCTTCCTGACGTCTTGAACCAGCATGTGACGAAATCTGAATGATCACATTGGCCTCGGGAATATCTATAGAATTATCACCGACCTGGAATTTTTAATAATTTAATCACCATTCTGGAGTTAACTAAAGGAATATCTAACAATTCCAGCTTATGATTAAAATATTTTTGTCCCCTATGTAAAAGATAAATATAACAAATACAAAAAGTAAGGGTTCTGTCGAGACATCAATGTATTCCCACCTTAAATAGGTATTACTATAATGAGGCTTGAATTTGTTAAAAAAATAAATTCATAACTTTCCACAGGCAAGGCACAGAGCTTAAATAAATAATTTAAAAGATGGATCCAGAGAAAAATAATGCATATCCATTATATATGGAAATCATTAGAGCCACCAAAACGAAATGGAGTACCTTGGAGAGGAAGATTGTGTTTACATCCCGACTAGTTTTGAAAGCTTCAAGAATTTTTGTCCTCTCCACATGGCTGCATGTCACAGTACATAGCTAGTGTTAGACATGAAAACAAACCCATTAAATAGCAATTCATATGGGAGAGCACATGTTGTTGGACAACCTGGTAGCACCATATATCATGGGTTTACGAAGTTTCATAGCATACTCCGTGAGTGCAAATAAGTTGTCGGCAAAAACAATTATCTTATCACCACGTTGTTGTTCGTGAAACCGTATAAGAAACTCACAGGCCCTAAACTTGTTTGGATTCATCACATACAGTGCCTGCAAATAAAGGAAGTCATTATCCATTTATCCTGTGAGTTGAATATTAAGTAACCACAAAGGATACAACTATAGTTGGGTACTCTGTTCGCCATACATAAGCCTTTGACCAATTCACTTTCACAAAAGACATAGACATACATAAGAAGATTAAAATAGCGACCTCATAACGAACTCTCCAGACATCAACTCAAGTTAAAAGACATTAGGAAACAGCAGGAGTACAAGCAAAAAGAAATGGGAAGAAGACAAACCAAAAGAGATCTCAGACTAGAAAAGAAACTGACGTCGTGATTCAACATTATAAAAAATCTCATATTTCCACAACCATCGAATAAGAAAGATGAGGCGCACAGAAATCTTGCACCAAGGAAAATGACCTTAGAATACCTGTTTTTTCTTGGAGTTCTCTTTCTTCAAATATTCAGCAAAAAACTCCTTCGTCATTGGACACCATACTTCAGCGCACTGTACGTTTGCTATAAATCCACCTTTTACCAAATCCAACCAGTTTGCTTCATACAATTTGGGACCAATAAGGAAGTTCAGATCTGTAATCCTCTCGTCCTCTCTCACCAGTGTGGCTACAATCACACAACAATTTTTCACTTCAAGGGCAAAAGAACTAAGTCTGCTTGTTATTGTACCTTTATTATACAAAGGGCATACATACCCGTGAGCCCAAGCTTGCAGTGAGATTTAGTGATGCTGATGACCTTTCTAAACATGTGAGCTGGAACGACATGCACCTGAGCAAAACAAATGTGATTTGATGTTCTTTAATGCCTTCATAATTTCTAAGCTAGAAATTTTGTGTGGTTACCTCATCCATAAGAAGTAATCCCCATTCTCTGTTTCTTATTTCTTCAATAATCTTTTCAGATTCTTCAGAACGTTTTCCCCCAAAAGCAACCATGTTATATGTTGTTACAACCACTCCAGCATTACCACGGAATCTTTCTTTGCTATCTGAAGTGAAACGACAAATTTGGTCCTCTCGGATGGTTGACCAGAGCTTAAACTGAAATGCCCACTGATCCACAGACACAGCATTTGTTGCTAAACAGAGGCAGCTCTTTTTAATTCGGCTGGCTGCAGAAACACCAACTAGAGATTTTCCAGCACCACAAGGCAGCACAATAATACCAGATCTTGCTCTTCCTGCACTTCCAGATAATGAAGTTTTGAGGCCAATGCTTATTGTATTTGTAAACTTACATTGAATGCACGACAATATGATTATGATTACTTAAGTTACTTGAAAACCCTAGGAATCGAAAGTTACATTGAAAGCTTGTTATACTCACAACCTAAAAGAAAAAAAAAAAAAAAAAGCACTGTTTTCTTTATATGAATATGATCTCAGAAGTTTCCAAATCAAGCAAACATATGATTCTATTACGTGGAATTGTATGATTAAATCTGCAAGCTAAGCATACTTCATACCGTTTCCAAACATTTTACTTAAGCTCTTCTCCTGATATGGTCTTGGTTGAGCTTGAGGCTTGAGTTCCATGTCAAGATCAGGATTGACCTGCAGCACCATATGAGCAAATATTTGGTTCCATACACCAGACATACCCACGAAATCAAAGAAAATCTCACACCAGCACAACTGACTAACAATCTATAGCAAGGAAAAGAATCTAGCAAACTTATGGTCCCGTGTCTGAAATCATACTCCTCTAATTATCCTCCAGTACAACTGACTAACAATCTATAGCAAGGAAAAGAATCTAGCAGACTTACGGTATCATTTCTGAAATCATACTCCTCTAACATGGGATAATTTAGAGCATTTGGCAAGCAACGTTGCTTCACATTTTCAACCTGTGAATAATAAAATCCAGCATAAAAAATCTTTCTGATGTTGTGCAAGAGAGGATTCAAATAAAGTGATCTACTAACCAAAATAAAATAATCTGCACAAAGCAACACCGTCAATCCTTACATTAGACTTGCATGTCATTTTTTATGGGCAAAAAGAAAGGTTATAATGGATTAAACAAAGGCATTAATGAACCACCATCCACTGCAACCCGAAAATAAATAAATAAAAACTCATGCACCAGCAGGACACAAATTATCTCTCTAAATGACGAACTTTGAAAAGAAATGGACAAAACTAAACTAGATATCCAATTATAACACCTCAGTGATTAACTATAATGCTGTATACAAAGTACAATTGGCAGAAGTGACACAAGACATGATAAAAGTAGGGTCCATAGTATCGAAACCCCAAAAATACACCAATAGTATACCTGTGAAGGATCAATTTCGAATGAGTGAGTTTCTTTTTCTTCGGCTGCAGCAGCCAATTCTGCTTCATTCAGCAACCCATCATGACTATTACCCATCTCACCCATACTTTTGCTAATAGTAAATCCATCGTTTCCTTGCAAACCCTATAAAGAACTGTAGTGAGATACATTTCACAAGACAGTCCAGTATGCAGACATGGGGAAAGGTAAGCGAAGTATAATACCTGTAAGCAACTAAAATGATCAAACTGAGCTTGTTCCAAAATGATCAAGCTAAATAAGTACAATGCTGTATGAACTTCTAAAAGCCAAAAATTAAGTACATGCTATAAGAAGAGATAACAAGTTATAAACTACCATAACCACCCATAACAGATCCATTGAAGTTAATCTTACACCATCTAAAACCTCCAACTAATCAATGCAATTAAGGATAAGGAGCACAACAATGAATTGTCAGGACAACAAAAAATGCCTCTCTAAAAACTATATCATATCAAGGAACTGACCTCAGAAGTAATCCTTGCTCGAGATATAACTTCATCCTTGAGCAAATTCTTTAGCACCTGAAAATAATTAACAAAAAAATATTAGTCCTCCAAGAGCCATTATAATGATATTTAAGAAGAAGAAGAAGAAAAAAGGAGTACAGTTGTAAGTATCTTGCCTCCGGGAATGGGGATTCAACAAAGTACCGGTTCTTCTTAAGCACAAGTTTCACTTTACCATAGTTGGCCGTAGAACCATGTATGAAGTCTATCATCTCTTTTGGGAGCTTGGTCTTCGAAAGTTTATTCAAAACAGCTATGATTGTTTCAGTTTCTAGACCAACAGATACCGCAGCATACAATGAGTGCGGCGTCAAGTTGTATTCATGCATCGATTCCGGCCTAGATATCAGTCATAAACATAAATATTCAAAAAACCCCATAAAAATTATAAACTGAATTTCGACTCCAATTATGTTCAAGACTCGAAAATTTGATACCTGCAAACGGGTTCAGCAATGGCGATAAGGAAATCGTAAGCTTGTTTATACAAAGGTGAGAATGTTTCAAGGAAAATGCGTCCATCAGCACAAGCCCACAAAGGCCTATTGGCGTGGTCAGGTTTCAACTCTAATTTGCTAAAATCCCTCTTTTTCCCCTCACCTTGAATCCAATCACAATATCACGATAATCAATCAAAACCCATAATTCTCAAACCACAAAACCCGAAACACAATCACCAAAAACTCAAAAAAATAAAAATAAAAAATAAAAACCACCATACCATCACGCAAATCATCATCCACTTCATCCCCAAAATACCCATCATCGTCTTCAACAAATGTACTCCTTTGCTCTTCCTGTATCCATACCCTGATCGTATTAAAAACGCAATAACATTTAAAAAAAAAACAAAAAAAAAAAGGAAAAACATTACAATGAATGAAACCAACCTTGGCAGATGATTTGTGCTTCTTATGGGGTCGACCCTTTTCACCTGAAACATCAAAAAGAATAATTAGCCCAAAATATTACTAAATCTTCCCCAAAAAAAAAAACGATATGGGTCTGAGGAAAAAGGAAGATAAGGAGAGAATACCGTGTCCCATAGCTTCTCTAAATCAAAATTATAGCTTTTAAGCTGGAGATTATTCTTGAACTGCACGTGAAATGTATCGATATCAATGTGATCGGCTTGAAGTAGATTGAATGGTCTGAAACCCGAGCCAGAGAGCTGTGTGTACGGAATTTGGAGAGGGTTCTCTTCTTCTTCTTCTTATGTGTTTCAATGGAGCGAGCGAGGTCGAGTATTATACTACGGGCCCAGGGAAGAGGGAACCGCCTCTACGTACAAGAGGAGGTGGTGGCACGCGCTGTTAATTCGAGCGGGACCCACGACTGAAGTTAAAAGCCCAACTTATTAAAATAAATGTACCACCAATTGAATTGAACAAATCACACTGCTAATGTTTTAGTATTAAAAATTTCATTTTAAAAATCAGTATCTCAATTATTATCCATTAAAATATAAGGAAATTACATCCAAGGTTAAATTGTATTTTCTCCTAATTATTGGGGTTATTGAGTTATGCCCCAGACTAATTTTTGTTGCAAAAATTTCTCCTATATTTTCTTTATTTATTATTTATTTAAAATAATAATAAAAAAACTTATTCATTTTTTCTCCTCTTCTCGCCTTCTTCTCCTTTTGTTCCACCAGTCCTCCTATATGCAAAAAAAAAAAAAAAAACAAAACAAAAACAAAAAAACAAAATGAGCTCAAAAATATCAAATAATCAAAGGAGCTTTAGATATGATCAATTACCACTATCATTCAGTCATTTGAAGAAAAAAAATTTATAAAATACGGCGGGATGTGTTTTTCAGTATGGTTTTTATTATAAAAATACAGTTTTCAAAAAACATATTTAGAAACATACCATTTTTTAAAATAATAACTAATAACCAATATTCAGTTTTCGAGTATTAGTAACTAGTAACCAAATGTATTTATAATTAGTATCTGATATCCGGTAACTAATTTTTAAAAACTAGTAACCAGTGATCATTTAAAAAATGGTTTTTTCTAAAAAATTTTAAAAAGCTATATTTTTTTTAATAAAAACCGTACAGAAATTGAAAAAAAAAACTTATCTCCGTATTTTTGTAATTCTTTTGAGCTTCTATTGGTACAAGTGTTAGAAACGCTACATCTTATAGGTACTCAAAAGTCATTTTGGCCCAAACTAATCCAAGTCAGGAGCCCATATTAAGATAGCCCAATAGAAGAGGAAGAGAGCCTCAAGAGATATTCGGGTCGTGCCCGTCAACCATAGCCGGTTCGGTTCGCACACCGGTTCGTATTGGAGAGCAAGACACGGTTTATTTGTGGGCTTTTGAAGCTTTGATCTTCTCTGCAACTATTCTTCTTCTTCTTCTTCTTCCTCGACTCAGACTAACTCTCTCAGAGGAGGAGACGACGCCTCAGAAATGAGTGGCCACGATTCCAAGTACTTCTCCACCACTAAGAAGGGAGAAATCCCTGAGCTCAAGGAGGAGCTCAATTCCCAGTACAAGGTCTTCTTCTCTCTCTCTCTTCATGTATATTATATGTAATATGTATATGTGGATCTCCGATCTGCATCGCTTATGTTTTCCATATTTAGATCTGTTGATTCGTTGCGTAGATTGCTTTTTGAAACAATTGGAATTATGCCTTCATTTCGTGTATAGATTCTGGATTTGGGTTGTTGTGTTGTTTATGTTAATGATCTACGTTCTGTTTGTTTCCCGAGAAACTGGTGGGAAATGGGTAGGAAATTCTGAATTTTGTTGAATTCATTGTGGGTTGCTCGAGTTACTGGGAGAGGTAGTTTGTGATTTGCATCTTGGGATCTATAATCTTTGGCAAATAATTGACTAGGAAGTAGAAAAAAAAAAAAAAAACTCTTATTCTATCATGTAAACTTGATTTGGGAAAATGGAATTGTTGTTATGTTAATGGGTTTTTGAAGGTTGTTTGGTTATGTTGTTCTTGTTCCAGAATCACATTCTTGTTTGATGGGTCATGTAGGATAAGAGAAAAGATGCTGTTAAGAAAGTGATTGCAGCTATGACAGTTGGGAAGGATGTTTCATCGCTCTTCACCGATGTTGTGAATTGCATGCAAACTGAAAATTTGGAGCTGAAGAAGCTTGTTTATCTGTACCTCATAAATTACGCGAAAAGCCAGCCGGACTTAGCAATACTCGCAGTGAATACATTTGTTAAGGTGGGTTACGTCTTCTACATTTTGTTATTGACACCAGCATATCACTTGGACTGAAACGGTTATGGGAAAAAAAAAAAAAATGAAGTGTCTTTAGTGAACGTTCCATTATCATTTCTGCAGGATTCACAGGACCCAAATCCTTTGATTCGTGCTTTGGCCGTACGCACAATGGGTTGCATTCGTGTTGATAAAATTACAGAATATCTTTGCGATCCCCTTCAGAGGTGTCTTAAGGTAGATATTTACAGTTGAAAACTTTCAGCTTTCTAGGCTTTTCCTAATGGGAATTAAGATTCTGATATTTACAGTAGATATTTAAAGTTGTTTTACTTTTGCCCATGTTCTACTTTTCTTGCGGTTTATTATCTCTGTACTGATTAATTTTATATGTTGATAGGATGATGATCCATATGTTCGCAAGACAGCAGCCATATGTGTTGCCAAACTTTATGACATAAATGCTGAGTTGGTTGAGGATAGGGGTTTTCTTGAATCTCTCAAGGATTTGATATCTGACAACAATCCAATGGTTGTAGCAAATGCTGTGGCTGCTCTTGCTGAAATTCAAGAGAATAGTAATAGACCAATTTTTGAGATCACTAGTCACACCCTCTCAAAGCTGCTTACGGCTTTAAATGAATGCACTGAGTAAGTTTATTTCATTTTTTTCAAAAGATCTTGAATAATTGTATTGTTTAATTTTGTCATTGAAAAATAACTTTGATATCACATAATTAGGTCTTCTTGGTTGGTATATATCATTGTTGATACAGTTTTTCTGTTGACTCCGCATTCAATGGCTGTGCAAGTTATTTCTTTGAGATTCCTTAGCTTTTTGTTGTCTGACATGAACATGATAATTTCCAGGTGGGGTCAAGTTTTTATACTGGATGCTCTTTCTAGATACAAGGCAGCTGATGCTCGTGAAGCTGAGAACATAGTAGAGCGAGTTACACCCCGACTACAACATGCTAACTGTGCAGTTGTACTTTCAGCTGTGAAGGTGATGCTTTGGTTAATCATTCGGCGTCATCTCATTATTACTAACGTGTTAATATTTGTTTCCTTTCAACATCCACCCTTATAACAATCTTTCCCATATCTTTTCCTTGCAGATGATACTGCAACAAATGGAACTTATAACTAGTACTGATGTGGTTAGAAATCTTTGCAAGAAGATGGCTCCTCCACTTGTGACATTACTCTCTGCTGAACCTGAAATACAGTATGTTGCATTACGGAACATCAACCTTATAGTACAAAGACGGCCTACAATCCTTGCGCATGAAATTAAGGTGAATCTTTATCTGTCTATATGTTGCCTCTTCATTCTAACTTTTAATGTTGTATACTCCCGTATATGCACAACAATAGCTGTTACTTGTGCTTGAAGTCGTGGTCTCGCTATAGTGAGATCTTGTCTCACATTAGTTAGTTTTTTGCTAGGTGTTCTTCTGCAAGTATAATGATCCCATTTATGTGAAGATGGAAAAGTTAGAAATCATGATTAAGCTTGCTTCTGACCGAAATATAGACCAGGTATGTTGAATATTTCTCGTACTTAAAAGAATTCTGATTAAACTTCTTTATTGCTTATATAATAATCCGAGTTTAATTTAATTTTGCCTTTTTTGCATGATAATTCTGTAGGTTCTATTGGAGTTTAAAGAGTACGCTACTGAAGTTGATGTGGATTTTGTTAGGAAGGCAGTTCGTGCCATTGGTCGCTGTGCCATCAAATTAGAAAGAGCAGCTGAGCGGTGCATCAGTGTTCTACTTGAATTGATTAAGATTAAGGTGAATTATGTGGTTCAAGAGGCTATTATTGTGATCAAAGATATCTTTAGGAGATATCCGAATACGTAAGTTATATTATTTCTGATTTGTAATAAGAATGATTTTTCCTTTTCTCCATCATAACTATTTACATTAAATCTGTAATTGCTTTTGCAGCTATGAGTCCATCATTGCAACACTATGTGAGAGTCTTGACACTCTAGATGAACCAGAAGCTAAGGTAAATATGTTCCTTCCTCTGTTACTAAACAAGCTCACAGCTTAATATCTCATTGTTTACTCATTTTTACCAAGCAATATGGTCTTCATCTCTTTGTTCCTTTAGGCATCAATGATCTGGATAATTGGTGAATATGCGGAAAGAATTGATAATGCTGATGAGCTCCTTGAGAGCTTTTTGGAGAGTTTCCCTGAAGAGCCTGCACAAGTCCAGTTGCAATTGCTGACTGCTACTGTCAAACTGTTCCTTAAGAAGCCAACTGAAGGCCCTCAGCAGATGATACAGGTCTGCTTAGTATTACTTACACTGAGTGATCCCTACTTCTGAATTTAAGATTAGTTATGTCTTTCTGATGTTTCTGAACATTAGTGCAAGAAAATATGTGTATAGAGCTGCTTTAGATTATAAAGTTCAATTCTAAGACATTCTCTCAATGTACTGAAATGGGCTTACCAGAGCTTTGCATGAGACTCTTCACCCAAACTTAAATTAATTTGCCGAATTGGAATCCTTTTCTCAAAGCATGTTTACCTTCCGAATTTCATTCTTGCTTCTATGCACATCTATGTTTCTTGTTTAGCTTGTCTGTTTCACGGCAGGAAACTATACCGAATGATTAGTAAATTGTTTTGTCTATGCACATTAAACTATCGAGTCATTTGAATTTTGTGTTTTTTCATGCTTGACAAAACAACTCGTTTATGGCTACTAGTGTTAAGGCATCTACCACTCTGGTTGAGAGATTGTAGTGTTTTTGTTTGGATCTAAAACCTGATCTCTGTTTGTAAGTTCAGTTGCCCATAACTAATGAAGGATAGCCTATTGAGAATTTCCGTTGCCAACATGAGTTATTTCAGATATTGTTCTGAGTAAATTCTCACAATATTGATTCATGTTTACAGGTAGTCTTGAATAATGCAACTGTGGAGACAGATAACCCTGATCTGCGGGACCGCGCTTACATATATTGGCGTCTCTTATCAACTGACCCTGAGGTGTGGTTTGGCAAAGATATGATATTGTTTCTCTGAGAAAGGAGTAGCTTTGTTGCTTATGAATGTCTTTGTATGCATGTCAGAACAGTCACTATAGGAGGTTTCATTTATATGCCACATTTAGCGTAGATCCTTGGGTGAACCCTACATTGTTAGATAATGGACTTAAATCTTGATTTTATCTGATGTGGTTGGACCTGATTATATAGCTAATATCTTCCCCTATGTCATTTTGGGGTGTTTAAGGTAACAACATCTTTTTTAGATTCCTGCTCAAGGGGGTCTGTTGACTTGATAGATGGCTTGTACATGGGTCTTTGTTGCGAGTGCATGCAATGGTAGATGCTATCAGGTATGCATTACTTTTATTGTGTGTCTGATGGGCTACTTTTTGTGACATAGGCTGCGAAGGATGTTGTGTTAGCAGAGAAGCCCGTGATTTCTGATGATTCAAACCAGCTTGAACCAACTCTTCTTGATGAGCTTCTTGCCAACATTGCTACATTATCTTCTGTGTATCACAAGCCCCCAGAAGCATTCATAACACGTGTGAAGACCACAACCCAGAGAACTGAAGATGAAGAATATGCTGAAGGGAGTGAAACAGGGTATTCTGAATCTCATGTTGCTGATGGTGCTGCATCTCCACCAACTAGCTCTGACAATGTTCCATATGCTGCGGCAAGACAACCAGGTCCTGCAGCTACACCAACTCAACCAGCACCTGCTGCTCCAGTGCCAGATTTACTAGGTGATCTGATAGGCCTGGATAATGCCATTGTCCCTGTTGATCAGCCTTCTACTCCGGCTGGGTAAGTGTGGTGGAACATGAAAGCTGTCTGATTGTTGGTGGTTAAATGAGTAGTTGTAGGGAGTATTCTCTGCATGTTTGAATTACACTTTTTTTTTGGTGGGGATGTGGGTGGGTATTTATTATTTAGAATGACTGCAGCTATAAGTTGAGTACGAATTGTAGGATCTAGAAGATGAATGTGGCTGTTAGAACACACACTTAATACTTGCAATGTTTGGTTTGACAACTGTGGTTGATGCTCTGGATGGGACTTACCGGATATTCTGGTGTTTATTGCAGCCCTCCTTTGCCTGTTTTACTGCCTGCATCAACTGGTCAAGGTTTGCAGATCAGTGCTCATTTGACTCGAAGGGATGGTCAAATATTTTACAGTTTATTGTTTGAGAACAACTCACAGATTCCTCTTGATGGTTTCATGATTCAGTTCAACAAAAATACGTTTGGTCTTGCAGCTGCTGGACCCTTGCAGGTAGTTATTAAGTAAATTGTTCTGTTTTTTCATCCCTTACCTCTGGAGGCTAGTTTTAACCCAATGCATTGTGTTCTGTTAGGTTCCCCAATTGCAACCTGGCTCGTCTGCGACGACTCTTCTGCCAATGGTTGTGTTCCAAAATTTGTCGCAAGGTCCTCCAAGCTCACTTCTGCAGGTTGCCGTGAAAAATAATCAACAACCCGTCTGGTACTTCAATGATAAAATCTCATTACATGTGTTCTTTACTGAGGAAGGGAGAATGGAGCGTGCAAGCTTTCTTGAGGTAAAATTACTTTCCTCTCCTGTTGGCTTTTATTCGCTTTTTTTATTGCATGTGCTATTTTTGGTGAAAACACATATCATGACATTCATTGCAATGTTGTTCTTGCAAAGCGTGTTGCTTATAGTTGTAGTTTCATAGAAATGACCTCTTTGCTTCCCTGAAAATAAAACGTAAACTCCTTTTCTGTATTTCGATTTTGTAATGCCTTAATTAGTTTGAACCGAAGAAATGTCCTTACTTCATGTTATACTTGACAATCCTTTCAATATACATGTGTTAAGTGCTATCTGACATGAGGCCATGTTTGTACTTTGACACTAGTTTAGGTCCAATTTTCCCAAAATCTGATATTCATAGAAGGGGTGTATTACTCAATGTTAGTAGATTGAAAAGGTTCTTTATTGAAAAGTATATTCAGTGCTAGAACATAGCTTAGCAGGGACCTCTGTTATGGTGAAAGTAGTAAAATGACCTCTATACAAAAGAATACAGTAGGCATGCTCAAAATAAAATTTATTGAAAAAAGAGGTTCTAGAAAGAGTTTTGAAACAGGATAGGATAGGATAGAATGCTACTCGGTTTGACCTTGCATCACCTTGTTGGAGTTGTGATGTGGCATGTTGCATGTACTGAGATTCAGACATTTGATTGGGTTGAATAAGTCTTGGTTATAATAATGCATGTCCCTAATGCAGACATGGAGATCCCTTCCGGACTCGAATGAGGTCTCAAGGGACTTCCCTAATGCTGTGATAAGCTCTGTGGAAGCAACACTAGACCAGCTGGCTGCTTCGAACATGTTCTTTATTGCAAGACGCAAGCATGCAAACCAGGATGTTTTCTACTTCTCTGCGAAACTCCCTAAAGGAACGCCTTTCTTGATCGAACTTACTACAGTCGTTGGAAACCCGGGAGTCAAGTCTGCAATCAAGACTCCGAACCCTGAAATGGCACCACTTTTCTTTGAATCTATTGAGGCTCTCCTTAGGGTTTGATTCTGTTTATATTTTTTCCCATTAATATTTTTTGTTAGTGTTTGTAAAATCAGTCCCGGCCATTGAAGTTTTGGTTGATCTTGTCTTTTTCTGTTATTCTTTGTACCTTACCTGTTTTGCCCACTTATATTGAGTTGAAACATTCAAACTCAGGCTAATATGTATCAGCAGTTTTACAAATTTCGGTTACTTGATATTGTAGTTTGTTTGAAAGGGTTCTGAGATTCAGAGCATGTAATCTAAGTTCTGAACTAGCAACTTTTTTAAAAAAAAAAAAAAAATTATAATTTGGTCCACATATATATTCAAATTCTTAGTTTGAGTTATTTATCCTTTTCGCAAACAAGGCAATGTATAGTAGTTTTCCACGCCCAGCTCCTTTATTTAAAGATGGTCTCAAATTATTATCTCAATTAGTCAATTTCAAAGTAATTCCTCGAACTTAGACAATAAGTTTCGGTATAATCTGAATTGATTAAGGGATAATGATATAGATATGTGAGATGATATCATCTTTTTGTTTTTCTGAATCATGAGATGATAATCCTTAACTTCCATGCTTCATCTGTGAACATTAATACTATATTTCACTATTAAATACCAATAGTTGTTTTCATCTTAAAAGGCATTCAAATACGATCAACAATTACGTAACAGACACACTTTCACTATCATTGGATTTCTTCTTTATAGATAATTTTATTTGATGTAACACCGAAAATAGGAGCAGAGGTTAAATTAAGTTCTTTTTTTTTTTTTTGAGAAAATTGTTTCATTGGAGAACACTTTGACACCAAGAAGCCCAGTCGTATTAGCCTTCCATGAAGTCTTACATTATAAACATCGGCACATTTTTTTTCCTACATAAAAATATAAATAAGTAAATAAAATCTTTCATTTTGGCCCAAGATATGGTGTATTCACTCAAGTTCTGTGTCTCGGTACTCATCTTCTTTTCTTTCTTAGTAGCTTTTGGTTATTCAACTGGTCAAACTTCAAGACTTTCTGGCTTCTATGTTCCTACCACAAAGCTTCGCCCTTATTACTGGACCTACATAAGAGGTTAACAAGCAGTTTTCTTGTATGCATACATATGTAAACATATATAAGCGTGCATTCATGAGTATGCATATCCATACATATATATGATCACTCCATTGAACAATATGGATAGAGAGATTTTCATCAGCAGTATAAATGTTACCTGAAAGTTATACTACTCTCACTTCTTCATGGTCTCAACACCTTAAATATATATATTTTTTTCTTTTCATGTATGTTTGTATTCCAAATGTGAAAAAAAAAAACTATAAATTGTTAAAATCATTCGAAGTTAAGCTGGTTTCTGTTGTATAACTATGCTTTGTTTCAGTTGAGTTGCCGCTTAATTTTTGGTCAGCAACCATTGCCACTGACTCAGATGTGAACCTTGTGAGTTTCTCTAAACATGCCTCAGACTATGCATTTCAGATTTTGGAATTCAGATTGAACTTTTTCTATCCAAATAGATGGAAGTCAAAGCTATGGGACTTGCTTCTACCCTTGTCCTATTGCTCTTATATCTGTGTTTGGTGCTGCTGGACCTTGAAAACTTGAAAAAGCATTCCAAGGAAAGGTTACCAATTATATGCTTTAGAGATGGAGGTCCCCCTCTTCCTGATTTCTCAAGAGCTTCTTTGAGAGGCTTAGGTAAATTCAATTAAAAAGAAAAGAAAAAGGGTTGCTTTAAATATTGACAGAATTCCATTATGTTGTTTTGAAATATCTAATCTCATTTGTTCTGGTCTCTAACTGTAATACTTTTATATGTAGTTCTTGGTTCAAACTTTTAAAAGGAGTTCTTTTTTGTTTTTCCAGTGATTAATCACTATAATGTTTCTGCTGGAAATGTTCAATATCTTCAGACTGGGGACAAGTGTTACCCTTTGCAGAAAAGGCTCACATTTAAAATGCCTTATGGACAGGTTGGTTACGTTCTTTCAATTTAATGGTCAAGATTCATAACAAGTTTTGACTAAAAAATTTTCTTCTTTTTCTCATGAAAACATAAAATTTTAACAAGCTGTTCACTCCGGGAGTCTATTACGCTGGCCTATTCAATGGACTCGGAAATATTAGAACTCAGTCCCATGTGGTACGTCGATTGCATTTCCTACTACATAATATGTGTTCTTTTTTATAAAGCTTTTTCCTAGAAAATTTATCTCCATTTGTTTTCGAAATCCAATCTACAGATCAAAAGAGGCTCCACATACTCCCTTGGTGCAAATGTAACAGTGGAAGGCTGTCTGGACCCAACAAAAAAGGGCCAGTATTGTGATCAGACAGTTGAGGATCTTCAAAACAATCTTCAAAATGATGGGATTTTAATCAATCACACTATAAATTTGTCTTGTAAATATGGAGCCAAAGATATACTCCTTAGATACATTCATGCCAATCCAAGTAACAGCAAAAGCTAAATGCATTGCTTTCAATCGAACTCTTTCCACGAAGAACATAGCAGTTGGTAATGAAGTATCTATAATGTGCCATGCTCGCTGCAACGGAATCCCAGATGTGTCTTTATATGATTATTCCAGCAACTTAAGTAAATCCTCTTTAGTCATCCCAGTACCAAAGTGTCCTAAGTGGTATTTTTCAATTCAGGCTGTCTACCAGCCAAAATTTCAAGAAGAAAAGCTGGAAGAAGAAGTAGAGGTTTGTTTATCGATCGAGTGGGAAGTGATTTATTGCAAAGATGGGAAGGATGGACCAAACTGTGCAGGGGAAGAGCATGAACTTAAGGTTTGTAGTTTAGCAAAGCACTCATTTGAATAATTAGTCCACATATTTTAACAAGCTGTTTTATATTATTACATAAGAGTCAAATCTAACATAAATGGGAAAATTTTGTGCTGACTTCTGTAGGAAGTTGACCAAGCTAATCCAACTGTTCCTATTCTATATTTGCCAGACATCAAAAACCAATCCTCAAGATCAGCTAATTTTTCTTTGGAACCCCTCTTAAGCAAGTCTTTGCATGAAGAGAAATCAGTTTATGGTTGGACTTATTTTTATATGTGGACTTATGCAGCGGGAGAAAATATTCACATTCAACTTGTAGCAGACAAAACATTGAACTATGCAATATATATTAGATACTATGGAGTGCCAACTTCTGAGTTCTGGGACTATAAATATTCGAATCAGAAAATCGATGGCAAGAACAACCCCTTTATTAAATTGTATAATTCAACTCAAAAAAGAGTCAATTTGTACGTCTTGTATGTCTGTTTCCATTAAATCATGTCCAAATCGATGTTCTGATCATGGAACATGTATGTATGGTACAGAGGCAAGTGGATTAGCCTCCTATAGGTTAGTATTATTTTGACTTGTTAACTTGGCATATTTTGTGGAGATAATTTCTTTTATTGTACACTTTTCAAGGGATAAAGGAGTTTGGATTCGAATGAATCTTTTAGTTATAGCAGCAAAATATTCATGTCCCTTGTGCAATGTTCTTATACAGCTCGGTATAATAAGCTTTTCCCCCTTTCTCAGCTACTGCTACTGTGATAGAGACCATGGAGGATTTGACTGCAGTGTTGATTTAAGCCGAAAATGGCATTCATTTTCTCTCATTGCTACAAATGCAGTAGCTTTTCTTCCAGCCTTTAGGGCCCTTTATCAGAAGGTAAAATCCAAATATTTGTCCCTAAGAAGTTGATGTCTATAAAAACAATCAAAGCTACAAGCTGTACTATTTTCCAAATCGCCTTGATCAGGAATGTCCGGAGTGGATAGTCTTCTTGTCTAGTGGAATTTCAAGTGCGCTATATCAAGCCTGTAATGAACGTACCTATTGTATTCTACACTTCAGTGTTTTACAGGTACTACGAAATAAATCTTACCATCTTCACCATTTTCATATTCACATATGCTAAAACTGCTATACAATTTGTTCTATAAGTTCCAAAAAAGGCAAAAAAACATCTTATTACACATACCATGATTCACTTCTTTAGAACTTACTCTTCGGTTTATATCTTCTAATTCTTTGATTTTTTTCAATTGGTCAAACATGATTTATTGCCTTCAAGCATGTTTTGCTTTCTGGGTTTTTCAGTTTATGGACTTCTGGTTGTCTCTCTTGGCTGTGGTGAGCACTTTTGTGTACCTAACAAATGTTAATGAAGCTACAAAAAGAACTATTCATACAGTTGCAACAATCACTATTGCCCTCACGGCTGTAACTGGTCCAACCAGGTATTACATAGAAGTACAGTCATTATTAATTAAACAACTTTGGTTAAATACGTTTAGTGGTAAAATCTGAAAATTTAAGCTCACTTTGGCTATAATGTAGGTCAATTAATATTCCTATTGTACTATCATTGGGAGTTGCAAGCCTTCTTATTGGTTGGCTAATAGAGTTTTGCACTCAAAATAAGTCATTGTCAGTTCCATCAAGAACATGGTTACAGTTCCCTGAGAGGTATATACTATATCTGTATTATTGGTTTCAATAAATTCTGAAGCTTTTAATTATAGTTAAAATGTGGGGTTAGACCAGAAATGGCCTAATTGAATTAGTTGGATTTTGTTCATTTAATGATAAATAATTATTAGATTAATCTGATAATATATATATATATATATTTTTTTTTTTTTTTTGCAGATGGGAGAATGTGAAAATCTGGTTCCTTAATCTAGTAGAGACAATTTATAAATACTTCAATTTTTTTGATGTCTCTAATATTACTCTATTAAAAATAAATCAATATCTTACCAGCCTTTTTTCGAGGGGAATTTGGCAAAATAAATAAAAGAATTTTTGTTATTATTATTTCTTAATCTTGTGTTGACTTGATTTGCAGTTCATGGCATGTTTGTATATATATATATACACTCGTGCCTTGTTTTTCCTCTGCTCAAAAGCAAATAGAAGCAATTGGGAACCCAAGAAGGCAACTCTAAGGATGACGAGGATCCAGAACACAAAAATGGGGAACCAGGAGAAAATAAACTTTGCCAATCATAATATTTTTTTTTTTCTTTTTTGAAGATATGAATTCTCAGAAATTAGTGTCACAATCAATACAATACAATATAATACAAGTAGCTGCAGTTTTTTTTTTTTTTATTTATATATTTTTTAAACTTGTGAGTAAAGTGCTTTTATTGTTTAATTTTGCAAACAATTCTAACTGTAAAAGTTCCCTTGCTTCGGAATCCAAACGAATCCAGTGACAAAGTATCCCCTCAATAGCTCATCATTCTTTTTACTGTGTTTGATTTAATTTAATTATTTTTTTTTTCCCTCGTATTGTTTAAATATTGAACAACTAAATTGAGCAAACACAATCCACGGGTCAAATATTTTATAATCTTCAATATTCAATTTTACATTACTTAGGTTGTTTTTGTAAGAAGTATTTTTTATATTACTTAGGTTTACTCCAAATAAGCCAAGTTGAAGTGAAGTGAAGAGAAGAGAAAAATTGAGCTTTGAAAGGACCGGTGAGAGATTCTAGGCAATGGCCACAATTTAGAGCGAGTGAAGGTTTGAGTAAGAGTGAGTAAGGGGGTATCTTCAACTCTTCTTGCACACTCTAAGCTGGTCTTCTTATCTAGTAAGGTGAGCATGTTAACCAAGTAGCGTCATTACACTCTACGGATACGGATGAGCCTCTTCTTAATAAGCTCATTCATTCCATCGAGTGTGCTCACTAGAATAGCTACAAAGTCCAAGCTGGTTTTTTTTATGACCTGTCATTTATGTCATTTTTTAAGAGTTTTTTTTTTTTTTTTTTTAATTGACATTGATGATACTCTCAAAAATGTCATTTTGAAAAGAAAAGAGAAAAAAATAGTTCGGCCCAAATTACTCTCATTCTGTCCCATTTCCCTTTCGTTTTGGGCTTCTAAATGGGATCCCCCTCAAGCATGGCTTAAGTAGGTAATTGCCACTTTTTTCAAAAGTTTAACTAAATTTGCTATTACTGTTAGATTCTACCACTTTTAGGAGAGAATAAGTCAACAATTCATCGAGAATGTATCAAGAATCTATTAATAATCTGTCAAGATCGATATTGATATCAAGAATCTATCAAGACTCCATCAAAAATTTATCAATATTGTCAAGAATCCGCGAAGAATTCATCGAAAAATCAATATTGTCAAGAATCCGCGAAGAATTCATCGAAAACTCATCAGGATCATTGTCGATGTCAAGAATCCATAAAAAATCTGTCAAAATTGTCAATAATTTATCAAAAATTAATTAAAATTGCCTTGATATCAAGAATCATTCAAAAATTTATCAAGATCGTTAAGAATTCATCAAAAATTCATCGAGAATTTATTTAAAAAAAATGGTGTATAGGTAATTTACAAGCGTTGGGTTGATGATAAACAAGCCCACGTTGCAAATGGTCCCACCATGAGCATCGTACTCGTACCTGCTCTCTCTCTCTCTCTCTCTGAAAACTTTAATTGATAAATAAACGATCGGAGAAAGGGAAAAAGGAAAAGCCGATTCATTCATTCATTACTCAATTCTCATCGTCAATCACACCACCCTGCTCTTCTGAGTCCCGAGTTGACTCACCGATTCCATCCTCAAACTCAAGGTCAATCTCTTCTCCAAACCCTTTTTTTTGTGATAAATTTTCTTATTTCATTTACTGCTTCAGCTCAAATATTCAGGTAGATCCGTATAATAGTTCGTATATTTACTTTACTGAATTTTTCTTTTATTTATATCTTCTTTTTGAGTGTTGGGTTAAGGTTGATTTGTTCTCATGGATTTTATTTATTTTTTTTTTAAAAGAGGGGTATGATATTGTTGTATAGTTGTCAGGTGAGAAAATGCAAGAAAATTAAGGAGAAATGGAATTTAAATTTTGAATTTATTGGATCATACATGCTCTTAGAATTTAGAGATCTTAAGGAGATTTATGCTACTAAGCTTAAATTCAACCTTGTGTACACTTATTAAATCATAATACTGAAAGGCATCTAATATAGTGATTTTTTCTTTTCCCGGTACTGATAGATGCCATATCCAAGAGAAGGAAGGTCAGTTTTTCATTCAGTTTTAGTATTTGGAATTGTGGGTTTATTCACTTGGTTATGATATGGGTCATGCGTAATAGGGGAAATTGTGTTCCCTCAGTTGGTATTACTCTTTTGTTTATTATGTTTTAGGTCTCCTTCACCACACTCACCTGGGCCTGGCAGAGGGCGTCGGTCTAGATCATTTTCGAGGTCAAGAAGAAGCCGCTCCAGGTATATGGGATTCTCTAAGCTGTAAAAAATTTTCTTTTTTTTTTTTTTTTTTTTATGTGTATCATATCAACTATCAAGCTGATATTTGATAAGCTGAAAGGAATTTGGTTTTGGGTTTTGTTGCGACAGGAGTCGTGATTCTGATGGCATCGCCAATCCTGGGAATAACTTGTATGTGACGGGCTTATCCACTAGAGTTACCACGAGTGATCTTGAAAAGTATTTTGGAAAAGAAGGAAAGGTATGGTTAATTGCAAATTTAGATGCTTGATGATTGAATATTCGTCATTTGTGAGAACTCAGAAGTTACCGTTACAAAAGTTGATGCAGATTTATTGTGATTATTCATGTGAACTGTGAATCTGTAACTCAGAGTTTATTGTGACTGGTTTTCTGTAGTATCAGGGAGTCATGACCATGTTGTGTGGTTAGCCATGAATTAGGAAGCGTGTGTACACTAATCTAAGCATGGGAAGAAACTCTTAAGCTGTTAAATGGAGTTTGACATCTCAGTTTTGCTATCAGGTTTTGGAGTGCCATCTGGTTACAGATCCTCGCAGCAAGGAATCCCGTGGATTTGGCTTTGTCACAATGGAAACTCTTGAAGATGCAGACCGCTGTATTGAGCATTTAAACCGTTCAGTGCTAGAAGGTCGATTAATCACTGTAGAAAAGGTATTAGTTTCCGTAGAAGGATCTAACTTGTTCTGAGTACGGGGGCTTTCTTATTCATATGTATTATAGTTTCTTCAAAAATTTTGCTTTCTTCAGAATGTTGCCTGATTAGCTTTGGCAGCAGGTCTGGTCTATGTAGCTTCATCGAATTCACAATCTAAGCTCTAAACAGTCGTACCTATCCCCCTTCACGACATGAGCTCTGCATCAACAATTTCAAACTCATCGATTCAAATTCGACTATTTTGCAGAGGGTTGTGTACCCTATTTACCTCTTTCTTGGTTGGCAACTGCATCCACCATGGTTTATTAATTTTCTAAATATAAATACCCTAGAGGCATGGTAAACTCTTCTTGTTGCATCAGTCTTTTCGCTTGTCCTGCTTATTTAATCAAAATTGGATGTTTTATCTTACATACTAGTTAAACAAAAGGTTGAAAGGAATTCTCTCAAATAGGTTTTAAGGTGTTCTTAGCTGAGTAGAGTTGGCTAATGCATGCCATGATGATAAATTTTTGGAGGATTAGGGAAAAAGATGAAAATCTTAATAACCTTATAAACTTCCGATTTTCTGAATTATTAATCATATTCTGGGAGGGCTATAATTATATTTAGTAGTTTGAAGTGTTTTCAGGCAGCGTTCTATGATTTCATGGTAACCGTTTTGAGTAATCTATTGACCTGCTTGTCCATCTTGGTGTCACCTTGCATCTTTGTGTGCGTATGCAGGCTAAAAGGAAGCGAGGAAGGACACCAACTCCAGGCAGGTATCAGGGATTGCGAGATAAGCGAGGTACAACAATTATTACTCTTGCTTTGTTTTGCAATTGCTTTTTATTAAGTAAAGGATTTATTATCAGTTGATAACTTTAGGCTAGTACTGCTTTTTTATCCTAAATTTGACAGCATGTGTCAGACGTGATACATGTAAAGCATGTGCCTTTGCTTGAGATTTTGACCACCTTGTAACCTGCCAGCATTGCAGATGCGATTTTGCACTTGCCCTTTAGGCCTGAGCTTTCTCATCTACGTTGAACCTTAAAATTGAATAGCAATATTCCTAAATTAGGGTTTGTTAGTTCTCAGTAGTTAAAATTCTTGTGAACCTTTTATTTATTGGATATAGATAGGCGTAACGTCAATTATCTAATAGGAGGTTAGAAAGTTTCATGACTTTTTTATGCAATTTATTCTTTTTCTGCTAGACATTATCTCTTAGAAAGTTAAGTTCAGCATCGCTTCTCAGTTTCCATGATGCTTAGAAAACACAGATGACGTCTGTGTTCTATAATGTTTGATTGCCCTTCATAAGCTTGCCTCATTTTTCGCAATGGTCTGTTGCCTTCTCCCTCCTCCTGTTGTTGTGGTTTCCGGAAATATTCTGAAACTTGTTGAGCAATGATAGAGCATTTTTATTTAGAATTTCATCTACTGCTACTGTGTTCTATTCACTACTTATCAATGCCAAAACTACGCAGGACATGGTCGTAGACATTCTCGTAGCCGCTCACCACGCCGATGGCAAGACAGGGATCCTTGTGCAAGGGACCAACGGAGAAGATCACGTTCTCCAAATGATAGAAGGCGCAGGGAGCGATCCTTGTCTGGTGGATATCATAGATAGATCTAAACTGATCCAAATCACATGCCATGACTATTGTTCATCAGCAAAAAGAGCTTTTTGTTTTATTTTTCTGTGAAATGTAGATTCGGCTACTAACTTCCCTTTCATTTTACCCACTTTGTCCAGTGTTTCTATTATCCTCATGTATCTTAACATCATCTCGTTTCCTATTCTGTGGTTTCTGCACGGAGACCTGCATGAGTGCATGGCATGGGGTTGTCGACGACATTGTCTCGTAATTGCAAGTTTGTGTGATTGTATTGTGTCATGAGTGCGTGGCATGGTGGTTGTCGACGAATTACGAGATTGTCTAGTTGTATTGTGTCATGAGTGCACGGCATGGTGGTTGTCGACGACATTGTCTCTTAATTGCAAGATTGTGTAGTTGTATTGTGTATGTGTGTGTTTTTGTTCTTGGTTGTTTGTTTTTCATTTTTGTTGTCGGGGTGAAATGGTGAGATTGTGCCTTTGGTTATTTCATGGACTTGAAATCTTGCAGTGTTGACAATTGAAATGTGTTTAGCACATGAAAAGATGCGCATAACTTAGGGACCAGTGCGCAAAAGACGACCAAGTTTAGGGACCAATAGAGCTACTTACCTTAGTTTATATATGGGTACTAATCTAGGGTAGGTGTTTTTTTTTTTAACCTAAATTCATTATTTATATATATATATATATATATATATATATATACTTGTATGGATACAAATCCAGTAGTTATTTTTTTTTTCACCTATGCATAAGTATTATATTGGTTAATAAAAATTTATCATGTATATTTTTTATGAAATAATATTAATGATGTACGTTTTTTCATCTATTTTATTATAACCATTGGATTACTGTTAGATGATAATCCAACGGTTAAAAAAAAAATCTAAAAATCTACGTAAAAGTTAAAAAAAAAAAAAAATGGCAACCTATGTATATACATATGCATATTTTTTTTCTTTATTTTTAGGTGTTCTATGTTATTAAGCTTTGGCTAAGGACATCTCTATTGTGTAATACCAAAAATCTCCGACCATAACATCAAATGGTGTAATTTTTACATTAAATAGTAGCTTTATCTCTAACTCAATATATTATTTTTAACATCAAGAAAGAATATTCTTTACATATGCTTTTTTAGATAACCTTTTTCTTATTCCCTATTATTTATTTATTTATTTTACCAATTATGCTCATGTATAAATATTTTTTTTTCACATATTGATCCAATAATATGTTTTATTATATAATAAAGTTGTAGAAACTAATAGATTAATGAAGTATATTTTATTAACTAAAATTATCCGCTTACTATTAATATATTATTTATAACAAATTTACATTACCAAAATTATTTGTTACTAAAACCATTACATTTAATAATTAAATATAAACACAAATACAAAAAATAGATATTGATAATTTGACATTCATTTAACCAATTGAATTAGTATATTCCTCCAATCAATTAATACATTATGAAGTGGAAAGTAAGTAACTCTATTCTTGATTTATCTATGTCGAGCAATAAGTTGATGAGATTCTGTATTTTTATCTACTACTATTTCAACTTCTAGAGTTGGTGTTTTCCTTGTATATTGAATTGGTGCATCAAAATCACATTCATCCTCGATTATAATTATAATGATAATGCAAGTAGTCATTTTGTCATATAACGCATTTTTTTCCCCCGAAAAATATGTCGTTCATGCCATAATTGCGAACCGTAATTCGAAAATTTTGAAGACACATTTCACGTCTTTTTTACATGCTACTTAATTCATGGAAAAAAAAAAACATTTTTTCTTCGGACATTGCTGGTAGTCAATAGTTTAGTATATACTATCAGCTAAATAATAATCTGTATTATATCATTTTCCTTGGATAACATAATAAGTGGATATCATTTTCCTTGGATAACATAATAAGTGGGAAGAGCAATACCTTGAGTTAGATTAGAAAAAAAGATGGGATAGTTCCAACATATTGATATCATTATTTGTATTTGGTATCCAGTATACCCAAATATGCATGATATATCCAAATATCATAATCTGCTACAGTTCTAAGAATAATATTTGGTGACCCACTATAAGCTTCGTATTGTCCACCCCATGCTGTTAGATAATTTTACAATTTTCAACATATACAATCTAGATCGTAAACCACATTGTTGACCAACATGGAATAGCTTGGCAACGTAATTAGCAGGGGATGTTGACCGACATGGAATGTCAACAATTTTACATTCTTGAAAAACCACATTGTTGACCAATATGGAATAGCCTGGCAATGTAATTTGCGAGGGATGTTCTTAGATACCACTTTGCAAATATCTCCACGATAGCATGATATAATCTCTTCATATTTTAATTTGTCATTGACTCGCCTATATTAATGTACTTGTTTGTAGTATCCGTCAGTAGACCATATATCAACGTTCGGTACATAGTTGCTACTCTCCGTAAAGTTGATAACTCCAATCTACCAAGTCCATCACTTCATTTTTAAAAGCAGTTGTCAAGACCTTTCACCGCATCAATAATACGAAGGAACAAACTTTGAAATATTTGATATCGTTGGTAAAACATAGCATCATTGTATCGTCGGGTCTCGACAAAATAATCGTTGAACAAATTGTGATCTATGATTTCACTGGTGTGATGGATCACTATTTGACGAGGAATCAGTCCACTATGGGTCACTTTGTTATTTTGTTGATTGAAAAAATTAGTGAGGGTCATGTTGATGTTAGCAATCGAATGATGTATCACTTTTTTAGATATATCAATCGTTGTAATATTATTATTACTGACAAATCGTCGAATTATAATTCGACGAGAAAGTAGAATATGATAAATAAGATGTACCTCTAATATTGAAATTTAGCTTCAAAGTGAAGAAAAAGGCATACCTCTAATATTGAAATTTATTTTCAAAGTGAAGAAAAAGGCTAAATTTGTTGGATGTGGATTGTTTGAAAGGTAAATAAAAGGAGAAGATTTGTTTTTAAATAACAACTTAAAGATTGTGAGTCATATCATAATATAGTATGCTATTTATAACAAATTCAAGATCATGATGAAATCTATTTAAAAGTTTAGCTTTAGTAGTCTAGATTTTCTTATTTGGATATATTGGAGAAAGTACAAAACTGATAAGATTCTTAAGAATATATTTTCTATCTTATCAACTCTTCACTAAGTCTAATTTTTCTTATCCAGATGCATTTAATCAAATGTAAAGCTGAACTTATTAGAGAAAGTACGAAACTGATAAGATTCTTAAAAATATATTTTTTATCTTATCAACTCTTCAATTTTCTTATCTAGAAACATTGGAGCAAGCGTAAAGTTGAACTTATTAGAGAAAATGTGAAGCTAATAAAATTTTTAAGAATATATTCATTATCTTATCAACTCTACATTGAGTCTAGATTTTTTTATCCGGAAATATCGGAGTAACTATAAAATTGAATTTATTTTGAGAAAGTATAAAAATGATTAAAAAAAAAATATTAGTGTGCTCGAAGAGAAACACACCAATATATTTTTTTTTTTTTCTTTCTCAACAACAATTTGCCGTTGGGTTGGAGCAATACCCCAACGCCATTCTTACATTTTTGCACGCCAATATGGCTTGCATTGAAAAGCCCTGAAGAATAAAATGGAGGTATTTTAAGGAGCAAAACCCCAAAGTCATTGTTGGAGAAGCTCTAAGGAATAAATTGAGTGTATTTTAAGAAGCTTCCTTCCGTCCATATTAAAAAAAAAAAAACAATGTAATATTTAAGGGGAATATCCCTTATTTTAATTTTTATCCGGGGGTTGAGAGTTTCTTATATCAGCTATGCTAAAAATCATATTGTACTGGCTTGTGATTATGACTACTAATTTGTAATTGGGTACCACTTTTTTAGTGTCAATTTAGAATCTAAACATTATTAAATAACAACGTACATAGTAGCGTAGCGTTCATGATTGATTATATTTGGTGACATTTAACATTTATTTAGTCAATTTTGCCCCCCAAATACTTGGCATTGGTATGCAATTGGAGCAAGGTGGCCAAATTTCAGAGGCTTCTAAGCGTTGTTTAATTTCTCTTTAGTCATTAAGCGGAGCTCTATAATAATACCATGGGCCATAAGTGTACCAGATCCAAGGCTTCAACCAACAATAAAGAAAAATAAGCACGACAACATATCCAAATTAATATAGATAAAATAATAATAAATAAGAGAGAGAGAGAGAGAGAGAGAGGGGGCAATTGCATTGTCATTGGGTGCATGTGGAGGTAGGAGAAAGTGGACCCCACACTTTGAATCTCCCAAAAAATGACCGAAGCGGGCTTTTGGAGTGCGCTCCAGCTGCAAGCGCGGACTTGAAATCCAAATTCAAATTTCTCCAAATTTTCATCACTCACAACATACATTTCATTCAATTTTTTTTTTTTTTTCCTATTTATTGATACTTAAAAAAAATTAAAATGTGTATCTTTTACTTTCGACGAGTAAAAGAACAAAAAAGTAGATATAGATTTATATACACGGAAGGATAGAAATAAATGTAAAGTGAACTATTAATCATTAATAAGTAAAACGTTTATTAAATGTTAAAATTCTCTTAGTTTGTTGGAAGTTTTGATGGAATAAATTGATAGGAATTATCATATACTTTCTTAAAGTACTCTAGAAGCATTCATTAAAAAACAAATAATTTGACTCTATTAAACGCTCGCTCACTGTGACATAGAACTCTCCCAAATCACTTTTAAACAGATAGAACTATCAAAAAAATAAAAATAAAAAAAACTGTCCTAAATACTCTATTGGAGTTCTCTTTGTCATGGCTTTATTTTGAATTTTAAGGCTAAAAAAATGTTTTAATATGATTTAAACTTGGAAAACTTTTACAAATTCCTATACCCATTTTATTTTCACTTTATAATGGTTTTTTTTTTCCCTATGTCACATATATTGTGTAGTTTTTTTTTTAATTTCATCTTAAATATAAAAATTGAATTTATAGTAATAATCCAAAAAATGAACAGTATCCGCTTTGCTAGGATAAGATCCGAAGCTGTGTCCCTGCACGTGTACGTCATCCTCACGCCCTCTTTTTGAAGCACCGGTTGATTAGGCCGTCATCGGCTTGGCTTTGCTTTCGGCTCCTGCTCTGGCTAAAACTTCTTAAAATAATTATTTGTTTCCTTATGAAAAGACAATTTTGCCCAAGCCCAATATGACGAGGACAAAGGACGTGACAGATTGAATCCTGACCGTCCAACACTTTTGATGTTTCGTTGTCGGACAAATTACAAACATGCTACACATAATCCACGTACTTGTAATGTTAGCCAATTGTATGGCGGCAAAGGTTGGATTTTATACTCGATACTATTCACACGATTTTTTTTTTATTTTAATTATGATAAGAACTCGTACATTTTAAATAGGAAATTGTACATTTTAAATTCTAAAACGTTGAAATCCTACACTAAAACCAAACATGGAATTTAAATAAAATTGTTTATGATGATTTTCAATTAAGTGTGATACTTAAATCTTCACTTCTCGTTATATTTACTCTTTAAGTTAATTATATGCAAATAATTTGATAACGAGGATGAAGATTATTTTAAATTGTTATTCTTCTAAAATAATAAAATAAAATAAAATCTCTTATCATAATGATGGAAAAACTTAAAGAAAAATTGTCCTTGGTAGTATTTTAAAAATTTTAATTTTTATAGAAAATTTCACCATCAAATAAGAGACTCAACGTAGTGATTCACCATCAAAATCCCTCAAATAAGAATATTTTAATCTCATAACAATATATTAGATATATGATTGGATATGCATCTCTTATAGATCTGAGACGACCTAAAAAACGATTTAAACTCCACTAGATCTTTTAGACTATCTCTGTGTATAGTCACATAAGAGTGTGATTTCTATATGATACACATGAAATGATCAAGTTAGAAACAGCTTGTTGATTCACAAATAAATCAAATAACAGAATATGAACTCTTTACCTATCTTTGTAAATCTTCTCTCACTGTGAAAACTAACAAAACTTCGTTTTGATTTCTATTAATTGTGAAATGGGTATCTAGAGTCTCCTATGAATGAGGTCTACACAATGAAATAAGTAATTCCCTTTTTAAGAATATCCTATTATTGGATTTCATAATTGATAATATTTGACTATTTTGATTTGTATTTTATATTCAGCAACCAATCAAATATTACATTAGCAGTTATTCTTTGATTTGTTAACATTCAATTAACCATAATTAGAATCTAGTTATATCCAAGTTCATTGAACCAAATCAATTATTGTGAATCACAATCAATCCTTTATATGGAAATTACCATATGAGAAAGATCGATAACTTAGTGACCAAGCTTACCAGTTTTATCTAAAAATTTATCAAAATTGAAGCCAATCTTCTTCCGTAGATTGTGCCACATGCCCGTGCTAAGTAATTGGGTTTAACGTTTAAGCCTTAATGCAATCCAGTTCTATTTTATCTAATCACCATATAATTGATCTAGTCCAATAACAATGTGACAATTGATATAAGTTAGCCCAGAGATCTCAGGACATATACAATTGCTCCTAAATAATAAAATGGGCATGTTAATAATTTAATTTCAGTCTATTCTACTAAATGATGAAATTACACTCTAACTGTTTGTTGACTCATGTTGTATATTATTAATCTTATACTCATATTTTGAAGTTAATAAATATATAATTAAAAACTAATGATCTACTTAAGTATGCAACAATCTAAATTGACAGGATACAAGACATTCAAGATGAATTATAAAAAAGAGCTTAAATATAAAGATCAAGAATACAAAACTTAAATCAGCAAAGGTTAATTACTTAGCTCTTATATTTGAATACTTGTTTACATATAATATGATATTAATAACTTAAATTTTTCTAAAAATAAGAAATTATCAAACTAATGCAGTCAAACTAGTTTATCTTCAATTAAAGTTTGAAAATTTATTTTACACAAGTTTTAAATTGAATTATGAATTTTTATAATATCTATATTTCATAAAAATTCAATTTAAGAAATCACAATATTGAAAAAAAAATAGCAAAGGACTTAAAATAAAATTAAAACTTGCTCTTTGGTATTTTCAACAGACTCAATCCCATTTTTCGATCTGTTGATTTTTTGCCGATTTTCAACAGTTTTTTAAATTTAACTGTTAGAATCGTATTATCAACAGCTAGTATTTTTAATCTACAAAAAATAACAGATTGTATGTTAAACAGTTTAAAACGACTAGTTTTCATTCAAGTCTATAAATATAAGCTTTTCTAAGACTTGTAGCAACTTTTGAATATCTTTGTATTGCTCATATCATATACTCAAGTTGTTCAAATTAATTTTTGTGATCCAAACTTTCAAATCTATTTTTTTTACAAAAAAAATTACTTGAGTGAAATTAGATCATATCTTATGTTCATATTTATTCTCTCTAAGTTTACCTCGCTTCAATTATCTTCGTTAGAGAGAAATTCTAGTTGAGTGATTCAACAAAAACCAAATTGTAATTGTGATGTGAGGTTGATACCGGATTCATAAATAATTTGATTTAGGTGAGATTGATACCAAAGTCTAAACAATCCGATTTAAGCATGATAAAGTTAGATTCAAGGCTATTATAAAGGCGTAAGTGTGCCTAAGAAAAAAATCACTTGTTATATACAATGGTCGATTAAGCCCATTCTTTTAATCCGATAGTAAAAAGCTCAAAGCGTGTTGCCAATAGAGATGTAGACAAACCGTCCTATTTGTTGAATCTCGTAAAAATTGTGTTTGTATTTCTCTATCCTTATCTCGTTAATATATTTACCTTGAGCTTGTGCATGTGATTTAGCTATTTTTACTTGTTATTATTGTTACTTGCATATTTTACTTGCTTATCTTGAAAAGTTTGTAAAAATTTTTAAAACTCAATTCACCCTCCTCTTAGATTAGCTAATCTTAGGCTAACATTGTCTATGCTACATATTAGAGTAATATCCCATGCCACAATAATTCTTCACTAATACCCATTTGCATAACATTATAAAAATACGAGTATATGTTTATTGTTTCTTACTGAATTCTCTAATGATCACCAGTTAATATTTTTCTGACTAAATCATAGTTGACATGTTTATGCCTAAGACTTATCATCAAGTTCCAAAAATCCACCAATAGATGTTATTTTTATCAAATTCTATATTGTTAATTACAACTATATAATTCAACAAATATGTTTTACCAAATAATAGAGAATATTAACCTCTATTGTTCTTACTTATTTGCAATTCAAATAAAGTTATATTTGTGAATATACAATCACATCTAACTCAAGATTTAAAGTAAAGTTAATCACTATCTATAAAATTATTTCTCATTAATATTGTCAATATAATTTTACTTATGATAAGGTTTAGTGTAAGTCCTATTACACCAATTAATTTAAGTTGACCAAGATAAATCAACCTACTCCAAATTCAGTTACAGCATAAATAAACTGCCCAAACTTATTTATATTGATGCAAACTACTCTTAATTAATTGTAAATAACTTCTTTGTCTTTTATGAATCTACATTGTAATCACATAAATACATATTAATACAATTAAATGGACTTTTATTCATATAATATTATGCACAAATTATTAATTGAATAATATATTTTTTTATTAACATGAAAATACTACCTAGAAACAACTGCTTTTACGAGCTTCTCATACTAATTCTAATACATAATCGCACTGTAATGAATTTGACCCCATCTACCACCCACAAAAAAAGAAAAAGTGATAAAAGACTAATTTCATAAGACAAATAATTTTCAATATAAAGTTATTTCAAAATTTTCATTCTTCTAGTACTTTTTATAAATTCATTTTTTTCAACCTCAGGCCTATTAATTTTCTGTATTCTTTTAAATTTTTAACCTTAATCAAATTCTTTCGATTTAGTTTAATCGATTTGAAATATAAAAACTAGTTAAAATAAACCAAATATTGATGTTGGCTTCGCATTTCAAAAGAATGCAAAAAGTAGGATTAGAAAATATAACATGATACTGTTGCTAGTGGTGCCATATGGGCAATTACGGTTTTTAGGAGCCTTCACTTCTATCAAGTTAGAACTTCGAATCTCCAAGAAGGCATGCTAGATCGGACTTGATACTGAAGGAGTAGCCACCAATGAGTAGACCTTATAAGTCAAGTCTCACATGAATGTGGACAAGATTGTTGTCATTCCATTTATGATCCTAGAGATTATTAGCCCTAATTGGTTAATTATCCATCCAATTTTAATTCAATGTTAAATCTTCAACAATTGATTTAGATTGAATTGGTTAATTTAAGTTGACTATTAGTATTAGTCACCAATGAGTGGACCATATAAGCCATGAGTCATTCTAAGAATGTGTTCCACATGCATCTCTATCTTGCTAGCTGATGAAAGAATGAGGACATGATTATTGTCGTTTCACTTGTGGTTCCAAAGATTATTTGTTCCAATTGGTTAATGCTCCATCCAATTTTGATTCAATATCTAATCTTCAGCAACTAATTTGGATTGAATTACTCTATGTAATTTGACTATTTGAATCTTGTCCCAATATAAGATCCATAGCATTGTCCATTTTTGTAAAAAATGACTTTTATGCAAATCATATAGAATATTGTATAGAGGAGTACAAAATCTACTCTATTGTCTCACTATGTGGACTATACTCAATGACAGAGCTAATAAATTTTTGTTATGGGGGAGGGGGAATGAGATACACTATTTTTTTTTTAGTTAATTTTGTGTTTCTAAAGTAGTGGCAAAATTAAATATTTTAAAATAATACAAGTAGAGTTAAAAAAAAATCAGTAAGTCATATTAGGTGTATTATTGAATTTTTTTGATAAAATATGGGGGCAAAATCTAAAATTACAAAAATTTAGGGAGCAAATAATGGACAAAAATGAAGGTTTTAAATAAAATGAGGGTAAAAGCTATTTTTTATTATTTTTTTTTTAAAAAGTGAGGAGAATTAACTATACTACGATATATCATAGAATCCACACATCAAATAATTAAACTTAGATATGAGAGTATAAAATAAGGTAGATTTAGCATTACATATCCAGTATAACATAACCTCAAAATGTAGCAGTACTCTCATATAAAAATTTGACAAAATACCCTTGAGTCCATGACTTTTGTTAAGTTTTACATTTTGTTCTAAATTAATTGAATTGGGCATATTTTGCTCCAAAATTATCAAAAGAAATCCCACATTGCATATGAAAAGCATAAATGATTGTAAAAGTATTAACTGATTTTGAATTTAATAAAACAATGAAAGATATATAAGAACTTATAGAATATGCGTACAAGTGACTAGAAAGGAAAACTAACAAAACAATGAAGCCAAATTTGGAGCAAAATGAGAGTAATTTAGCCAATTTGAGGATAAAAAATTGTTAGAGTAGGTGAGGAAAAGTATAGGATGATACTAGATGTACTAAAATTGTTACTAAATTTTTAATATCAACTCATGTGACATATAAATTGTCATTATTTAATTGGTAATTAGTACTTACTAATTTTTTTTAATTATATTCATTATTTAAATAATATTAATTCATGTAATATGTGTTACAAAACATTATTCCAAAATATAACAATATCTTGGGGAAAAGTAAGAGATAAAGATAAAAAGAAAAGAGGAAAATTCTTCCGAAAAATTTAAACGGACATGATATTTTTGAGAGTTGAGTTGGAGGTCCCACACAATCACAAAGGCAGATTTCCCCCTCCCACAAATTGACAAGTTAACAAACAAACAAACGACGAAGAAGATGAAGTAGCCGTATTAGCCGAGCCAAGCCGAGCTGAGCTGAGCTGAGCTGAGCCGAGGGGCATTCAAGCAAGCAGCCCAAGGAAAAGAGGACAGAGAGAGAGAGAGAGGGGGCAATAACCGGTGAAGCCGGTAACCCAAAGACAGGGGAGAGGCGTGACCGTACACATGGTGGGTCGTTTCTCTGGCAGTTTGTAGGCATTTAGTGTGCTACACTCTCTCTCTCCATTCTCTCTCTCTAAAAATCTCACACTCTTGCTCAGCATTTTCCCACTCTTTTTACAATTTAACATCTCTCTCAACTTTACTATCTTTTAGATCCCTCAACAATCTCCCCCTTCCGAGATTTTTCATTATTTAGTCCCTCAGTTCACTTATTTTATTTTGTTTTCAAAATTTCTTCTTCGTCTCCATGAAGCTTTGTTTCTTGCTCACTCGCTCGCATTGATACAGGTATTTCAGCTTTTCATCTTCTTCATAGCTCTTCCTTCACCTATAGATTCACTTCAACAATATCTATATTTCATAGCTCAAAACCTTGCTAGCTCAGTTTCATTATATAAAGAATTGCGGATTATGATTTTTTTTATTAATAATTTTTTTAGGGTAATTGGCATTTTTTATAATTCGATGATTAATTCTAGTTCGTCTTTTTCGATAAGTTTTGAAATGGAGATGCGTTATACTTGCAAGTAAATTCCATTGTTTCTTATTTATTTATTTGCTTAGGTTTCTAGAACTGCAGCAAAACCAACGCTCTCTGTTTTTTTTTTTTTTTCTTTCTTTTAAAGTTAAATTCGATTATTTGGGTTCGAGTAATGGAAAATGAGAGTATGAGACTCTTGGTTAAGTGGATTTGATTTCGTTTTTAATCTAAGTTTTAATAAACACTAATTGGTATGTCCCTGAGAATTTTATTTCGAAAGGTTTTCTGTTATTTATTTCAACATATATTTATTTATAACTTTAATTTTCCCGGGAACCAAAAAACCTTTTTTTTTTGTTTTGGGGGGGGGGGGGGTATGACATAATTATAGCTATCTTCATCTTCATCTTATTCTTTTGGTCAAAATTTTCACGTATTCGTTTTAATTAATTACACAGTAAATAAATGACTAATAATAGATTGATAATAGTTAAATATCAAATTTGATTTGATTCCGATTGATGTGTATATGCATATGTGTTATCAGATCCTAGCATATGAATGATGTCACTTGAAAGAAGCATATCTTTGGTCTGAGACAAGAAGCTGTTCATTTATTGTGATCAATCCGAGCCCGTGACCCTTTTATTGGATACCCTTCCTTCTTTAGCTCTCCACATTCAACACTTTACCCTCAAATATTCGTGTCAGACCTCAAATCCTCATTTATGAAAATCAGGTCTCTCTCTCCTTTCTTCCTCTCACCTCACAATAATGGCACCAATCACTGTACGTCTACTCCCTTTTGCTGATTCTTAATTTTTTTGATTATTTTATTTTCTTTCAGGGTGGGCTTTGGAGATGGGAGAGTTTTCTTCTAGCAGAATCAATGTTCAGTAAACCTCTTTTGGTCAAATGGGTTGGTGAAATTTTCTCCATATTTATCTAATCAAGGGAAGAAAACCCATTAAAAAGGAAGATCAAATGGATTGAGCAGATGGGATTTTGTTTAAGAATTTGCCCAGTTTATATGGTTTTGGGTATTGGGGATATGATTTTGCTTCTCCAAGTAGGGCTTTGATATAGGACACCCGTTGTTTTTGTTATCAGTTTTAATCAAAAATTGGGGAGTATAGAAATTTTCTGAAATCATAAAAAAAATGTTGGAGCCTGAGCTATGTTCTTCTCGAATACTATCTCCTTCGAGGGAGGAAAGTGGGGATGAAGAGCTTTCAGTTCTGCCAAAGCACACCAAAGTTATTGTCACCGGAAATAATAGAACCAAGTCAGTTTTGGTTGGTCTTCAAGGTGTGGTTAAGAAGGCTGTTGGTTTAGGAGGCTGGCATTGGCTGGTATGATCCTCTTAATCCTTTCCCACTTTTTTTTTTTGAAGTTATAATTGTTTTTAGTTAATTTGCTGCCTGGTTTTTGGATTATTATTAGCTAAAGTATGCATTAGTTATGACATTATCAATTGCTTGAGATGAAATATTTCATTCCTCAATTAAGAAACGGGATCTAGTATGTACAAGTTTAAATGTTGGATTTGAATGGGAATTCAGTGGAACATGAGAACAAATTTAATGTTATTTTCTTGTGTTGTCATTTTTGTATTTGATAGTGGTGCTGTCAAATTTTACGTACTGTTTCAGCTTTTAAGCACTGTCAATGTGAAACTCATAAATTAATGATGCTTCAAGCCAAAAAAAGAAAAAAAAAAAAGGGAAAGAAAGAAAGAAAGTAAGAATAACTTGTGGGGAAAACAATTATTTTTTTTGGTAGCAAATAAAAAATATTATTAATTTTAAGCTAAAGTAATAGATAGAATAATGATTTAAATAAAAGTTACTATTGTTACCGTATATCATTCCAAGGCGCGTGTTGTCAATCGAGGTAAAACTGTTGTATCGTTTGTCGTTTGTGCCGTAATTCGTATAAAGATTGGCACGTGCGAAGCGTGTAATGCGGTGGTAATTCTCCCCTGATTTGTCTTGTAGTGCCGTAAATAGAGGGTCTTTGCAGGGCCGAATATGTAAATAACCATCGACAAAAAAAGGTTTAGGTTTTTTTGGGCTAAGAGTGATTTTTAATATAGAGTAAGTAGTATTCTTTTTCTTTGGCCGCAATGCTCTGACCATTTGATCATCAGTTCCATTGACCGTAACAATCATGTCCGACAAAGTGAGTTGACCTTTTTTTTCTTTTCGTATGTCCTTGTTATACACAAACCTTATGTTCACAATTCATTAATTTAAATCCAAGTAGCCTTTTAAAAAAATGAATCTGGTTTTAAAAAACTTTTATATATTATTATATTTTTTGGCAAAATTGAAATATAATTTTCTGACTTGACTTGCTATTTACTTTGATTTGATTTCTTGAAATTGTTTTATAATTAAAAATTTCTACAAATAATTAATTCCATTATTGATGTATTTGGAACTCTTTGGATTTATTGTTTTATTTTTGTTATTAATTTGTTTTCTTGTATATTTAATTGGCCTTTCTTATATACTATTAGTTTTTTTTTCTCCTTTTTATTTGGATAAGTGTTTGTAATTTTTTGTGAGCTCGCGGCAATTGAGTGGATAGGGGTTTATTTGGTTGTACTTTGATATGCTTAGTTGCATTGGTTGTGCTTAATGTTTAGGTTTGCGTTGTGTGTCTGGCAAGTATTTTCAGATTCATAACTCGAATGACGTAGCTTTTTTGTTCACTTGAAGAGTCCCTGTCGTTTAGGAGTGAATTGATTGCTGTTTTAAAGGATCGCAACATTGATCTATTTAAAGATTGTAAGGTTTGGCAGAGCTCTCGATACGAGTTTTAGATCGCTAAGCCAGTTTTATGATTTCTAGAACATTAAAACAGAAAAACGTGCTGTACTTCTGTGTTTAATTTGTGCTATTTTTGCAAATTTATTACCTTATGTTGAATGTAAATTGAATTTTGTTTGTTTTTTTATTTGCTTCTAATTGATTAGATGCAATTAGAATATCCCAGTAAATGCTTTCTTCAAATTGTTGGTTTTCTTATAATTGGAAAGAGGAAGAAAAAATAAGGAGTACTTGTGCCTAAATGAAAAATTGTACTGTGTTTCTTCTGCCCTTAATGACTCGTGAGAACTAAGAAGTTTAATCAGAGTAACGAATGCTCTTGTCATTCAAGGTTCTGAAAAATGGGGTTGAAGTTAAGCTGCAAAGGAATGCATTGAGTGTGTTGGAGCATCCTATGGGGAACAAAGAAGGCGATGATCATGATTATGACAACTCCAGCACTAGCTCTGAGATTGGTGAAAAGGACAATGATTTTTGTAAGTTGCATTTTACATATTTCATAGTTATATATGCAACACATATAACATATATGTATATTTGTAGTGTTGTTAAACCAGTTCTTTTTGCACCAATTTTGTACACCAGTTTATGTGAATTTTGTTTCACCACACAAGATGACACTACTTTTAAGAGTGTGGTCTCATTTTGAGATAATTTGTAATCTGAAATCACCAGATTGTAAGTTGTAATTCAAAAGTTAGTGCAAAATGAAAGTAGCATCTTTATTGTTACTCGTGTGTGTGTGTATATATATATTGTTGAGCCCTTCAAATTTATAAGTTCCTTGTTTTCTATTATTCATGTTTATCAGATAGCAGTACTGAGTTTCACAAACATTATAAGCCAAGAGTTAGGCATTCGAAGTCCTCAGCTATGTCTACAGCAAAATCAATACACCGTGGAATATACAAAGAAGTCCAATCCATCCACGGATCTCGATCGGTAAGTCTTTTCAGGATTGATATTTTATTTGATGATTAATGTGTATTTGAGTTCTCATGCTCTTATCTGATCACACAAAAACCTGTTCTAGTTTCAAAATCATGCATCGTCATGGGATCTTTATTTTGTTATTGGATAGTTGATACATTTGCTACTTCGATTCTTCTTTCCTAATAGTACATATATTTGGATAAACAGAGCCTAAGCATGGCAAGACTAGGAACCGACTCATTGAAGAGATATTGCAGATATTTCAATCTTGTAAGTCTCACCGACTTCTCAAGTTATTTTATCCAAAATTATGTGTTTATTATAAACAGAACATAATGAAAATTTGATGGTTCAAAATGATTCGTATCTTTCATGCCTTACCATGGACTTCGCTTAGTTTAATAATAATCATAATAATCAGGCAACTCTGTACTTAAATCAGTGTTTTGGGTTGAATATTGCAGGCAAGTAGCCATTCAAATCCATCAAGAGAAGACTTGATCAACATTGTTCAGCGGCATTTTGATTCACAGCAGGTCTTATTTTCACTCACAAACCTGTGTAAATATATAAACAGATAAATGTAAAAGCTTGTTTTTCTTGTTTCTAATATCATTCTTAATCTATTTGGTCACAGAAGCTATTGGATAATATTCCAGTGGTCACTGAATTTGTCCAAGCAGCAGCCAAGAGACGAAAACGAGCACTTTTTCCAGAGAAGTATAGAGAGCAAGAGTTTTAAGCATTTTACAAGCGTGTATAATATTATATAATGTATAAGATTACCATACCTACTCTAACCTTTAGATCATTCTAACTGTAGACTGATTTGGGAAGAGTTTGTGATTTACTGACCATATTTACTCTCCCTTGGTTCTAACCTTGTAGTGATATTGGATGATAGTATTATATTAATGGGGTAAATACTAGATGTCTTATTAGTTGTTACATAATCAGTATCGGTTAATTTACAAGAGCATGGTGTTTAAAGAGCAATGCTACGTGGCACTATACTAATAAAGGTGTGGAACTCCCCACAAAATTCATGTAGGACTTAGCATTTATCTTGCTAGTCTTTGGATTGTTAACTTTCAATCATAATTTATGGATGAATAATTGTTTCATTACTTTCATACGGTGAAACTAAATTGATTAAAACGGCAACTACTATAAAATATTATATATATATATAGTTTACCAAATTAATAAATTTTTTAATGTTTGATCAATACACTTTTCAAGTGCTTATTATTTTTTATTGTATAAATTGATTAATCCCAATTAGCTTATCATCAAAAAAAAAAAAAAATCCAATTAGCTAATAAGCGCTTAATAAACGCCCGTTTTAAGCTCAAACAACTATAAATTGATTTGTGAATTGTTGGGTGATGGAAAGTTAGTCACTAGTTTACAATAAATATTACCCCTTAGATTATATAGTAATTTTTTTTTCTTTTTAGGGCAATAATATGGTAAATTTAACCAAATATATAATTAGTATTAGTACATTGATGATGGTCTTTGTTTTCATTCATTCTTTATTAATATTATTATTATTATTTAAGGCTTACCAGCCTTTGTTTGACTAATTACATGTTCATGAACCTTGTATAACTAATGAGGAATAACCCAATTGATGATTGAGGTACATTTACTATTTCAATGTTGAATCAGAATCGTCTTGTAATAAATAATCCTGTTGCTAGTAAAATTACATTATTATTGTTGCTATTATTAGCTTTTCAACTATCAAAATAAAAACACAAATACCTTGATCACAACTTTATTAGACTCGATTAACAGGGCTTTTTCCTCTGCGAAACTGATTACCTTGGACTCTATTTATAAAACCATTAGTAATGGACTGTAGTCCTATCATTGTTTTTGTTCTTTTTCTTAGATGTGACCTCCCTTTTTCTCAATCTCATGATGCTTCAGATTGTAGTGTCGTTTACCCATTATTAGACCCTGCAATTGCTTTATTTAAAAGTAAGTGGTTATCACCTTCTTTTTAGAAACTCGGTAAAACTAGCCGTTTGGAATTAGCTATCTGAAAGTTGAGGGTGAAGGGACCTTGTAACAAAATGGTCCATTTTGATAATTGTGGAGCAACTAGAGAATAGGATATTTTATTTAGCATTCACTTTATTATTCCCCTTATAATCATTCATGTTCATATTTTAGCTTTTACAGCTAAATGATCTTATGTATTAGTTGATATATTCAACATAAATGATGATATATGTTAATATAAAAACTAGATCCAATATATAAGTTAGTATACTCGGTATTAAAATTGCTTACATTTACTAAAATAGTGTTTAAAAAAAACGAAAAGGATGACGAGTGTAGAGCCGAAAATCTACAATTGAATTTTGATCACGTGCTCTGCAATCACCACGTGCCTTGCAACTACTTATATCATGTTGAAATCTGCTTAAAATGCCTAGGGTTACTTACAAAAGAGACTCCGACTCTCAAATCATTTAAAAGTGTTCATAATCGAAAGATGCAACTATTTTTCATAAGTAATTACTACTGAGTATTTCATTTCCCATAGAACTCTTTGTAATAATAATAATAATAATAAGAATATAGAATAATGTAACTAAATTGAAGTATTTATCCGATCTCAGTATCAAATCATGGATATTGTAGAATAAATTTAGGATAAATATTGTCTTTAATGGGTTTACAAGATCATCACTATTCCCTAGTTATAGTAGGACTAATTTTAAACGGATGAAGCTTGTGAGAAATTTAGTTAGCCAAATTCTATTGGAGTAAAGTACTCAAATTAGCCATATTCGAGCCAATTGGAGCTAAATTTGATTTAACCTAAAATGGACAAATTGAGCGTCTCAAGCCCAACAACTTGACTTATATAGTCAGAACCTAATATGCTACGAAACGGATGACTGAAATGTCTTTTCTCAATGTCTCACTCGTAACCAAGAAGATTGAGACGAGCGTAACACTAACAATGAACTTGAAGTAGGCTCAACAATGAATAAGGGCACAAAACGTGGCCCATTTAGAAGATAGTATGGGTTAGCCCATTTTACAGAAGTGGAGATAGACAGTGCGTCTTTTCTTTTTTACACTATAAAAAATGTCCATTGTTTTTTTTTTTTTTTGTGGTTTAGAAGAAATTAGAGTGTCTTTTTTCACACTTTGTAATAAATGTCTATTTTTCTTTTTTATATAGCTTAGTGTTGGATGAATGAATGTATTTCTACACTTGGCATGTTTATTTACATACTAATTTTAATTTACATACTTATTATATATACCATCCCCAGAAAAAAAATACTTATTATATATATATTTTATGGTAGAATCGTCACATTTTACACTTAAATTTATATATTTACTACTTAAAATGAAAACAAGATTCGATCATCCATCATTTTGCCATAAGACCCCTTATAAGGCCAGCCCAAATACTCGCCGAGTGCGAAATCCACGTGCCACTTAGTCCAGCGAGTAGCGTGGATTGAACGAACCCAAACAAAACAAAATTGTTTGTTTTATTGATTGGTATTTTTCTAATATTCTTTCTATCTGTTTATCTATCAAAATATTTTCTAATGAGTGAAACTCTCTCTCCTCATTCTCTCTCTAAAATAAAATGAGGTATTTATAGGGTCTCTCTCTCTCTTACTCAGAAGAGTCCACCACTTCTTCTTCTTCTTCTTCTTCCTACCTCGTTGAAAATTCCCAATTCCGGTTCCTTTCGAATTTTCTTTTCCCACCAGGTAAACTTAATCCCTTTTCCCAATTCACCACTTTCAATTTTGATCGACTCCAGTTTCTAAATTTTTATTATTTTTTTCAGTCGCTAGGTTTTTTTTTTTTTTTTTTTTTTTCATTTAAATTTTGTTGTGGATTTCATTAGGTATTGTGGTATATTGCTGTATGTCTGATTATACGAATATATATATATATCTATATGTTATGATTAGGTGTATTCATGTGCAGTGGTTGTTGCGGGGTTTGTGAAAATTAGCCTAAAACAGCTTATAATTCCATGAATTGATTACTTGCCTTATAACTTGGATATTGGCAGTGCAGAGAGAATTCTTTATGGATTATAATACAGTTTATACTCTGATTTATGGATGAGTTATGATTATTTTACCAAAGGGTATTATATGGGCTTTACTGAATTTTTTATTCTGTGCAATTCCTGAACCAAAATTTATCTCCCCACCATATCTTGTGATCCATATCAGTTTGTTTAGTAGACCAAGTTCACTGAATTTATCTTGCATTTTCATTCAAAAGAGGTGTTTGAGGTTGCCAGTCTTGTTAGCTTTTTCCTTTTAGACTTGAAGAAAATTGTGGCTGCTGCAGATTAAGAAATTTCCAAGTTTTGTTGTGTTGTCATTGTGGTGCGGAAGTTGTTTTTAAAACGAAGAAGAGAACACAAGAGCTCTGAAATAGAATTGTTAATTGGATGATAAAACTTGATTACGATAATAGAAACAAATCTTTAAATTAATAATTCTAGGCTAGGAATAGGAGACTAACCGGAATGGGAAACCGATGAAATTCCTAATTGAAGTAACAGACTATTATAGAAAACAGTAAATAGGAAAGTGAATGGTGGGTCACTAGTAAGCAAGTAACTAATAAAAATTCAACTAGGGTTGCTTCGGCTTTGGCTCGGATAGTGGGCTTAGGCTTCGCTGTCTTACATCTGTTATTTCGAATTTGCTTAATTCTTGGCGGTAAAGTCTCTTGCATGTTTGTTTGCACTTTGCAGAAGTTTTTTGTATTTGATCTGTCTTAGTCGATTTCGAAGTTTCACTTGTTTTATGGGATATTCTATTACTGAGTTATTTCGTGAAGTTTGATTTTGCCTATATCTTAGTGGTTTTTTGACCAAATTATTTCGAATATTCTTTTTTGTTGCTGAAGAGGACATGCTGCACCAAGTGACAAAATTTTTAGGTGCACAGCAGATCTAAGTAAAAGAAAATGGGAGGTTGTTGCTGTTGTTCCTCTAAAGGAACTGAACTACCTAGTGCTCCTACATACTATTATGTCAGTATATTACTTCGCTCGCATTAGACGGCTACCTTTCTTTATCTTTTTCATGTTGTTCAGCAATTTGATCTTCTAATCAATTAAAACGAATATCATTACTCAAGTGATCAACTCTCTTAACTCGACTCTTTCTGCAGTATCCAAGGTCATCAGAAGAGAATGTGCCCCTGTCGTCTCATCATAACCCTCCATCTACACTGTCTACCGGGCTCTTGGTTGATACTAATTTGGATACATCCAGTCCCGATACTTACAGACCACCACCTGCACCGGTGCCATATGATGTGGCTCTTGGACACCCTCATTCTCCACCAGTTGTTCAAGAAATTTGTGGTGACAAAAACAGTGCAGTGGCACAGTCACAGGCAACAACAAACTCAGATTCTGTTCAAGAAGTAGCTGGTGGAAATGTGCAAGATCCTTTGCCCAAGTGTGAAGACTTGAAGGAATCAGACTGTAAGACAGAAACCGTTTTTGAAATTGATGCAGCAAAGGAGTTGGAAGTTGAACTTTCAAAGAAAGTGGAATCTGTAGTTTTGACAACCGAAGAAGAAGATGTTTGTCCAATCTGTTTGGAGGGTAAAGTCCTTAGTTTAACTGCATTTGATTTTTTTCCGATAATGTCTTCTGGTTTAATTGCAATAATCCTGCAGCTTTTGCTATTCTAAGATGTGTGATCTTGCCGTTTGTACGGAAAAATGTAACATTTCGGTTGAGAATTATAGATATATCAGTTTTCAACCATATCTCTTCTTCTCTGCAGAGTATGACAGAGAGAATCCAAAACTTGCCACAAAATGTGACCATCATTTTCACCTTGCATGCATTCTAGAATGGATGGAACGGAGTGAGTCCTGTCCTGTATGTGATCAGGTAAGCCTTAGCATATTCTTTTTTATTGTAATTGAATGAGATGATAAATACATTGTCATGCATAGTACTCGCGAAAGGATTTATTTTTCTTTCTGCTATTCCTGATCCCTTTACTTACTCCAATGCCCCTAACGCATCTCTTCCTGCAGGAAATGATTTTTGATCCTCCTATTGACTCCTAGCAGTTTACATAAGTCAATTTCGTTTTCCTCAAGATCTTGCAGTTTCCTTTTGTGTACACTCTTAAGTGGCAGCCAGATATATGGTTGTTAATTGGTTTTGTTGGTCAGCTTACTGTGCATTCATCTGTNGGTTAATGGTGGGTGGGAGGGAGGAAAAGGGTAACTTTGAGAAAGGCATAACTCCATTCTTGAGGTTCATTATCTGTTTTCGCTGGCATTGGGATATTGGTCATAGTAATTGTCCCAAATTGAGGTAAGTCGTCCAAACAAAAAGGAGGTGATCTACATCCTTTCTTTTATGTCTCTTCTGTGAGTACAGCATTTTGTGAGTCTGCTTGGATACTAGTGTTTTTTGCTTCTTGTTTGAATTATTTAATCCTGTAAATGGCATATAGTTTACACAACACTGGGTTCTTTGATGGCTGGTGAGATATTTTGATCAATATATTGGAAAATGAAAGGGTTCGTATGAAAGTACATTGTATTTCAGATGATTTATGTATATATTTCTGATTTTGGCTCCTAGATTAATAGCTTTAATTGGTCCTACTCTTGGATTGGCCTTATATATATGGATATACATAATGAAAGCGTTTAGTTTTATTGCTCCTATTGGACATTGATTTACAAGGATGGCCTTTGCTTTGCATTAGGGGTGGCGAAGATCTTCATCTTTAGTTTCGTTTTTTTTTTTTTTTAAATAAATAAATAAAACAAAAAAAAGAAAGAAAGAAAAAAACCAAAACAGAAAACTCATGCGGCAAAGATCTTCATCTTTTGTTTCATTGAAAGAAAAAAACAAAAGTGTATTCAAACGGTAAATAGAAAAAAGAAAATTGCGCCTAAGATCTGTGTTAATGTTGAAAACGTTGTTTCATTCTTCATCGTATATGTTGTTACTGCTATTTCGATTCCTAGAGGGCTATGTCCAAAATGTACAAATCTACTAGAGCAACTAAGAAGACACCTAATAACTACGATGCGTATATGCTAACGTTCTTTCTCCGATTTATGGTCATAAATTAAACTACTTAACTTCTGTATCAACTGAAATTTTGACAAAAAATTAAAATAAAAGAAAAGAAAAAAAAAGGGGATTTCTTCATTGTGATTTGTGGTTGTCCAGTTCTCATTATATATATGTATATATAAGGCACCAATTGATCTAGGTATTAGAAATTTATTATACATATTTTTTTATATTAAAAAACAAGAAAAAAATATTAATAATATCTCATTATAATCTATTTAGGGCTAAAAACATTAGCGTAAAAAAAAAAAATACCCACATAAGATATACAGGATTAAAAGGATTATCGAAATTAGTAAATGAAACTGTTATTTAATGCAACACTTACCACTCTGCACTCCGCAGTACGAATTTTCACGCATATTTCGATTCTCGTCTCAAATCAATTTCTAGAGTGACGAATTATCTAAGCACGCAAATTCTCCTAGTATTTTCATTAAAATTAATTATTATATTTCCCTCTTTTTCTTGTCGGCATTTATTCTTATCAAAAGTATAGGAAATAATTAATTAAATTCCATTTAATGAGAAAAAATGGCATTTTAAGATAGGTAACAAACAAATCAGGAGTCATCACCGTTTATTTGTGCGAGTCTAGTACAAAGCTCTGTGACACCTTATATCAAAATGTGGTCTAAATCCATAATAAATCATAGCCGACCATTAAAGTTGATCTTGTATAAAGCTTTGTATTGCTCAAATCAATAGATTGTCTATTTCATCTCTCTATGACAAAATCTTTTATCTTTCCAGTTAAAAAATTTTCAAAATGAACAATTAGCTAATCATCTCATTAAAACTCACTGTGACATTCATATCAATAGACGGTCCAAATTACTATAACAATAAACAAATAAACGGTCCAAATTACCATATCAATAGACTGTCCCAATCTATGATAAGATTATATGACCGCCTATTAAAATAGATCTCATACTAAAGGGTCTATGTTCATATCAATATACAGTTTTTGGTATCGCATCTCACGGTAGCCAAATTCATCTTACTTATAAACTTAAATTACCATTTCTATAAACCTCTTTCTTTAATTAATATTAGGTAAGTTAGTTGATTATTATTATTATTATTACAGTCCTAAACGGTAAAAAAAATTATTATTGGGATGATTTGCTGTCTGCCACTAATCATTTTTCCAGGAACTCCCAAACCAAGAGACACTAACACTATTACCGTAGGTTTGGGCTTTTTGTCCCAGTTCTCTCAGAGCTTCAGCTTCTTGCCTCGTTGTCGTTTTGGCCACCGTCCACGATTTACATTTGGCGGCCATGCGAATCAGTAGACCCCAGAATATGTGCTGAAACCGTCAACATCTCCGGTGACCGGAAAAGGGTCAGTCCCACAAATCAAATCAAACACTACCCTTTGTCCCTTTATATCATTCTCCACTTTGTACTGTCGATCTCCGTAAAAAAGACACCCTTTTGGCCGTACGACAAGAAAAAGTTTCGCCGTTCATGGCAGGATGGTCGATTTTAACAAATGGGTCTGGTTCAGATTCGGCTGAAAACACCGGAGCTCATCAGGGTAACGGCGTCCTCAGCGGTGGTGGTGATTCGGTGGAAGAAGCTGGCGTCACCGTCGATAATGGGTCTGACTCTGGTGGTCATAACGTCAAGGTACGGCGCTTTTTTGATAAGGTTCTATCGGTTTTTCTCAAGGCAATGGGGGAAAAGGGTGTGTTTAGGCCTATTCCGGCCGTGGTTGATTATAGGAAGCCTGTGGATTTGTTTAAACTGTTTTGGGTTGTGAGAGAAAAAGGGGGTTATGATTCTGTCTCGAAGAAGCGTTTGTGGGCTTTGGTGGCCAAGGAATCGGGTTTGGGAGTTGGAGCTAGTACTGCTGGTGTGAAATTGGTGTACTTAAAGTATTTGAGTGAGTTGGAGCAATGGCTTAGAGAGAAGAGGTTTAAGGATCAGACCTCGGGAAATGGGAATTTTCGGCTCTTGTCTTTGGAGTTAGAGTCTGAGTTCAGAGATCTGTTCTCAGACAGGTTTGACTGGGAGGGCAAAAATGGTGGACTAGTTCAATTGGAATGTGACAAAAATGGTGGTGGTACTGGTGACTGCGTGAGAAAGTTGGGCTTGACAGATAAAAAAGATTTAGGTTTAAGGAAATGCAAAAGTGATAATGGCGAAAATGCTGGTAAAAATGATCGACACGGAGATGATCATCTTCTGGTCTTGAACTCAAGTTTTGATAAGAAAGACAAAGACTGTAAGAGAAAGAGAGAATCTTTGTCAGGAATGCTGAAGTGGCTGAGTGAGATGGCAAGGCATTCGGATGATCCTTCTATTGGAATAATAGCAAGGCCATCTAAGTTAAACGAACACGAGGACAAAGAGTTCTGGATCCAGGCAATGAGAGCAAGAGAGGTACTGTTGCAAAAAAGGCAAGTCGATCCCAACAATGAAGAATCTCTATTGCAGGTATAGTTTGTGTGTAAATCCTTTTTTGTCCTTCTCCCTATGTACTGCTTTTGCTGTCATTTGTCAGGCCATGGCCAACTGCTGAGTGCTGAGTTTTACAAGATGGCACGTTAAATTTGTGCAAGTGTGCTTTTTCGGGGTCTAGATGCTAGATTTATGGTTGTACGAGGGTCCAGGTTTGTTGCTCTGCTTGCATTTGTCACTTGGTCAATGCAAAGTTTTTTCTCGACCTTTTCATGGATTCTTAATGAAATTAACATCCAATGGACGGTATCATCGTTCTCCTAGATGATGGATGGTATTTGCTTTGTAGGTAGTGAAATTGAATCATTACTTATGTTGGTAGTATAAACGACTGTGTTTGAGTTTGGCTACGAGATTTTTTAGTGGGCTAGTTTAGTGGACCACCTAGCTAACGAACTTGAAATGCCCTTTCATGTTTACCATTTCTTTTTTTCGGGTTGAAATCGTTATCAGCAGATCTTCTGGTTTTTTTCTGGATATCTGTTAAATTTACCAACGGTTTTCTGTTTAACTATGTTTTTTATCTGGTGAGAATGAGTAGACTAATACACCAAGTATACTTTATGGTGATTAAAAAAATCTTCTCGAGTAAAAGCATCTTTATTTTATAGTTTAAATGCTTTTTTCGAATATAAATGAAATTAAAGTGGCTTTTTCCTGAGAGACCCAGTAAAGGAATCAACTTAGAAAGAAAGAGAGCACCAGGGTATGTCTTAGTTTCTCATCTTTTATGTCTCATGTCCTGGTGATTTGAAGATCTAGTTGTTGTCAATGTTGCCTAGTCATTAGAGCAATAGCCAGGTCTTGTTGATGTTTGAAAGTTGGAGTGCATGGATTGCTCAACAATTTAGGGGCTGGAAAAAAGAAGTCTGCAACATGGATTTTCCTGTAACTGTGTAATTTCATAACAGATCGTGGTTTAACTTGCAGAAGAAATTAAAGATGCATCCCTCAATGTATGAGGATAACAATGCCGTTAATCGCCAATCTATAGAGAGGTCGAGATGTAGTGCAAGGCTTCCAAGTGTAGTGAAACCTCGTTATTGCTCTTGTTGCAATCCATGTTCATCCACTCCAACCAAACTGATGAGTCCTCAAAAAGTGGAGTTGGAGAATGAACCTAAGGAGGAAGCAGCTGTAGAAGTTGATTTACCAGCATTGGTTAAAGAAGTTTGCCCTTCAGAGGATGAGTCTATCCAAAAGCATGTTTCTGTAGGACCCCTCTCTCAAGCTGATGTCCCTGAATGGACCGGTGTGGTTTCTGAGAGTGATTCCAAATGGCTAGGAACACGGGTATGGCCATTGGAATGCGGAGAACGCAAGGTCCCAATTGAAACAGATACAATTGGCAAGGGAAGACCAGAATTCTGTGACTGTCCTGTTCCGGGATCTGTTGAGTGTGTAAGATTTCACATTGCTGAGGCAAGGATGAAGCTAAAACTCGAACTTGGTTTGGTGTTTTATTATTGGAAATTTGATCGTATGGGCGAGGAAATTTCGCTTCAGTGGACAGCTGAAGAAGAAAAGAGATTCAAGGATATAGTGAGGTCAAGTTTGCACTTTGGTAACAGGAAAGTCAGGCGGTTTCCCAGGAAGACAAGGGAAAACCTGGTGAGCTACTACTTCAATGTGTTCCTTGTCCAGAAGAGAAGTTATCAAAATCGTGTAACTCCAATTAAGGTTGATAGTGATGATGACGAATCTGAATTTGGAATGGTAGGTGACCGTTTTGGTAATAATGCAGTCAATGTTTCAGGTTCCAATTTCCAGCCATGTATCCAGAATAAGCAATGCATCGATGTGGAATAGACGAAACTCGGTTAGAAAGGAGTTAAACCTCGGTCAGACTAAACACCTTTCTTGTCAACTTCTTGAAGTGTTGAACTGAATCACAGCCATGGGTTATGCAATTTTGAAGCTAGTGCCTAGGTGATGGAAGCAGACCTGGTTTATTTTCTTGTTGACCCCAGAAAGAATATGTATAATGTGCTGGAGAATTCAGTTTTTGAGGCTCACCAAATTTCCTTTTGGTTGAAAATGTTGTTTTACAAAGCTGCACAACTGATTAGATAGAGCTGCACTGTAAATACCTTGTCTAGTACCAGGTTTCATCACCTTGGACTTGCCCATGTCCTTTTAGATAAAAGGAAGAAGACAAGAGGAATATACATATAGACATAGTCGTTTGAGCTATACTTTTATTTTCTGTCATTTCTTGTGTGAGAAATGTATGCGGCACTAGTATATGCAAAAACTCAACACCATATTTCAAGGGTGTAATTTGTCTCTGCCTCTCTCTCTCTCTATATATATATATATATATATATATCTGTTTGTGTGTGTGTTTTGTGCGGATGGACTATCAATTTTCAAACTCTACAGACAGAGAGTTGCTATATGTTAAATGCAAAGGTTTTCATCCACTCTCCTATAGATAAGATGTGATCATCCATGGTGGATGGAGGTGAGGTGAATTTATGAGACACAAGTGGGCTTTGTGAGTGGCTTCATGATTGGCTTAGGCATATTGCATAATACCGTAGGCTTTTGGCTTTATTTTTTAGGTGATGAGTAAGATTCTGTCTCATCCACATACTCTCCTTAGCCTTTCTTATAAAAAGATAACACCTCTCCTCAAGTTCTTAATAACAAAGGCTATCCATTATTATAACATGATTTGTTTTTTTATCAAAAATACTAGATAATGGAGGTGAGAACATTCAAACTCGACATAATTCCATTGGTCCTCAAAAAGCCCCAGTAATGCAGATATACCAAAATGCCCTGTGAGAGACTTTTTTTAGCCTGAAATATGATCAATAACAGTGCAATCATAAGAGATTTGATTCACATCATGTGAGAAATTGGCAAGTCAATGAAATATGCTTTTTGACCTAAAATCTCGATATTTTTACCTTTTCCTTTGTTTTACTCATTTATCTATTTATGTCTAAATAAGACAAGAAACTGTACTATTGAATGAGTGATATAACTTCCAGAAATACTTGGATGTTTTCCAACTCATTAGATTCTCTGAGATACTGAAAAAATGGGTTAAACCAAAACAAAAGTGCATGCATTTACTGCCTAAGCAAAATAACTGAAACCATACCTACTCCAACACATTCTTCCTCTTATTTTTGTACTAAAGATATCTTTTAAATCTATAATAAAATTATATATATATTTAAAAACAAAAAAGTGAGAGTTAATTATCTTTTTAATCCTTAAAAAATTAGCTGTTCAATAAAATAATGAATATGGATCTAAATGTTCTAATAAGAATGATGCAGCCCGTTTCTTTCTCATTCATAAGACTACTCCTTTATCAAAAGACTTTTATGAGATTTCTATTTCTTTATGGATTTATTAGCTTCATTGTAATGCTCTACCATTCAATGTCTATAACCTGTTCTTTCACCAAAGTTCATGATGAATCTTACAATGAATTTGTGCTATAACCTAATGTTTCTACCTGCTTATAATCTAGGTGTTGCAAACATTTTTAGACATAGTTTTTCATATCAATTTTGGTATCTACAAATCTGCGGCCAATGTCTCCCTTATCCAACAAAGGTAATTTATTTTAGACAAGATTTACCACCAACAATTATACACCATTTGACCAACTAGTTGAGTTAGTACTCGGTAAAATTTTTGGCAATGGGAACTTAAGTTTGTGATTTGTTCCTTCTGATGAGCCCACAGAGTATATGTTGACGCGTCGTACACACGGTTTTCAAAACCGTGTAATGAGCATTAAAAGCCTATATCAGCCAACAAATAAAATACGGTATTGTTCCATATAAGATACAAAAAACACGGTAAAGAAAATGTGTATAAACCGTGTATTAAATATGGCAAAAATTGGCCAAAAAAAAACATGTATAGGGCTGAGGAACCTCACACTATAAATAGGGGTACTATTCCTCATTGTAAATCATCCCAGAGTGTAAGAAACACCAAGTGTTGTGAGAGTATTAGAGTGAGTTTACTCTTGAGAGTTAGAAAAAAATACAATTTTTCTCTTGGGTGTATTCGGGGGTTGGGTGTGAGGAGTGTTGAGTAAGTGTTTGTAAACACTTGTAAAGGTTCATTTTCTCCCAATAGTGAAAATCTGCAGCAGCTCCGTGGACGTAACCAATTTGGTAAACCACGCTAATTTTGTGTGTGTCCTGTTTATTTTTATTTCGGCGTTATTTTTTCACATTTATTTTATCGTTTCCACTATTGTGTGTCTATTGGGGAGGTTATTCCCTAACAGTATAAACTGTGTGACCTCCAATCAAATTAAAAGTGAGTAATCAATTAACTATTGGGGAAAAAAAAAAAAATAAAAAAGGTCAATCCCAAAACTAAATGCTTAATTCACTCCCTTGAGAAAAACGCAAGAGATTATTATAAACTTCAATGGCTGAAAGCCTAACTGAAAATGGTTTCACCTAATCGTTCATTTGAAAAAAAAAAAACAAAAGCATTGAGGTTACCCGTTTCAAACAGAATAATGATACGAATAAAATAAAAATAAACCCTTTAATTTAACATAAATTATTAACCTTTTGATGTAAAAATATTCCCTTTCAGTATTTAAGCTTTTTCTATGAAACATTTCACACAAGTCCTTTTTTTTTTTGGCGGGTGGGGGGATAAAGTGATGTTGAAATGAGCAAATTGGTAACCAGCTAGCAATGTCTAATAAGCAAACTGCGCGATGAAAATTAACAGCTAATGATAAGGACGGTAAAATTCTGTATTTTTTATTATTATTAATGAGTATGTGTTAAAAGTTAGGCATTACTTAATGGTTAAAATTTTATAAATTATTCATATATATGTCTAACATGATGAATTATGCCTTCCAAAAAAAAAAACATTATGAACTTTGAAAACAAGAATCCGCTAAGAAAAATATATTACATGATAAACAACGACAATGAAATATATTGGGATAAAATATATTGAGACAAATAAATATTTAAATTAAACGAGTTGGTGAAAGAAAAATACTTAAACGTATAAAATACATTTGTAGTGAATTTAAAAAAAAATACATTTGTAGTGAAAAATCGGTTGTATTGTTACTTTATGATTGTCAGTGCAAGGAACAAGTATTAAAATAAAATTGCCAAACGAGCAATTTTTCAGATATATTATGGTATTTTGATTTCCAACAAATATATCTTTATATCATATAACGGAGGGAAATTAAATGGCTAATAATACGGACAGATATAATTCAAACTTTTTGTTAAAAATATTTTTAAAATTTGGAATAAAAATATGTATACACTAAAAATTTGTAAATTTATTTATACATGTATAATACTTCTAATTGTGAAAAAAAATGCTTATGAAATACAATGATAAAAAGGGTAATTTTCTATAAAAATATGAGATTTTCACCTACTTTAACGTGATTGATAAAAAAATATAAATATCACTTATTGATAATTGATTAAGTGTTCAATTATTCAAAAAAAAAAATCAATATTATATAGAAAATAATAACAAAAAATTTACAGAGACAAAAAATAATTGAATTTGAATGAAAAATAAAATTGTGAATAAAGAAAATAAAATAGCCGAGGAATATTTTATACAACTGAAAGATATATACATATATGTATAATAAATGTATAATATGTTTTTATTGAAAAGTACTAATGTTTTTAAGTACGTTTGAAAAGAGAACGAAATTCGGCAGTATAATTGAGAAATACATGTAGTGTATAATATACATAAAATTGCTAAGTATGCTTTTATGTAATTATTGAAATATACACATCTGTGTACATAACTATACATTAGTATTCTTGGAATTTTGATTAAAATAATCTACAAGAATTTTATGGGAAAAAAAAACTCTAAAAGAAATATGATAATATCTTAATACTTAACAGTAAATCTAAAAAACTCCCATATATTCACACACACATGTATATATTTTGGTGTGGGTTTTAAAATATAACTTTTAAAAAAAAAAACTGAAATTCAAATAAAAAGAAAGCGATAAAATTTGAAAAGAAAATTATGTAAAATAAAATAATTACTTGGACCTCAATTTACTTGTGAGAAGCCGGCATATAATAATTAATAATTTGTAATATACAAATATTTGAGGGTGTATATATATGTATATGGTTCCCCTTTTCACTTATACATGTCTGAACCGCTTCTGTGATTCTCTCTCTGAGAAAACTACTCCTATGACCTATCTATCTTCTTCTTCCTTTAGACTCATCTTTTTCAGCCTCTAACCCACACCTTCACACCAGACCCTTCTCCGCCTCCCGACCCAAAAAAGGGTCTTTTTTGGGGAAAAAAAATATAGATATATACATATATACATATATATATATATATATATATATGTCTTCGCCAAGTAAACGCCGGGAGATGGATTTGATGAAACTGTAATATTTTTTTCTTCTTTTTTTTTTTTGTAAATTGTTTAATATTTATTTATTTATTGTTCACTTGGGTTTGATTGTTGGTGCAAAATTAGGATGATGAGTGATTACAAGGTGGAGATGATCAATGATGGAATGCAAGAGTTCTATGTGGATTTTCATGGACCTAAAGAGAGTAAATCATCAATACTCATTTCTTATTTTCACCGTTTTCTTATCATTTTTTCTCTTTATTTGTGTTTATTTGAGCTATTTTTGATATTTTCTTTCTGGGTTTTCTTTGTATATCTCTATTTGTTGTGGCTTTTTTTTTTTTTTTCCAGTGGTTACCATGTGAAAAATGTTTTAGGTCTGGATAAGCATATAGTTAATTGCTGACCATTTGTTTGTTCTATGAATTATTTCACTCAACTTTGGTTCCCACTGGACCATTTCATCTTTTCTTTTTCATAAAAAGATTGTTTTAGCACTGACTAAATCAACTTAAATTACATTTAGTAATTTTGATTCTTCAATATAGTTTGTAATTTGGTGTTATTGAAAACTAACTTATGTATTATTCGGGGCTTACTTCTTCTGATTGTTCAAAACTGGGTCGCAATTGTTTTCCATTCACATTTTGGCTTTTGCCTTCTAATTGTCAAATAACAATTTATTATGCTTCTGAGGATTTAGACTTTGAATAAGAAGTTTTTTCTTTTCCCTGGATGGAACATGTTCAGGTCCTTATGAGAAAGGTGTGTGGAGGATTAGGGTGGAGCTGCCAGATGCTTATCCTTATAAATCTCCTTCTATTGGCTTTGTCAACAAAATCTACCATCCAAATGTCGATGAAATGTGAGTTGAAGGGTGTTGAACATTTGCTATTTTTCGCTCGTTGTATTTCTTCTTCTTTTGTTCTTTTTGAGGGTAATTTGTGTTTGATCCTAGTATGAAGCTAGTTTTTCAAGTTTGGCTAATTTGGGCCTTTTCGAGTTCCAGGTCTGGCTCAGTTTGTTTAGATGTTATCAACCAGACTTGGAGCCCCATGTTTGGTACGCTATTTCATTACTCTTTTCCTGCCGTATGGTAATTTCCTTCTGTTTTATTAGGTGGCTCTATGACATTTTACTACTGAGTTTTCCGGTGCTCTTTGATGTTGCTCTTGCCACATTGAAATTGACTGTGAAATTGACATCTTCTTGTTTTTCCTTATCTAATTTTGTTTTCAGACCTGGTCAATGTGTTTGAAGTATTTCTTCCTCAACTCCTACTGTATCCAAATCCATCAGATCCATTGAATGGAGAAGCTGCTGCGCTTATGATGCGCGATCGTCCTGCATATGATCACAGAGTAAAAGGTAGTAGTCTCTCTCGAGAATTTGTGACCTTTAGTACATACTGATGTCTGCTTAATCCCCACATGGCATGCAAGAAACTCTCTTTGTTTTTCGTTTTTCACTCCTCTCACTCATAGCTACATTGTTGCGGGATTGAGTTGCATGTCTGTTTAGTTTGTTATTGTAACTCCTTTGTTTCTGAAGTCCATGCCACTTCTGTTGTATCTTAACTCTAACCTTCACACTGTCCCATCTGGTTGATTGTCTGTCTTCTTCTCCTCCTTTCCTTTTTTTTTTTTCCGTTTATTTTTTGGCATTTGAGATACACTTTTCTGTTACAATTTCAAGAAGTTTTGAACCACATAACTCAATAAAACACGAGATTTACATTCTGATTGTGCCCGGCTTTAATTGGATCAAGCCATTTACTTTCTTCATTGTTGCCAAGATGTTATTTTTCATTTGAGTCACTTGTATTCCTAGAGAGGTTGCCCTTTTCGCCTTGACCCATGTCATGGTGTCACCCCACTTTTGTTTTTCAAGTTAGAACTTAAAAGTCATCTAATCATATTAGTGGAAACTATTGACCTTGCAGAAATTTTGAAATTTTATACATTAGCACTGAATTAGACTGCGTCAGCATGTGGATTGAGAATGTTATACTATGTTTTCTCCTTAATAGATGCAGCTCATAGAAATCCAACTAACCAAAACAAACACATACACATCCGTGTTTTCTCCTTAGTATTTGCAATTCATGATACTCCGATTTACCAAAACAAATGCATATATGTCCGAAATAGCTATAAATTTTCATCTATTCCCTAGATGAACCCCATATTTCAGATCTGTCTTGTTTTTGGTTTGGCCTCAAATATTCGAACTTCCTTTCTGAAGCTGTATTACCGGTTTCTGATAATTTAAATTCAATACTTAAAACAGAATATTGTGAGAAATATGCCAATTCAGAAGACGTAGGCGCTGCAGAGGAGGAGAAATCTAGTGATGAGGAGCTGAGTGAAGAAGAATATGCATCTAGTGATGAAGCAGTGGCTGGAAAAGCTGATCCTTAGTTGCAAAAGAAATGTTATAGCTTTTTCACTTTATGTGTCTCTGTGTTTGTACATGATATATTTTATGCTCCAGGAAAATGAAACCCAAGAAAACTCGAGGCTTGTGGAAAAAAAATTTTGTCCACTTTGGCCTTTTTTTTTTTCCGTTTATTTTCCATGGTGGTTGTGTAAATTAATCAACTATATTTAGAGTTCGAAATATTCATTCACTTTCGGAACTATAACAGCTCATTTTACTCTCTATATTTCTTTTGATGTGTAATTAATTAGTACTTAAACAAATTGACCCTCATTCCTTTTCCTCTCTGTTGTATTTTTAAAGATATCCTACATTAGAGACAAAAACCACCACATTCACACCCTAAGCAAGTTTAAATCTGAACCAAAGGCTATTGTTTTTTTCACATCAACAAAGAGAGGGTTATTTACAAATTTATAACTTTGCATTTTCGATTGGTTGTTTAGTCATACCTTGTATTTTGGCTATTATTAATATTATTTTATAGATTTTAAATTTCTAACAAAATTATAGTTTGTATGGGTCATACACCAATTTTGATTATTGTGTTATATTTATAAAATTAAAACATGTATTTTTTTTGTTTGGATATTTTATTTTTCGAGGGTGGTTTAAGACTTCTCGAGTTAATGATTTTAAGTTATATAAAGAATTGATCACATCACAACGGGCCCCTATAGCTCAGTGGTAGAGCGTCAGTCTTGTAAACTGAAGGTCCGTAGTTCGATCCTGCGTGGGGGCAATTCTTCTCCTTTTGAGACATTTCTCTGTTTTCTTTTTCTTTGCCATGTGGGTACATTTCAAAAGTAACGGCAATCATTGCAACATCCACCAACTTTTGCCGAAAATTTTGACTTTTGTGTAGTCCCAATCGTATTTTGTTTTTTCCTCTTTGTGCTTTAAACGTGTCAAATTGCCATTGGCCATATAAAATTGTAGAAAATAAACCGTTAAATATTGTGTATATATACCTCGAGTATAGGACCTCAGAGTAATTTTATAATAGTAATTTTATAAGGTACCGAGTGTTATTCCATAATTTAATTAATAAATTAGTTTTCATTTGTGCCTAACTCAATTATAATTATAATTAATATAAACTGACACATTATTATGGTGTTAGATATTATTAGTGCCCTATAATATTATTCAACAAAATATTATTGTAACTTAGACACCAAAATAAATAAAAATTATAGCTCAATAGAATGAATTTCCACAATTAAAAACAAAGATATCTAGAGACAATTTTTGGTCAAATATGTGTTTCATAGTATAATTAGATTGGAGATATCAAGAATAATATCTAGAGATCTAACTTTTTTTTTGGCTGAAGTTCTAGAGACCTAACTTAGAGAAATAAAGATTGTGTCTATGGATCTCGAGTTTAGGACTTAATAAAATAGAGCAATATCATAATGCACCAGTGATACCCAGTACCACAATGACATGTTTATTTATTATTAGATAATTTAATTAATAAATTTGTTCTCATTTGGATCTTACCTGAATTATAATTATGATTAATTAATGACAAATTGACACATTATTGTAGTGTTGGACACCGCTAGTAGCCTATAACATTATTCAACAAAATATTATAGCAACTGAGACACTAAAATAAATAAAAATTATAGCTCACTAGATTGAATTTCCATAATTAAAAATAGAGATATCTAGAGACAATTTTTGGTCAAATATGTGTTTCATGGTATAATTAGATTGGTGGTATCAAGAATAATATCCAGAGGTCTAGCTTTTTTTTTTTGTTTTTTTCGATGAAATTCTAGAGGTCTAACTTAGAGAAATAAAGATTGTGCCTATGGATCTCGAGTTTAGGACCTAATAAAATAGAGCAACGTTATAATATATTAGTAGTGCCCAACACCACAATGACATATCTGTTTATCATTGGATGATTTAATTAATAAATTGGATCCCATTTGGACATTACCTGAATTATAATTATGATTAACCAGTGACAAACTGACACATCATTATGGTGTTGGGCACCACTGGTGGCCTATAACATTATTCAACAAAATATTATAGTAACTGAGACACTAAAATAAATAAAATTTATAGCTCATTAGAATGAATTTCCACAATTAAAAACAAAGATATCTAGAGACAATTTTTGGTCAAATATGTGTTTCATAGTATAATTAGATTGGAAGTATCAAGAATAATATCTAGAGGTCTAACTTTTTTTTTTGGTGCTTAAGTTTTAGAAGTCTAACTTAGAGAAATAAAGATTGTGTCTATGGACCTCGAGTTTAGGACCTAATAAAATAGAGCAATATTATAATGTACCAGTGGTGTCTAATACCACAATGAAATATTTGTTTATTATTGGATTATTTAATTGATAAATTGGATTCCATTTGGACCCTATCTGAATTATAATTATGATTAACTAATGATAAACTGACACATCATTATGGTGCTGGGCACCACTGGTACCCTATAACATTATTCAACAAAATATTATAGTAATTGAGACACTAAAATAAATAAAAATTATAGCTCATTAGATTGAATTTTCACAATTAAAAACAGAGATATCTAGAAACAATTTTTGGTCAAATATGTGTTTCATGGTATAATTAGAATGGAGGTATCAAGAATAATATCTAGAGATCTAGCTTTTTTTTGTTTTTTTGCTAAAATTCTAGAGGTCTAACTTAGAGAAATAAAGATTATGTCTATGGACCTCGAGTTTAGGACCCAACAAAATAGAGCAATATTATAATGAACCAGTGGTGCCCAACACCACAATGACATGTCTGTTTATCACTGGATGATTTAATTAATAAATTGGATCTCACTTAGGTCATATCTGAATTCTAAGTATGATTAACCAGTGACAAACTGACACATCATTGTGGTACTGGCACCACTGCTGCCCTATAATATTATTCATCCAAATATTATAGTTACTGAGACACTAAAATAAATAAAAATTATAGCTCATTAGATTAAATTTTTACAATTAAAAACAGAGATATCTAGAGATAATTTTTGGTCAATATGTGTTTCATGGTATAATTAGATTAGAAGTATAAAGAATAATATCTAGAGGTCTAACTTTTTTTTTTTTGACTGAAGTTCTAGAGGTCTAACTTAGAGAAATAAAGATTTTTCCCAAAATGATAAATGAATAATCCTAATTAGATTTTCACATATCCAAAACTCAAGCCCAAATATCAGATGTTATAACAATAAATTATTTCAAAATGAATAAGAGTCAAATGATCATTCTGGCTTAAATTATTGTGATGATACAATCAAACTGAGTATAGATATGTAGCTTATTCTTTTTACGAGAGAAAAACCCCAAGTGATTTTGCAAAAGAAAAGTTTCAAACTCAAACAAGCTATTATGTTCTATCAAGCAAGGAAATTTACTATAGATTATAGAACACCTTTAACTAGTCTTTAGAAGAAATCAACGCAAACACTCCAATTCCACTCTCTATACACATAATAAAGCTGGATGGGACCACTGATCAAAAGTAATTTTAAGAGATGACAAAATTGAAGATACAATTTGTGAATAAAGTCTACCAATTTTGATAAACTAATAATACTATTTAGTATCTAAAATGAATAAAATCAAGATGTACTTGTTATGCAAAAGCTGACCGAGTAGAATATTTTTTTTTTTTTCACTAAAAAAGAAATAAAATGAGCAAAGTTGTTTTCCCTCTCAGAGAAGCTCACAACTTCCAGGAAAGCTATTTTGAATGTCTGAATAAACATGTTAAATGAAAGAATTATCCTTTCAAAGTACCAAATGATACTAAAGAACTCTTATTCCATAAATTAGCTCTACAAATAACTGGGATGCCAATACACAAATGAAAATTGAAGCCCATAAAAATAAGAAATAAAATAAAAAAAGGCTTAAAAACTGAATTTTTGGTGCTATATCATCACCAGAATCTAGTTCATGCTTGGTCGATTTCACTTTTGGATGGTGAAGAGTTCTAATTAATTAAAATTGACTAAATCGATTGAAAAACCAAAAAAAAAAAAAAAAATCGACTAAAACACATGAAATAGAAAATAAAATAGAACTGACCAAAAACTAAGCAGTCAATTTCAATAGATTACGCTTTCTCAAAAGGACGGTTTTAGTTTCTATTTTTGGAAAAACCAAAAGTATCGGTTGACTTAAAAACTGATGGACTTACTTACACCCTCATGAACAACTTCAAAAGGAGTTATAATCTCTAAATCTAAACAACTTACATGAAGTTTCTCTTGAACAAGGCAATTCATATTCATTTCATATGGGTTCCAAAGATAAACAAGTAGTAGACATCCATTTGATTCATTCAACAACAGTAGCTTTAAATAGTGAGTTTTTGAATAACCAAGAAAGCAGGATTGGTACTTGGAAAGCAGCAAAGCAACCCTTTTATCTTATATTTTAAAGTCAGTTAAAAATGACAGCTGAACAAACGATTTTTAGAAGATTATGATTTGAGTATTGGTATCAAGATGAATGTGTGGTGAAAAATCTCTTTCAGAGAAGAATGGCATTAAAAATCCCTCTGAAAACTGGTATAATAGTTTTATTTTGAGAACTTTGTATGATTTTGAGTAAAATTTTGCTTACAACAACAAAAAAAAAGAACTATAGAATCTATGGTGACGTATGAATTTGAACATTGGCGAGAAGTCTTGTGATTTTGCTAAGAGTTTCACGAGCGGATACGGTGTCAGGATGATCTTCACCACAAACTGAAGTTCTAATAAAAATAGTCTTCCGAATTAGATCATCCCCAATGTCAAATTGTCCCCCTCTTAGCATTAGTTTGGCACGGGTTTCTAGCACTACGGCTCTTGACAGTGCTAGCTCCTGCCAAAGGCAAGGATTTAACTGAGCATTAGTCTGGATTGGCCTCCAGCAAAGTGATTTATCCAACCACTTCTCAACTGGGGTAACAAACTCTTGCTCCGCTGCTTCCAGGGCATTAGTGCAGAGGCGCAAGAGCTCAAGAGCAGCGCTGCAACGAGAGAACATGATGAATGTTCGGATGGCGAGAGGCAAGACTACGTCTTTGACGAGGTACAATAAGTCCGACACCTTGAGCTCAACAACCACAGGGTCACGACCAAATCCGAATAACAAAAAACATGCTGCCCAAATATGTTCTGAGTGTATAGATATCGATCCATGACTGATGACAGCTTGAACCATAGCTTCTGGGACTCCAGTTACTGCTCTCTTCCGGGCATAATGTTTAATGAGCTCATTGATATGTATGCAGCCATGTTTGGTACTGCTTCTTGCAATGTTAAACCTTAGCAACATGGAAGATGCTTCTGCTTCTGATCTTTTGGTGTATGGTGAAGCAAGGCCACAGGTTAAAAAATGCAACAGTCTTCTCCATAGCAAGGTTCTTCGATGCTTTTCAGGAATCTTATGCGCAGCTTGGGCTAACAGGGAAACTGGAATTGCACTAGGTGCAAACCAACCACTTGCCTGGACCATTCTGGTAGCCAAGCTTTTTGGTCCATCAGCATGATCAAATATTGAAAAACACACCTCAAAGAGTTGTAAAAGGAAAGTGTTTCGCCTCAAAAGATGAGCTTCTCTGCCGCTCCATGAAAGGTCCTTCAAGGGCATTCTATTAGTCGTCTCCAGTAATCTACTAGGAGTTATTGGGAGCTCTGACAATATTGCACCAACAATCGCCAATCCCAACGTTGACCTGCCCACTTTCTCTTCGATAAGCCTCAAAGCATCGATTTCTGCAATTGAGTAGTCTTTTACAGCTCCCTGCATTAGTGTCATTGCCTCAACTCCAGACAAGTATGAGAGTTTCAAAGGCTCCAAATTTATCATACGAGGAAGGCGTGTGGATATTATTATGTGCGTCTCACCACCAAAGCGGGGAAGAAGATCCATTACAAGTTTGTGATCCCACCAATCCTTTTCACTATCCAAATTATCAATCACAACCAAAAATGGTATGTTTCTCATAAGCTCTTTCCGGATTCTGGAAATCGCTGCATCTTCCTGCTCTTCAAAACTTCTAATCCTGCTTTTCTCTGAGCAATTTTCAAGCCCCACATCAACTTCTAAAAACGACCAGAGATTCAGATAGTTCTGTCTAATATACCTGCTTTCACCTCCCACCCATAAGACCATCTTGTATCTCTGGTGATATCTGTAGGCAAATTCAAGAAGGAGCTCTGTCTTGCCAATTCCTGGGTCCCCAGACACACAAGCAATTCCTTTCCCATAAAGAATCTTTGTTGATCTTTTTCCCCTTGGATACCTTCCACTACTTTTGCCCCTTGGTAGCTGCTGTTTTTGAGGAACATCAGTGCTTTGCATCTCAATCTCCTTTTCTGATTCCTTCCATACAACTGGTTCTTTTCCCTTCCTTCTGCTCTCCAGTTGTCGTTCCCTCCGCCTTTCGTCAAATGTACTGCTTTTACCCCATCCAATTGTCAAGTTTTTCCTCCTGGGTCTTGCCTTAAGCTCGAAGTAATCTCGTTCTGAATCTCCAGTAACATCACCAAAAAGTATAAATTCCAACTCAGATAGTTCTTTCTTCCTACCAATGAAATTTTCATTTCGAGGAAAAGGGAACTCCTCTTTCTCTACTTTCTCCCTCCACTTCGTCAACCGCTCTACAACACTTCTTCTCCCTAATTTCATTGCTAATAATGTGACAGCCCTCAATATGCAATCTCTCCAATTACCATCTTGAGCTTCGAGCTTCCACTCATCAACACGAGAAAGACTATGAACAGCTCCTTTCCATTCTTTTTCCACTCCTCCATAAAGAACCCATAATTCTCCTCCATTTTTCTCCCACAACTCTCCTCTCTTCTCAACTATATCCCTGACCAGACAATCATTAGGATTTATATCAAAAAAAATTGGGACCAAGTTCTTCTTGTCTGAAAAGAATTGCAGCTCCTCGATCATATATGGATTTCTGAATGACTTGCTTGTAATGATAACCACCCCAAAAGAAGAAACATCCATCACCCTCTCAACAACTCCATGTTTATGGGAGCTCTTAAGTCGAGCCCTGTCAGAGACAAAGCAGCTCATTCCTTGAACCTCCAACTCTGCGCGGAGCCAATTAACAAACCTCAACAAAGAAGGTTTACGTCCATGAAAACCTATGAAGACATCATAGCTCCTCATTCTGTTAAAGGAAAGCGAAACTGGACCTGGTGTGGATGAAACTCCATACTGTCTTCCATACTTCTTCAGTCTTTCTCTGTGCCCAGAATAACCATTCTCATGGGCATTGCTGTAACTAGATGCTGCGCTATTAGAGATACCAATTGAAGAAGATATACGATCAAACTTCTGAAAACTGCTAGAACCACAAGCAGCAGGGGCTGGTGACATGTCTGACAACAGATACCCAACATTTGCTAGAGACTTGGGGTCTGGAATTCCAGAGCTGGAACTAAGGGGATCAGCACTTAACTGAATGCTGTCACATCGAGCATCAGACCTCGTTGATTCGGATAACTGACAAGATGGTGATCTCGGAGAGAAGAAGGGTGACTGATTTGCCGAAAAGAACTGTGAAGATGACGATGACATATTTCTCGAAGTGGTGGCTGGTAACAAACCAAACCTGCGGCTGTCTTCTCCAAGATCCATTTATACAAAATTTACTACTTACTTGATCTATCAAGTACTGTACACACTCTCTAGCTACCAAGAGCCACACTCTGAAATGGAAAAAGCATTTCATAAGTAAATAACTTCCAAACCCTGGACAAAGAACTTAATACTTCTATTCATGTAGCTGCTTAAAACACAATTGAGCAATGAAGATATATATATATATATATATATATATATATATATATATGCTAGTAAAATAACTACATTACAAATAGGAGAAAAACTCGCATACATGAAACATCTACAGTCAAAATTACAAAATGTTAAAGGGTTAGTCTACAAACAAACAAGGACCAAAAGCAGGGCAGCTTATGATATTCCTATACTCTTCAGAGCTTATGATATTCCTATACGCTTCAGGAAGATTCTCAAAAGAAATGGACAAAACCTCTACAAATATGGGCTCCAGTAAGGAATGAACTGTAGTATTCCGAAAGAAAACATATACGGAGGAAAGAGAAAAATAAAAGAACCACGAAATCAAAATTAAGTGCCTAAAAAGAAATTGAAAAGGCAATGTCAATCAATAGTTCCACAAATTTAAGCCACTTCAATACATATTGACCAAACGAAATACACAAGTCATCTAAAACACAAAGAAACGCACTTCATACATTGATAAAAGAAACTGCAAGGACATAGAAAGCATGAACTTTGAGCCATTATATATCTAAGGGGCATCTTTAATATATAAATAAGCTTCATGCAGAGGCCCCACATCTCAGAAAAAACATTAATAGAATAGTATTTCCATTATAATTCAGATCCGATTACTTACTATGCTTGAAATCTCAAACATGATGCCTTAGAATCCACTCTTTAGGCCGCAAGCCCAGTTCTTAAAATTTGAATACTGGGCAACCCAAATCTCTTCTGAATGCTATCTATAACCAGTAAAATGAAAATAACCAAACCTGCATAAGAAGAAGATGATTAATAAACAAAAACAAATACATTCATTCATAAACACATAAAGGAAACTTCCTAAATCCAAAAGGGTCAATATTTTTCACTCGGATAAAACCAACTGTTGACCAAGAGAGGGCACTCTCAATATCCAATTCAAGCATAAAAGCATATGATTCATAAAAAGATTTGAGAAAAAAATCTTTCCCAGCAAAAAAAAAAAAGAAAAACAAAACCCCATTTCAGGAAAAGGGGTACAAGAGTAGAAAATGTCCAAAAAAGAAAAAGATAACAAAACATTGAACTCCAAAAACGAAAACAGAAATTCTTACCCTTTTGAAAAAAAATGAAAAATATCTTATAAAGAGAGAGGCTTTGCTATGTTTGAGATCCTCTCGAGCTGTTAAGCACACTCTTTTCAATGTCTCTCTAACTAAACTAAATGAATCCCACCTTTCTCTCTCTAAAAGTCTCTATCTTTCTCACTCCACAAAAGTCATTATGTTTCTGAGAGACAGAATTTGGTCTGAAAGAGAAGGAACACCGTTGGAGAAGGAGAAAAAATAATATGGGTCCCACACAACGGATCTGACCAAGTATGGTTGGTAGGCTCCATTGCCCCCTCTTTTTATTGCTGTGATATTCTCAGTTAAGAGTAAAAACGACCACTGTGGTTTCGGCTTCTGGATTTTCACATTTGTTAACTTTTTGGATTTTTGGTCCTTTTTTTCGTGTTTTTAATTTCTGTGGGTGTTTTTAATGTCTTTTCTCTCTAAGACAACGTTGTTTTGATTTAGTGAGTGACCCTTTCGCTAAAATACATGCTATGGTACGGTACGAGGAGGGTCAATAATAAATAGTTACGAAATAAATTAGTAAGTAATAGGACAAATATATGGAAAATAGATCTACTAAATTAAAATTACTAATAGAGTTAACCCTTTAGGATTCATATAGAGTCCGTCCTTTTCTATAAACGTTTCTGACCATCAAATTTAATCCAACGGCTCTATCAAGACATCCAGAAAATGAAGCTCTACCATAGATAAATTTTTAAACAATGGGCTTCTTTTCGAATGTCGATGTCAATTGAAAGATTTGTTTCTTAAAAATTTTGAAAAATTTCCGATATTGTAATTGTCAAGTGAAAAGTCAAACCAATCAAATAAAAATTAACCAAATGCAAAAATTTGGCATATGGTAAACTTGATGCTAAACTAGGAAACAAATGTAGCATCCAAATTGGGCAACAACTATAAGATATGCTAAATTTGACACTAAATATAGCATTGTATTAGACAAGGATGAGTAATTTTATGTTAAAAATGTTAAATTTTATATTAAAAATGTTAAATTTTAATGTTGAGATTAGAATTTAGAATTGTATTAGAGATGGTATGATTATATATTCACATGTTAAATGCGAGACATAACATTTCGCTAATACTTCTACTATACCATATCAAACGCAATAAACTACGCAACTTTTTTACCATGGAAATGATTTGCTAATTTTGCTTACGTAAGATTAATCACTTATTATTTTGAAAGGATATTAATCACTTATTATTAGGTGTGTCCTTTGTTCTTATATATTAAAGAAGAAACAAACTCTCTTGTGATATGTAATAATATTCACGCATTTTTTTACGTGGATATTATTTACTTATGTTATGTAAGATTAGTCAGTACTTTATCAATGTAGATCAAATATTCTTCTTTGACGGAACAAATAAAATTCTTTTGACACGTAATAAAGTATATCTCTTCTTTTACATGAATATAATGTACTTACGTAAGATTAGTCAATTATTGATTTGTATCCAATATTCCTCCGTGGCAGGACAAAGAAAAACCTTTTTAAGTATTGTATCTTCTTTTACGTGATAGGAATTACTAGAGTAAAATTAGTTAAAACACGTACCATGCTACAAATATAAAACATTATTAATTAGTAAACTATCTCTATGTTTTTTTTTTTAGCTCTCATAAACTATCTCTATGTTTGTGCATGATGGTTAAAAAATTATACTTTCTTTTCTTATGATGCATCATAACTGATCAAACGGTTTCTATCAAAAAAATTAAGCTAAGTTTATATGGGTCATAATCTAATATGTATTTTTTAACCATTGAATTATTATCTAAGTACTACTATAATTTGAGTAATTGAAAAAAAAAATACATATTATTTAATATTTTTTCTCTTTATTTCTTACTTTAAAGGATATACGTGATAAATTTTAATTAGATAAAAAATACTTAATTAGTACCCAATATATATAAAGACATTTTGCTCCTTTGCCAAAAAAAAAAAGAAAAAGAAAAAGAAAAAAACGTTACTATCAATACCAAATGTATTAGAAGATACTATATGGTCCAAAAGCATGTCCCTAAGATCATAATATGTTTTAACCCAATTATGCTTTGCTATATTCACCATATGCTTAGTTAAAAGCAGGGATGTCATTATCTTTACAAAACATCCTTTAGAAATGTGGATACACCGAATCTTACCACCATATAGTGTCAATTATTGTTTGACTCGCTAGCTATGTCTGCAGTTTGAGGTATGGCTGTCTTTTCATTTTTTTTAAGCTTAATCACTAAATAGAGGTCATAGACTGTTGATATGTAACCTGCAAACTCTTTTGCATACCATAATGCTTTCATCCTAAAAAGCAACCTTTTTTTTTTTGGCTTGATGGTTGAAAAGTACTTTTCCTCCGTCTCTTCCCTAAAGTCTTGATAATTAGGCTATAATTAATGATTAATGAGCAAAACTATTCANCATTCTTTAGGGTCTCTTCCACTTGAAACGACATATTAAGGAATAAGAAACAATATATACATATCACTAAAGCTTCAATTTATTAAAAAACCAAAGTAAAGTCCACACAACTAATGGGGAAAAAAACATTGTTAACTATTGCGAATTTTTCAACTTTGAACTTTTTAGTTACTTGATACAAACCAATGGTCTCTCCACAATATTCAAAATAAAAGATGTAAACTTTGTCGTTTTGCTAGATAAATAATAAATTGACCAAACATCTAGTATATAAGGCTTTGATTCAAATTTAGTATTGGCTATTTGAAACACAATAGAATAATCATTGAATTGTCCCATGAAAAGACACGTAATAATGTTAATCTGTTTTTGCCATGTTTTATGTTTTTCATAATTTTTTTTTTCTTGGTGGCTTATGAAAAATCGTTGAACACAATAAGCAATAAAAAGTCCCTGGCTTTCCTTTAAGCATACACACCACTAAACCATTTTTCCTGTCTGCGTACTCACTATCTTTATCCCTTCTTGAATAATGAATCTTATTTCTTTTTCTTTTTTTTAAGGAATTGGAAGTGAATCATTGATGTATATATATATAACAAAACACTCTCTCTACCAAAGGACTGTTCAGTTGACTTAAAATTATATTTGGATTTGGCTCATTCAACATCAGTCCAAAACACTCTTTTGGTACTACTTGTAAGCACATGCTTCCATGTGAGACACCACACACAAATGGAGAGCCATGATCTATTCATGCCCATAATTTCTCCATCAAATCAAAGGCTCAGATTATGACACTTGGATGCATCATATAGAGAGAAGAAGAAGGGGATATTTTTTTGAAAGTTTGAAATTTTGTTGAACACAAAATCCATAGCTACCCTACAAAAATGTTTCCCCCAAAAATTGTAGACAACTTGAGACTACAAGTATGTGAAGCATAAACAAATATAAAAGCCCTTCTAGTGTTTGGTAGCTACTCTAAGGACAAAAGCTTATAATACGAATATATTATCACATTATTATTTTGGTTTTACATTTACAATTTTGTTTAGAAAAAAACAAAAATTTTGAAATGTCTACTCAATGAGTCAATTCATGTCAAATTTTGCAAGTTGCATGCTTTGTATCTAAAAGATGTGAGACATGTGACATTGTCACCCATCACCATCCTAAGTTTATCCAATCAACTCAACTCAAAGTAACAGACACTTGTCCACTTTTGGGCAACACAACCAATTTATTAGACAAAAATTTTAAAAACTAATGCTAAGCTTTTGATATTTTTTTTTCCCCCTATACCCATTGATGGCCTAGATGGTGGGGTTTAAAAAAACAACAAAAAAAAAAAATTGACGTGGCTTTTGTTGGTGTAGGACCAAAATATGAGCTATACCCTTCTTAGATTTTTCTTTTTAATTTTTTCCTTTGGCACCGAGAATGCACTGGAATACACCTGGAAAGTGTATGTATAAGGTCAGATAAATGCACAGTTTTCACTACTCATAATGAGGCCCATAATCAGGAAGCTGCCTAAGGTTGCTTTAGCTGTTATTAATTAAAACACAAGCTAGGTGGCTACTGGCTACTATATTAAAAAAAAAAAAAAATTTGAGACACATGCCACTAATAAAGGGATTAGCCTTTGGTTTCCAATTGAATCATTTTGGCCTTTTTTTAACTGGATGAAGTAGCCATTTAATAGTTCAACAATGCAACATATTTATGAATGTCCAATCACATGGGACCACTTATACTTTCACAATAAGGTACTGTTACAAGTTCTTTTTTAACTCATTGTTTGACTGATTAGATTTCAGAAATTCAAATGAAAGTAATTAAAAAATGATTAGACATGGCAGTCACTAGATTAAAATATTGGATTGAGTTGGCTTTGGCCTAAGCAATGGTCTTATCTCTTTGAAGAAATATTTAATTAATTAAACAAACCATATTGTAATTAGTGGTTTATTATATAGAAGTTGTTTTGCTTAAGCTTAATGAACTAAGTATTGTACAAAAGAATCCTGAAAAGGAACTCCTACTAACTTTTGAGTCAATTTACTAAGTGAACTTTCCTTACAAAAGCAGGACACTTAATAAAATTTTCTCAAATTGTGGCATTTGAGTATTTGACCCATGAGATCAGCAAATTTAAGCAAGAGATAGGTTTGGACTCAAATCTGATTTTCAAATTTTAATTTGACAGTGGAAGTGGTCAATTTAGCAGTTGACTAAACAATTTCAATGTCAAAACGTAGCAATATTGATATGGACTTTGTTGGACCTTACTCAAAATGGTGCTTTTTTATGATTTTTTTTTATTAAGACATTATCGTGCTTCCCTTCCAAATAAATAAATAAGAAGTTTTCGTAAAATTGATTACCACACACCGACGGATTAAAACACACTATGCATCTATACACAAATGTGCAATGCTAGGGAAATCGGTTTTATGTACCAATTGATATGGTACGCTTTCAAGTCATAGTTAATTGTTTCTAAAACAAATTATATTTACTGAAATATTATAAATTTTGGCCCTATTTGAAGTTCTTGATAAAATATGAGACAAATTATAATTCATTTATAAAATAAAAATTAATTAAATATTAAAAATCTAAAATCACTTAGTGTTCCCACCGAAAAGTCAAAAAATGAATCAATGATCGAAAACAAATCAACTATAGTCGAATTATTTCAATCATAATTGAAAAAAAAAAATTCAGATTTAATGACTATGACTCGTCTCTTTTGATTCTAACCATGACGAAGATTCATGGAGCAATCATACGAAGAAGCTTGGAGTTTGGATATTTTAATTATAATATTTAGCTAAATTCATATCGCATTAATAGTTACTTTTGATAAAATTTATAAATAAAATTATTTATCACCGTAAGGTCATTAGTAGATCCAAAGTATAAAAACCTTACAATAAAACTTATTGTTTGAAATAGTAGTATAATTGGTGCAATTAAATTCATGTCATATCATTAGTTGGTCTATAAAATAAGTCTCTTTAGTATTACCCTATAAGTACCAGAAAAACAAAGTATTAGATATTTATGACAAACACAATATATGTTTATATATATATATATATTTATATATATGAGTATTCGCGAATATGAATATTATTACTTTCATTTCCTATAATATATATGTAGGGTCTCAATCTATGAAGTATTTATTTTTCCTATTATATGTATTTTTTTCATTTTTTTAGCCATTGGATCATCCATCATCCTCCAACGACGAATGACTATAATATTTGGAAAAGAAAATAATAATAAATACATACCATTGTGTTTTTTACCATAAAAAACATGCAAAATTAATTTTAATTAGATAAGACAATTAAAAAAAGAAAAAAAATACATTCTGAATTGCTCTTGATATATATATGTAGATATATATATATATATATATATATATTCATTTATAAAATTAGATATAAACCTTCAAGTAAGGAAAGAAACTCCGAGCAAAAGAGCAAAATAAAAAAATAAACAATAACCGGGGAAAAACAAAAGATAGATTGGAAAATGGAGATTATCAATTTTGACCATCTTTTAACACATGTAATAAGAAGAGGGACAACCTATAAACCATGTACAAAAGTATGACTTTTATTGCAATATCATTTAATGAATATTTCAGAGTTCTAAAATTACCACTAACTCGATTTTAATTGAAAAAATCAAAAGTGACGGAGGCAGTGCTAGAAGTCAGCCGATCATGTTCAATTATAGTCAAACACCCGTCGAACTTCGGTCGAAAATTTTTGACCAGTGGCTTCGACTTAGTCAAATTGTTTGATTATGATCGAATAGTGGTTCGATCCCAGTCAAAAATTTCCGGCCACCGATTGAGAAACGATCGGAACAACTAGGAGAAGTGACCGAACAAATTCGACTGTAGTCGAAATTTTTTAACCCTAGTCGAACGGATGCGCCATCGCTAGAATCAAGATCGGGACCAACAGTGGTGACTAAAATAATTTGAAGTTTGTTGGAAAAATATGGTATCAAAGTAATTTTAAATACGTGACATTGTAATGAGCGTTAATTTTGAAAACGTTAATGAATAAGTCTCATTTTTCATCACAATAATTTAGTAAACCCCTTAGTATAAATTTCTCATTAGAAAAAGAGGGAAAAAGAGAAAAGATAGATTGGAAAAGGAAGACCATGAAAACTTGGGAGAAAAAAACTAAAAATGATAAACTAGAAAACTAGATAAATAATGCAGATAACTAGTTGGAATGGTGATTGGAAATAAAACTAAAAGGATTTTGGGAAATAGTTAAGAATATGACTACTTCAAGGCAAAATGGCATTTTTATGAAACTTTTAATGATAGAATTTTTAGTAATGATAAAAATGTCTAATAACATCTTTTAACTTTTTTAGGACTAGCCATTATATTAATGATTATTTGTATGGATATCATTGGTCTTAATATATATGTTATTTGAGTCAAAATTGGTCTTAGTACTGTCCAAATCACTTAGAAAAGGATTCCATTATGTTTCTACTAAAATACTAAGATACCATAATGAAAAAAAGAAATCATTGTTCATTCCTAATGTTTGCTAATCCCTTAAGCTAAGGAATACAGAGCACAAAGCAATTCATTACTAAAATGCCCGAAACTTGAATTTTAGTTTGAGTGTCTGTTTTTTGACACTTGAAAAAGACAATTTAGGGCGTATGACCCTTTCAAAAAATAAAAATTGGTATTAGTAAATGACCCAATTTATAATTTATAGCTTAATGATGATCTTATTTTTATTTTTTATAGATAAATGTTCATTTGTTAGTTATGGGGTTTAAGGTTCTTTTTTTTTTTGTTGCCTTTTTTTTTACTGTTCTTTATTATCATTAATGAGAAATCAACATTAAATAGTATATTTCTCTATCTTTTTTTTTTCCTTTAGTATAACAAGCTATTTACTTAATTTATTTTTAGATGTACCAATTTGTGATCTTGACTTTTAATATATATATATATATATATATTTAGTCGCTGTATATCTTTTTATGAGATTGGTATATCTATTAGATTTTTATGGAAAAAAATATATTTTTGCAAATTGAGTCTTTAATTATGAGATTGGTACATCTATTAGATTTTTATGGAAAAAAATATATTTTTGCAAATTGAGTCTTTAAGATATCATTTTAGTCATACTAGATTTATTTATAAACTTAATATATATAATTCTAAAATGATGCATTACAGTAGTAGTATTGGTATGCATGAAAATGAAAATATACAAAGTGCATATATATATATATATATAAATACATATATATATATATATATATGAATATACAGAGAAGAAAAAAAGAGATGCTCCATGGTGAATTCTCGTTAGTGGCGGTAAAAGTTTATTTTCCGTGATTCCATGAACTCATAAACATTAAATGAACTGTAAAAATCTCTTAACTAATAAATAAATATTGATTTATAGAAAATTATGGATTTTGACGAGGGTAATAGTAAATAATACAAAAATTGGTATATATGAAGATATACTTAGTGTATACATAAATATACCAAGAGAAAAAATATGGGCACTATATATGGTGATTTCTTATTAATGGTCGTAAAGTTTATCTTCCATAAACTCATAAATGTCAAAAAATAGTTTAAAAAGCTCTTAACTAACAAATGGGCATTAGTTTATAAAATCATAGGTTTTGATGAGGGTAATTTTGGTGCGTATTTTTGATGAGTATCTAATTATATCATTTATTCATAACTTTTGAATTATGGACATTTACAGGTTTTTGAACATAAAAAGGGACATAAACTGATTCAACCCAAAAATCATTAGCCTCATCAGGTTGATATAGTTAGGCCCAAGCCAAAATGAAACCTTAACCTTAAGCCTTGTTGGGAAATGGACCTGACTAAGAAGTAATTTGGACCTAAATAACTTTCCAAGGAGTATTTTCGAAAGGGAAATTAGAGGGGTGTTTTTCTCCCCTTAATACGTGTATACTTTTATCTATTTATTGCTAAATATCCGAGCTTGGTATATCTATTTGTAAATCAGCTTTAATCTATGTTATGAGTATATTATTCTTTATACTAGGTATATCATATTTTACACTTGATATACCCATTGATGTAGAACTAATTTCACTACATTGCTTCAAAAACAGACATTTATCATGAGCCAAAAACTCTGTCATTTTGCTAATAACCCCTCTTCAAAATGACCCTTTTTAGGATTGTCACAATATAAGTGACATAAAATCATTACATTTATAGCCATAAACTTATAAATTTTTTTAGACCAACCACTAATCACTAATCTAATGACTACTTTGACATTCGTAATATTGTAATACTTCTAAAAAGTCATTTTACCCCAAAAGCCTATGTGAAAATTAGGCATTGTACAAAGTTTTTAGAAAAAAAAAAAAAAGAAAAATACGGTGAGCTCTTTTTTTAAGATCTAGTACCATACTTTTTAGAAAAAATACCATTTTTTAAAAAGCTTTTAGAAAAATACTATTATCTAAAATAATAATTGAGGACTAGTTTTTGAGCACAGGTAACTAGTAACTATAGATATTTATGACTGGTAACCAAATTTCAGATAATAGTAATTAGTAAACATTTTAAAAATAATATTTTTCTAATATATTTAAAATATTATAGTTTTCTAAAAAATGGTACAGAAATTGAAAAAAAATAATATGGTCCACCGTAATTTTGAAACGAGCAGGTCTAGGCCCATCAATAGATACCAATGGGCCGAAACCTCATTGAGTTATAACCTTGGACAGACGGTTACATGTGATTGGTTCATGATGTAAAAAATTCTCTTTAATTAATTAATCCATCCTCAAAGAATTTCAACATATTTTAACTCAATAACAAGAATTGTAATAAAGTAAAAAATGAGAATAGAAATGATGTTTTGTTTGGTTGATTTAGTAAAATGAAATAAAATAAGTATTATGTGGACCAAAATATTCTTATTTTTAAATGTCCTAATATAATAAAAAGGGGAAAATGATGTTTTAAAAGTAAAAACTAAATTTTAGAATAATAATTATATAGATTTTTGTATGAAATTATTAACCAACTAAATAATGTAACTATGATTATAAAAGAATCTTATTCATTTGTTTAAATATCATGAAACGAGATAGGAAGCGTTCCCGAGAATGGAAATTTTTTGCTGTTTTCTTTAATATTGTTAATCTTTGTAATTTGTTTGATTATGTTTCTTTTGTCCTTATCCAAGATAAGCTAATGCTATAGCAGATTCCTTAGCTAAGTGGTGTCGCATCAATGTGAATATTGAGTCCTGTAGCGATGTGTGTCGCTTGTTTCTACCTTTTAATTAATATTTTGTCTCTTAGCAAAATATATATATATATATATGAACGAGGATTCTATTCCATTGTTTAATTCCACCGAACCAAGCCAATTATCCATATAATTGCAGCGATTGAATGATAATAGTAATAATAATAGTAATCAAAATGGAATATAAAAAAATAATAATGTAATTATGTTGTTTGGTTGAAGTAGTAGAAAGAACATTCTTATATTATAGCTTATATTTAGTTAACTATGAAAAAGAATAGAATTAATTGTATAATAACAAAAATACTCTTTATTTTAATTACTTTAAATTGTATTTAAAATTCAATTATTTCATTCAATTATTTTATATTTAGCATTATTTTATCTTATTAAATTATTTTATTAATTAAATTATTTATTATATTATTTTTCACTTAGCATAATTTTATTTATTATTAATTAAATTATTTATCAATATTTTATTTTATTATTTTTATAAAGTATTTTATTAATTAAATTATTATTTTATTAAACTATTTTATATTTAGTATTATTTTATTAATTAAATTATTTTTCAGTTAGCATAAATTTATTTTATTTATTAAATTATTTAACATGTATCATTATTCTATTTTATTATAGTTCTAAATTATTTTATTAATTAAATTATTATTTTATTAAATTATTTTACCTATTGTATTATTTTATTACATTTTATTAANCAATGAATATTACGTAAGAGTCCCTCCTTTGAATCATCGCTTATCATTATTTATAGGGATCCTTTGAAGAATACCCTTTTCATATAGTGATTTTGTAAAAATACATCCCTCTTCATAGTTTTTGGGTGTGTACACCTTTTAAGTGAAAGTTTGGTTGTACAAACCAATATGCGCTTTGATATTTTTTTAGAGTTTATTATTATTATTGTGACTAGTTCCTCATTTCCATTTTTTTCTTCTCCCGTACCTCCTTTCTCACTCACCATTATCACATTATTGTTGTCAAAATTTTGGAGTTACCGGAAAAGATATTTCAGCCGACAGCTTGGAGTCCCGATTTCTGCACTTTAATAGATAATATTGCTGCCAATATTTTGGAGTCACTGGAAAAAATATTTTAGCCGACAGCTTGGAGTCCTGATTTTTGCACTTTAACAGAGAAAAATGTGGTCATCTATTTTGAAGGTTGAAGTAAGTATTTGAAGTTTCTTTGCCATTAATCTTTCTTTACCAATATGAGTTTGATTTATGGATTAGAAGTTATTTTGTAGTAGGACTTGAAATTATAGTGAAAAATAGAAAGTATTTGGTCAATTTTTAAGCTTGAAAACATGTAAACCAGAAATTAGGTTGTACAATAGCGAGTTCTGTAGCAAAGACGAAACCCAGATCTGGATAGATAAGACTGTCTAATTTCTAGACAGCCTATCTAGAAGGTGAGAAATTGTACAATATTGATTCCAATCGACAGTATTATCGAGGCTTATCTGAAAAACTGCATAGAATGAATCTAGATCTGGTTAGACAGATCTATCTAATTGCTAGATAGACTGTCTAGAAGGTAATAAACTATACAATATCGACTCCACTAGACAATATTATCAAGTTTTGTCTGAAAAACTGTATAGAAGAAAATCATATATCTGGATAGACATATCTGTCTAATTTATAGACAGCCTCTCTATAAGATGATAAATTGTACAATATCGACTTTACTCGAGAGTATTTTCAAGTCTTGTCTGGAAAACAATATAGAAGAAAACCATATATTTAGATAGACAGATATGTCTAATTTATAGACAACATGTCTAATAGGTGAGAAATTGTACAATATCGACTCTACTCGAGAATATTATCAAGTCTTGTCTGAAAAGCTTCGAAGAAGAAATACAGATCTAGATAGACAGGTCTGTCTAATTTACAGACAGATTGTCTACAATGGAAGAAATTTTACTATGTGGACTCTACTTGACAGTATTGTTGAGTCTTGTCTGAACAATTGAACATATATGCTATCGACACTACATAGACAATGTTAGACATAATTGTAGAGCCATAAATAAGTAATTGTTATCCAGGCACTAGACACTCTCTCGACTCTTCTAGACATGCTGTCTATTGCATAGATACGTCTGTCGAATGAGTAGCAATGTCGAGCCGATTTTGTTTATAAAAAAGTTATGTCTAGACACTGTTGTCTAAGAACTAAAGACACATGTCTAAATATTAGGAACAAATGTCTAGCCACTAAAAATGCATATCTGGCAATTAAAGGCACATGTCTAACTATAAGAAACACATTTCTAGCTACTAACATATGTAAAGCCTAACTAAATTTATTATTTTATGTTTGGTAATATATAATTCTGCCTTTAATTTGTAATTTATTTTTTGTTCAGGTATGTCATCAACACTCATAATCATATTATATGATGGTGTTTGGGAAAAGAACGAAGGTTCTTCTTGGAATTGGAATAGAAAGAGACAACGATCAAGATACATTGTGGTTGAACCAAACATTACTTTCAAGCAACTGGTATATGAGATATATCAAACTACAGAAATCAATAATGATGTCTTTGATATAGAATTGAGTTACAAGCCAAATATAGCAATAGATATTATTCCAATAGCTATATAAAAATGACAGAGATGGTATGGCTTTTATTTGTTAGCTGAGGAAAGACAACATCCCCCTATGTATGACATTGGTAAGAAAGTCGAGAAACATAACTTGTAAAGAAGCATTCGTTTCAAAGCTTGATGATATAGCAAATTTAAGAAAAGATGATGATGATATGCATTATATGGGGGAAGATGATACAAATGATGATGGTGGTGGTGGTGGTGATGAGGAAGAGGAAGAGGACGTCGACAATGATGATGATGATAATGATAATGATGATGATAATGATGCCGAGGAAGAGGAGGAGGAAGAGGACAACGATAACAATAATAGAAATGATGAGAATGTTGCACTTCTTATTGAGCCAGATATTAGAACCATAAATCAGGAAGTCCCATGTGATGTAAATAAATTTCACGATAATTACTTTGATGGGGCCTATATAAATATTGTTCCCAATATTGCTCCTGAATCTCATTCTGCTCAGGAAAACCATGACTCACCAATACAAGGCACATATATGCTTCTTCTTATGTGCAATTTAGAGGCTCAACCTGTTCGTAGTGGAGCGACACAAACAGGTAGCACGTCAAACTCAATTGTACCATTGATCATTGATGAAGATTACTTTACTGTTGGTCAATATTTTGTTGATAAGAAGGAGTTAAAGAGTAAATTACACATGCTTGCTATACGAAAGAAATTTGAATTCAAAGTGAAGAAATCAGACAAAACTTTATTGGTGTTGGTTTGCATTGACCCCAATTGCAAGTGGTGGATTCGTGCAATGAAGTCATCCATCACCAACTTCTTTGTCATTCACAAGCACTTAAATGAGCATACTTGTTCGTTACCAATGCACAAGAATCATCATCGGCAAGTAAGTAGTTCTATAATTGGAGATCATATAAAATCAAGATATGAAGGTGTAAAAGTTAGTCCAACTCCAAGTCAACTAGTCAATGATTTGCGCCTTGATCTGGGGGTGAAGTGTACTTATTGGAAGACTTGGCATGCAAGGAAGCATGCACATAAGCTTATTAAGGGTGATCTAAGAACAAGTTATAGTAAGCTCCCGTCATACTTGTACATGCTTGGAAAGACAAGTCTGGGTACGTACACTAGAATCGTACTTGATGAAGATAAGAAGTTTAAATATTTATTTATGTCTTTGGGTGTATCCATTAGAGGTTTTCGTTATATGAGGAAGTCATATCCTTAGATAGAACTTTTTTGAGATCTGAATTTGGAGGTACTATGCTTATTGCAACTGCACAAGATGGAATTTTCCAAATTTATTCTATTGTTTTTGGTATTGTTGATTTTGAGAATAATAATTCTTGGGAACAGTTTATGACCAAATTACGAGATCAAATACCCGATACAAAGGACTTAGTATTTATTTCAGACCGACACAAAAACATAGCAAGAGCAATTGTAAAAACTTATGTGTTTGCACACTATGGAGTTTGTATGTGGCACATGGGATAGAATATTAAGAAGGATTTCAGGAGTACTGGTTTGAAACAGTTGTTTGAAGACATTGCAAGCGTATATAGAGTGTCAGAATTAAGGACTCTATTTGCTGAGCTTTCTTATAAGTATCCTGCAGTTGCACGTTACCTTAAGGTTGAGAAGTATGACCGTTGGTCAAGGGCTCATTTTCCAGGAGATCGATACAATATTATGACCAGAAATAATTCTGAGTTATTGAACAGTGCCTTCAATGAAGCTCGAACATGGCTAATAGTTGCTTTATTAGAGCATATAAGAAGTAGTCTAGGTAATTGGTTCTATGAACGTCATGTGGAAGCAGAGAAATGTAAATATCCTGTTACTAACGAAGCCGAAATAATTATGAAACGAAAGTCATGCAAAGGTAATTCACATTAATCAATTTGAGTTTAATGTCAAAGATGAAGTACTTGATGGGCTTGTGAATATGAAAGAACTAAGTTGTAGTTGTCGAGAGTTTGACATTGACAAGATTCCATGTGCACATGCCATTGTTGCAGCTCAATATCGAAGTATAGATTTATATAGTCTATGCTCTGATTTTTACAAGACTGACTATTGGAGGATGGCATATGCAGAATATATTTATCCTATGCCTCGAGAAAAAGATTGAGATGTTCCAAAAGTAACGTGGGCTATAATTGTTAATGACCAGATAAGAAAACTCAAAGCGGGAAACCGAAGACAAAAAGAAAGCATTCCATTGGAGAGTTTTCAAAGAAGAAGAGAAAAGCTTCAACTGATGAATCAGAAAAAAGAAAAGAGAAAGAAACAAGATGGGGCTGCACCAAAAAAGGAAAAAAAATGCTCAAATTATGGAATTTATGGACATAACAAAACTTCATGTAATTATTCCATAATGTCCACAACAAATGGTCCTAGTGTGTCATAATTGTCTATGGTTTATATCCCAGAGCAAGACTTTATTTACTGTGGTTTAATCGAAACTTTGTTTGATGGTATTTTTTGAAGTTTTTTGTACTGTATTGAGTTTGTAATTTCATGTTTGATAAGGCCTTGAATTACGTCAAAAACTTTATTACGTTTCTAATTTTTTACAGCCTTTTTCTAGACGTAAGTGTTTATTATATAGATAGAACCGTCACTTGATTCAACAAGCATGTCTAGTAGACAGACAACTACTTTGTACACCTAGACACATGTGTCTAGGGGATAGATAGACTGTCTGGAAATATAGACACCTGCGTTTACCAAATAGACAATCGGTCTGAAAAGACAGATAGTACCATTGATTGACTAGACAGACATGTCACGTGGCTCGACACACATGTCTAACTACGAGTTATTGAGTTGTTTTTCCTCAAAAAAGATATTGCAACTTAATATAATGAATAATTATATAATGTTGCAAAGATTATGTACTTATTATTCGTTAGACTTAGTTATTGAGTACATCGTAGAGTTTGTAGTGATGACATTTCATTATCATAGTAGGAACGTTTCCAATAGTAATGCACAAATTATTGTCTAAGTTTCCACTAGTAAGAAAAAACGTGGTTACTAAGTTTACAAAACTCTTAGATTCATATAATTATATTGTTTTTTATTCGGTTTATGACAATGTGATTGCATTAGACAGAGTGTTTAGTAGACAGACAGTAACTCTATACACAAAGACACATTTGTCTATGGGATAAATAGACTATCAGGAAAGATAGACACCTGCGTCTACCAGATAGACACCTGTGTCTATTAGATAGAGGCACTGTCTGGTATATAGATACATTGTTTGTAGAGATAGATACTATGTCTACCTAATTTCTAGCAACTCCTGTTTAACATAGTTGGCCTCAAAATCTTAAAAAAAAAATAATTAATAATTCGTAATACATGGTAATAAACTTGGCCATAATTATCAAAATATATTTTCCAGTATACAAATAAAAACAACCCAGTCAATATTCAACATAGCCAATCAGTGTTAAACCTAGCAAAATATCGATAGCTTGTACGCTAAATATTATGGATCCCAATCCCTGCAATATATTTCATAAGCCATCTTCTTCCGAAATAGACCAATATTATCATTATTAACCCTAGATAAGTCAAGTCTATTCATATAGAACTCAATATACTTGATGGCATAGATTCCACGGTCCCCGCTGCATGGAAACAGAGCAAGTTAAATTTAATTTCAAGAAAAATCCGGGTACGTATACGAATTGACAAGTTTTTGTATCTTTGGTGGTTTTGAGAAATGACAGGAATTCTAATACACTCAAATAGCTCAGGTATCTTATGAAGATACTTGTTGAAATTGCTGCTTTGGCGCATCAAGTAGGGTATCATCATAATGAATGGCTCTAAGTAGTGCTGCAAGTTATCATCAGAAACACACTCGAAGTTAGAACCAAACACTAAAATCTTCCATTTGTCTAGCTGCACAACCATGGATATCCAATACTTTTTCTGTATGTTCAATGATATGTATATAGTGTGGATATTCTCTCAAGCCTTATCTCTTAATGGCTTCACACCATTCACATAGTTAATAAAGTCTGGTTCAAAGACATAGCTTTTGTAATCTTCAAGTTCAGAAAATACCTTCCAATGTCTAGTAATCCACTGAGAAAACATGTCATCGACAATGGCAACTTTTTGCTCAAATAGGTCTTCATACTTTTGCGACCTATTCCTCAAGCAATACAATGCCTAATCCATATGCTGTATTTGTAAAATTACAGTCCATCAAATACTTTGAATTCAGTATAATAATTTTGTTTCTAACAACAGATGAATAACAAAGCATGAGAAACTTACATGAGTTTCTAGCCATTGTCCAGAATTGAGAATTTTCTCAAAGAACTCTCTTGAGTAGTCACCCGTTCCACACTTGATCAATGAGCTGTACAAGTGAATTTTGTAATTTGATTATGAAATTTAAACATAATTAAATAAAAAGACATAATAACATAAATATTATAATGTATGTATAAATATAAAATACCTTTTATCTTTTTCTTCAAACTACTTATTAAAAGCCTCTTTTTTGTGGGGGTCAATTGGGCGAAATGGATTACACACGCATCCATCTCCTTTTCTAAATTTGTACTTTTTGGTAGGATCGGTGTATGGTGATACTAAGACCTGGCCATATTTTTTAGTTCTAACTAGCCTAAGATGTGGGGATGTGACCTCAACCATTTCATCATCCTTGTCTTCATCATTATCATTTTCATTTTCAATATTTTTGATTTGATGGCATTCGTTATTGTATTGGAAAGAGGACAGGGTTAGCTCTAAGCACCTTGACAATTACCATAATCAATCTTGGCTCCACTGTTTGCTACCTCGGACTGCTCATCTCCCTGAGTACTAGAATGCATGTGAATTGATAATAAAGCTTCTATTTTAGACTCCAAGTTTCTTAATTCTCCCATAACATTCTCCTCAAGTTTTTCTTAGCGCTCGATCAAACTCTGAAAATGGCTCTCAACCCATCTCTTAACGACATCACCTAATCACTATTGAGGGACAATATTTGGATTGGTAGAAGGAGCGTACTCCTCATGGGGAGAATCTTGAACATGACTGTCCTCTTTTTTTCTCTCGTCGTCATATTTGTTCTCCTCTTCTTTTCACTCCTCTTCATATTTTTCCTCCTTATAAGGCCCAACTACCTCAAGTTTTCTTATAAATAGGTCGGTCAAGTTGTCCTCTTTATCTTTCAACATGCAAAAATTCTTCATGTAAGGTTGGCTCGACTCAATATCCGAGGCATACAAGTTACTGTGTACTACAATCGGTAATATACACAAATTTTCTAATACGTTAAATTTGAAAAAGAGTATAGTTAATGGCTAGAGACCTTATATTCTGTTCTAGACAATAATGTCCAGCTTCTAAGATAGAATGTCTATCGTATCAGACAAATGTATCTATGTTTCAGACACCTTATCTATGTATTCACCAAATTGTAAAACTGTATATAGACAATGGTGTCTGCTTGTTCAACAAGCTATCTATATGGTTGAATACCATTGTCCAGTAACACAAGATTATATAGAGTAATATTGTAAAGATAACAAGACAAATACATGGGAATAATACATGATTTACTTATTTTCTTATTCTTTTTCTCCTTTAATTTCTTAGCAATACTTTTATACGTCGGCATTTCAATCACTTCCCACCTAAGGCAGCGAGGTATGGCATCATCTTTTATATGCTTTGCATACAATTCACCAAGTAAGGGTATTGCTTCATATGCTCATACTTACAAAAGCAAACAACAATGTAATGAATCGTATTAATGTAAAAGTAATTTAAATATATTTGGATTTTTCTAGAACAACTAACTTATAATGAATACGGGAAGCCTTGTAATGTGTAGGAAGATTTTGAACTTTTGTCTTTATTTTTCTCTTTCCTGATAGTAATTTATTGACTTTGGCTTTAACTCTTTCCTAAAAAAGCTCATTGTCAATGAATATAACTCTTGGCCCTATGGATATTTATTGAAGACATCAAAATCCTCAACAATATCCAAGTAATTTTCTTGTATTCTACTTTTCTTGTCTTGTCCAAGAATGACCCATTCTAAATAATAAATTAATGCAAACTTCAAACGGTCACGATTCTTTGCAATATAACTCTTTTTCTTCTTCTTCAACAACCCATTAGGATTACTCATTTTCAAAAACTTGTTCTCCCATTCTTCAAGTGTGATGATCGATTTCTTCTTTTTCTGACAAAAATATTCATTTTTCAACTTACGCTTCAGTTTCAATTCTGAAAATTCAGGGTTGCTTGAAGTATTGTCACAATTAAGAGCCGTCATCAATGCAAACTCATGCATTGAGAACCTAAGCAGTTTCCCATAAATATTAAACCATATTTCTTTTCTCTTTTCAATTTCTACTTGTCTCATAAGTAGATGATGGATCAATTGACCATTGATTTGTGCAAGCCCAATTATCCCTAGATTGTGACCAAAACATGATGCTTTGAATGACTCCAAGTCTTCTTTACTCAAGTTGGCCTTTATAACTTTTAGATATTCAATCCTAGATAAAATTGTCGCTCTTGCCGGAAAATGCTCTTCCTCAGATAATACGGGAGTCAATGAAGGAATGTCACGTGGCATAACCTACAAAATAAATATAATTAAAAATAATTTTGACTATACCATACACTTCTAGACTAGGGTAGACACTCTATCTAGTATGGTCGAGGTGCACAGACTATGCTATCTAGTATTATCTAACCCTATCTAGCTCAAATTAAGTAGTCATTTTTATAGGCTGAATAGAATAGTTAAGCTCAACTATGATAGAAAGAGCATAGAATGTGATCAAGCAATACAGTTAACCAAACCAACCATATCAACAGATTATTTAACAAACTCACATGTCATTTACTAAGCTAGAAATGCTGTCTAGCATGTTCAACTTGAACAGATAGTGATTGACCATACTAGACAGTGTGTCTAGCACAGTCTACACAACCAATATGCACATACCAACTATATCAAGACATTACTTATCCAATAAGAACTATCATACCATAAAATTTCTTCCAATTATCAATATACCTCAATGAAATATAAACTTACCATATGACACTAGACAAAGATAGACATGATGTCTAACTTGGTCTACCTAAACAGACAATAATAGACCTTGCTAGACAGTGTGTCTTGCCTAATGTAGCTCAAAATACATAGCATGGTTGACCACCACAACAATACTAGACATCTTGTCCATCAATTTTTCCAGAAATTTTGACAGAGTCTCCTCTATTTTTATGACTTCTCTTAACAACCATTTAACCACCAAACTAAACATATCAGCAAATTATTTAGCAAAGTTACATGTCATTTACTAAGCTAGATATGCTGTCTAACATGGTCAAGTTGAGCAAAAAGTGCTCGCCCATGCTAGACAGTGTGTTTATCATAGTCTAGGTCAAAATACAATACTCATTTTCATTTAACAATGAATATGCAAATACCAACCATATCAAGACATTATTCAGCAAAGCTAATATCAAAATCATTCAATCAAATATATACTTATCATATGCCACTAGACTAAGATAAACAAGATGTCTAACATGGTCGATCTTAACAGATAAGCCTTACCCATACTAGAGAGTGTGTGTATCTCTGAATACAACATAATAGTATAGTTGAACACCACAATAGGAAAATCTCGACTATCCTAGACTCTTTGTCGATCTAATTTTCCAACAATTTTGAATAATTTTCCTTTATTTTTATGATTTCCCTCCAAAAGTATTCAAGAACCGATATTCACACAACAACCATACCAATAACTCTTGAATGATCGAGCCAAACAAAAATATCCTATTAAATTTATTCAAATATTCTATTAACCATAAACTCACTGGTGGCCCACGATGTATAAGAGGGGGATCTGTTTCCTTCACCGGAGATGAATCAGGTTCATTCACCGGAGACGCATTAGGTTCTTCCACTGGACTTGTATCAACCGATATCTTCTCGGATGTTTTCCTCTCCTCCGATAACTCATCGGACGTGGGTTTTGGAGATGACGATCGTACTTTTTCTGGAGTCTTGACTATTTCCTCATCTGAATGGGACAAAGCTTTTTTTGGAGTATTCTCGAGTATTCTCTCTTCCCTATTTCGAATGAGACGAGGAAGGGATGCTTACTTCCTTCAACTTTTTGAAATCTCGCTGAAATGAGGTCAACTTCCTTCTATGCACATTTTGAACTTTTTTCCCCTTACTTTTCTTAGGGCTTTTTGTTGATTTTTTTTCTCCATTTTCGTTCAGATTTATGGAGGACACTTCGGATGGGCTGGTATCAAGGTGGTGGAACCCAAATCTTAGTCCGCTTAGCTTGGCTTTGATGGGTGCCGATGGGTACCGACTGCATTGGAGCCGACGGATTGATGGGTGCCGTGCACTAGAGCCGACGGGTTGATGTGTGCTATTTTTCTGTTCTTTCTTTTATTCTTTTTTTTTTTATATAATTTAACTACACCATTTTTCAAGTCAGACCTGATCCTTTTCTTTTTTTTTTTTTTTGTTTTTAAAAAATTGATTTTAACTAAGGGCCTATATGTCATTTTATATTGATTTTATTTAAAACAAGTTATTCTAGCCAACAAAATTTAAATAATTTAAATGAGGTGTATTTGGACATTTTATCCAATTCCCCTTATTTATATCGATATATATTATTTTATTATTTTATGTTATCATAAATATCTTTAGGGTGGGGCAGCCATTATTGGCTCCATTCAGGTTTTCGAGGAATCCTCTGTTTTTCTCTGCATTTTGATCAAGTTAAGAAAGGTAAAGCAAAGACGATGAACATTCTGGTCTCCGTTTTTTATTTTAATTTTTAACTTTTTTAAAAAAATTTTTGGGGTAAGATTGATAGATTGTGTTTATGATTTCAGTTCAAGCAGACACATTTTGTTGTGTTTTTATTTATTTATTTATTGAATTTTCTTGTCCATAATTTGATTTATCCATATATATCCTTTTATAAGTAACACTTGGGTGTTTTCTCACTCTGGTTTCATCTTCTGGCTCTCTCTGATTTAGGGTTTTTGGGGGCTTATATTGGGTTTTGGCCATCTGGGTATCGTTAATTTTCATCAAAGTCTGATACTTTTTTTGAGTCTGATTAGTTAGCTTACTCTAGGAGTTTTTCCAGTTTAATGGCTCGGTTGGTTATTCCATGCAAGAGTTCGGGTTATGTGAGGACGAGTTTGTTCGGTTTGATCTCATCTGCTCCTGTGATTATTCTTATCTTATTTCATCACTATACATGTGTATATATATGTATTGTGTATGCAAATGGTTGAAAAGACCCTTTTTTTAATCTTATTATTATACATATATTCTAGCTTTTTGCTTGTTTTGAGTGTGCTTTTTTGGGTTGTGAAAAAATTATAGTAAAACTTATGATTCTTTTACAGTTTACATTTCTAGTTTCTTATTCAATGTTGTTTAGTCAATGAGGTACTTATTTCTCTTGGTAAAGCTGTATTGAATTTTTCTTTTTCATCCTTTTTGCAGCTTCAGTCTGCTAACCGGGTTGGCTTTATTGAGAATTCAGCGAAAACTATCTGTAAATCCAAGCGTTTTCTTAGTTCGGATGTATGCGGATTATAATCTAATGCCTTATTTGCTATTCTGTTGCTCCATTTAATTTTTACGTATGAAATTTTTTATTTATCTATGGATATGGAGTGGTAGCTTGAATGGAAGATTTCTGAAATTTCCTTATTGATTGTTATTCTCAGGTGAGGTGCCAAAAGAATCATCGTTTTCCATTTCCTCCACTATTTGTAGGTTGCTTTGAATTTAGTGTTATAATTTCGTGCATTGCCATTGTGATGTTCCACCATTCGAATTCTGATGCTGAAATAGAATATGCTTTTCTTTTCCCCTGCACTTTTGCTCATCATGTGTAATTCCTGACCTTGTTTCAGAGGGCTAAACACTTGAGCCGGAGGCTAATCTGTTCAGTTGCCACAGAAACTTCGCCGAAGCAAGTTGACAAATCTGAAATGGATGCACCGAAAGAAATATTTTTGAAGGATTACAAGAAGCCCGATTATTACTTCGACACGGTGTGCTATATATACTTAATAGCAAATGAGTTGTATTGGTTTGAGTTTTTATCTTTATACTCACAACCTGTTTTGCTTGCTAAACTAACTGTCCAATGCAGGTGGATTTGAAGTTTTCTCTGGGTGAGGAGAAAACAATTGTTGGCTCAAAAATTACTGTGTCCCCTAGAGTTGAAGGTAATGTAATTATTTCTTCCACTAATGATTTGTAGAAACTGTACGTATCCTTGAGATGGTGGTAATATCTTGTTCATTTGCAACAGTCTATTGCTGTCATTAGTAAATCTTTTGCACGTTTCTATAACAGCTGGTCGAAAACTGGTATTGTCTTCTCAATGCAGGTTCTTCTCCTCTGGTGTTGGATGGCCGAGATCTTAAGTTACTTTCAGTTCGGGTCAATGGCAAAGAACTGAAGGCATGTATATTGAGTAGACTTCCATTTTACTGCCGATGTTTTACCTATATCTCGAGCTTAGCTGTTATTCATTTCATGTACGAACTAGAGGTTCCTTTTTCATGCTAGGGAATATGTGCTATTATATGCTCATTGTCTACCTTTTTTCCTATGTTAGGAGGATGATTATCACTTGGATTCTCGCCATCTGACACTTCCATCTCTACCTAGTGGTACATTTACTTTGGAAATTGTTACTGAGATATACCCTCAGAAGAACACGTCATTAGAGGTGCGTACGTCCTCAAATTTATAATTTTTTTACAGTATGTGTGATCCTTTGTTTTGTCAGGCTTACGATATTCTTTGGTGTACTTCAGGGTCTCTACAAGACATCAGGGAATTTTTGCACACAATGTGAAGCTGAGGGCTTCCGTAAAATTACATTCTACCAGGTTCTGTTCGATCAATTTTATATTTTCTGATCTAAATTTGATATATAAATCAATTTTCACTTAATTGATACATCGGAATTTTGAGCAGGACCGCCCTGATATAATGGCAAAATACAGATGCTACATAGAGGCAGACAAATCACTATACCCTGTCTTATTATCTAATGGAAATCTTGTGGATCAGGGAGAATTGGAGGTAACTTCTCTTATATTATGTCAAATGGTAAACTTAAATAATTGTTACAATGTCGTGGCTTGTAATACTTTTCACTTTTTTTTCCAGGGTGGCAAACATTTCTCCCTTTGGGAAGATCCCTTTAAGAAACCTTGCTACTTGTTTGCTTTGGTTGCTGGACAGTTGGAGAGCAGAGATGACATATTTGTCACCCGTTCGGGTCGGAAGGTATCCCTAAGGATCTGGACCCCAGCTCAGGATGTTCCAAAGACTGCACATGCTATGTATTCCCTCAAGGCGGCTATGAAATGGGATGAGGATGTCAGTTTTCTCTCTATATTTTACAAGTAATTTGGTTTAATCTCAGTGTTATCTATTGATCTTATTCTAAGGCATACTTCTATTATATGACACTGAACAGGTTTTTGGTCTCGAATATGACCTTGATCTCTTCAATATTGTGGCTGTTCCTGATTTTAACATGTAAGTACTATTCGGTATATAAATATTAATTTTGTACTTTTCATGCATTTATTTTCCCTGGTTACAACTGAATCATGTTATGTCTTATAATACTTATCTGTGAATTTTTCTTTCCAATTACTATGCAGGGGAGCTATGGAGAACAAGAGTTTAAATGTATATCTTTGGTACAGTTTGGAGTTCATACAGTTGATGTCTTTCATTACTAATTGACTAACTTTGTCAATTTGATTCTCTACAGATCTTCAATTCCAAACTCGTGTTAGCATCTCCGGAAACTGCTTCAGATGCAGATTATGCTGCAATCTTGGGAGTTATTGGCCATGAGGTTTGTAATTGACATCTTTGCAAATAATTATAGAGCCATGTGTCGACAGTCTTAATTCGCATTGAATTAGTTCTAACTTTTGGATGTCATTCTGTGCAGTATTTCCACAACTGGACTGGCAATAGGTTCGTTCACAGGAAGACTTGTTGCCTTTTTGTTCAATACATGTCCTGCTTAAAGTGCTTTCTTCTTAATTTATTCTTTTATTTATCTGATGCTGGTATGTTAGTCTGTCATTTGAAATCGATGTCATCTAGCAAAGTTGGTTTAGCATTTATATGTTAGGTATTATCAATTGGTTATGGATTTTAGATGTCTTAAGCCTTGAACTAAGCCTTTGGCTAAATTCATTGCAGGGTCACATGTCGTGATTGGTTCCAGCTCAGCCTAAAGGAAGGTCTCACTGTCTTCCGTGATCAGGTATAGCCTTTATGAACTTCTTGGATATATAATGGCATTTGTAACTTCTTGAGTTTATTACTTTAGATTGATCAGATAAGTTGGGGATTTTCTTTGCAGTTTCTTATGTCTTTTTAACTCACTATTGTAGGAATTTTCATCTGACATGGGGAGCCGGACTGTGAAGCGGATTGCTGATGTTATGAAGCTTAGAAACTATCAATTTCCACAGGTCCTTTGGTTTTTAGTTCTCCATTTTAATGCAGACTCTTGCCTTATTATATCCTAATGAAAGGACTAATTTCTATAAAGTGCCACATTGAATCGCTATTATGTTATCTGGTTTTCAGGATGCCGGTCCCATGGCTCATCCTGTACGGCCACACTCGTACATTAAGGTTAGAAATCATTTCCTTTACTCAGCTCGTTCTTCTTACTTATTTCTTTTTGGTTTCTTTTTTTTTTTCATCTGGTTGGAATCCTATGTAATCTGTATGCTTGATTTGACAATCATGTTAATTTTGTTTTTCCTACTTTGACAGATGGATAACTTCTACACAGGTATGTAATAATACATACTTTCATTATGGTGAAGGGTTTTGCCCAAGGTTTTTGTTTGCAGGAACTTGCCATCTTTTAATATTGGGGTTTTTGGCTTTCTTGTTCAATCTCGTTTGAAATTATTCTGCTCTGGGACCACCAACTTCCACTTTCAGTAACGGTATGACCTAGTACTTAATATGTGTGCCTTTTGTGCCCACCCGTCTTTTTTTTTTTTTCCCTAATAATATCCGTGTTATTTGAAGGAGATATCTGACTCCTTTTGGTTGTTTTTCTTTTCCTCCTGACAGGTGTATGAAAAGGTTCGACTTTTTATTTAACTTGAACTTCTCTTTGATAGTGTATGGTGTATTTGTATGCGAACATGCTTACTAGAACAGTTTATAATTACATGAATGTTTTTTTTATTTTTTTTTCCTGGTCTGTCCATCTTATTAGGGAGCAGAGGTTGTCAGGATGTACAAGACTTTATTGGGGAGTCAAGGGTTCCGAAAAGTAAGATTGTAAATGTGTCAACCTAAATTAATGCTTGTATTAATGAAAATATCATTTACTTATATTGAGAAGCTGCATTATGAAAAGTTTTATATATTTTCTCTCTATTTAGGGCATGGATCTTTATTTCAAGAGACATGATGAGCAAGCTGTGACCTGTGAAGATTTTTTTGCTGCCATGCGTGATGCTAATGATGCAGATTTTGCTAATTTCTTACTATGGTTTGTGTTTGTCTGTTGTCTTATTTTCTCTCCTTTTCCCTGAATTCAATTACTTAGTCTACCTTATTTTTTGGGTAATAAAATACAGGTACTCCCAAGCTGGGACCCCTGTTGTAAAAGTTATGTCATTTTACAACCCCGAAGCCCGTACTTTCTCTTTGAAGTTTAGGTACAGACATGCTGTAAAACTTTTCTTCCTGTCATTTCTGGTGACACTGCTGACAAATTGTTCTTGCTTGTGTATTTCCAGTCAAGAAGTACCCCCAACTCCGGGGCAGCCAGTTAAAGAGCCCATGTTCATTCCTGTAGCATTAGGTTTGCTGGATTCTACAGGGGAAGACATTCCTTTATCCTCTGTGTATCATGATGGGAAATTGGAGTCTGTTGCAATCAATGATAAGCCGGTTTACGGTACTGTTCTTCGAGTAACCAAGGTTAGAAAAGAGTTTTGGTCTGAATCCATATTGCATTTATCTGCAATGCCTTCATTGCGTTTTGTGCTTGGGACAATTGTATGGCTGTGTGATGGTTTGGTCAGCAGATGTACTCTATTATTTTTCTTCATAATGTTTTGGAGGAAAACTTATATAATGCAATCCATTGTTAACACTGGAAAGCAGTAATGCAGGATATTGTGTTGACTTATCCAGAATTTGAGATAATTGCATAGGGTGTCATGTTGGGAGAGCATTGGATTGCGCTTTCATGCGGGCAAAGTGCTTTCTTCTTACAATTAGTCAAGCTGTCTCTTCTACATTTATTACTGAGGATTTTTTGCCGGTCATTTCCCTGCACTAACATTTATATTCTTGTTATTCTACTATACAGAAAGATGAAGAATTTGTATTCTCTAACATACCAGAGCGACCAATTCCATCACTATTGCGAGGATATAGCGCCCCTATTCGTCTTGAATCTGATCTCGCAGACAGTGATCTATTTTTCCTCCTTGCTCATGATTCAGACGAGTTCAATCGGTTTGTGCCCTAAACTGCAACACTTCTTTGCCCAATAGCTAAGCAGCTGATTTTGAATTACTTACTGGTTTTTCCTTGTGTTCTAGTTGGGAGGCCGGGCAAGTGTTGGCGCGAAAGGTGATGCTCAGCTTGGTTGCTGATATTCAACAGAACAAACAATTGGTGCTTGACCCAAAGTTTGTGCATGGGCTCAGAAGCATACTAAGTGACTCAAGTTTGGATAAAGTATTATGGGACTTGCCCTTTTCTTTTTCCTTTGACATGTCTTATGGAAGAGTAGTGCACTGGTTAATCCCTCCAAACCCCCCCCCTGTTTCCTTTTTTTTTTTTCGTCAGGAATTCATTGCAAAGGCAATAACTCTACCTGGTGAAGGGGAAATAATGGACATAATGGAAGTGGCGGATCCTGATGCTGTTCATGCTGTTCGTACTTTAATCAGGAAGCAACTGGCCCATGAACTCAAAGAAGAACTGCTCACAACAGTATGCATCTTCTCATGTTTTCCCAGTAAAAGGCAGTACATTTTTCATTTTGGTTGTTCGGGCTTTTCCGAGACGTATTAATTTTCTAACGTGCTATATATATATATATATAAATATATATATATATATATATATATATGTTTCACAGGTCAAAAACAATAGGAGCTCAGAAGAGTACGAGTTTAACCATCCTAACATGGCCAGGCGTGCTCTGAAGAATATTGCTCTTGGTCTGTTTTGTTAAAACTATAAGCGTGCAATATTTTAATGTTGTGTGAGCTTTCATTAACTGATTGTGTTTATTGTTCCTTTTACCTGTAGCATATCTGGGATCCCTTGAAGATGGGGAGCTTACTGAGCTTGCACTGCATGAATATCGATCCGCCACAAATATGACTGATCAATTTGCAGCCTTGGCAGCCTTAGCACAAACCCCTGGTAAAACTCGTGATGATGTTCTGGCTGACTTCTACAACAAGTGGCAACATGATTTCTTGGTAAAATATTACTCAATAGCTCGAGTTGCTAGACTTCTCTCTTTTTTGGAGTGTTCTTTAGTTCTTTTGCTTCTTTAGAAATTGGACATCCTTTCTCGTAAATTTTAGACTAACAGAAAGCAATGTCGATTTCATCCATAATCAGTTTTAGCTTTTGCCAAATAATGGATGAATATCATTTCAACGACTCGTTTCTTCCATATGTCCCTAGTTAAACTTATCTTTTGCTGATAGGCTCTTGTTCATCACATTACATCCCAGGACAAACCATTATATTTATCTCTTACATGCCACTGTCTAGCTAAGCTTTTATGATTTGCTGCACCCCTTTTGACTGTTTTACTTCTTTTATGATTATTCTATGATCCAGTTATTTGAGAAGAGTTTTGTAATCTCTGATTTTCTTATGGATCTTTTTTCCGTCTTTTTTGTTTTGAAAGAAAAGGTTTGTTTGTTCTGACATAATTTTGTTTCATTTCTACAGGTTGTAAATAAATGGTTTGCACTTCAAGCCATGTCTGACATTCCTGGTAATGTTGAAAATGTTCGGAACCTCCTAAACCACCCGGCATTTGACCTCCGTAATCCGAACAAAGTGTACTCTCTCATTGGAGGTTTCTGTGGGTCTCCAGTGAATTTCCATGCAAAGGATGGTTCAGGTTACAGATTCTTGGGAGAAATCGTTTTGCAACTAGACAAACTTAACCCACAGGTCCTTTTACAGAAGATGTCTCTTAAATCTTAATTTTGTGTTCGTATCTTTATTTTGAAGTATTTCATTATTGTGACAACATTTGTTTTTTTTTTTTTTTTTTTTGAACATTTTCCTTTTCATGGATTGCAGGTGGCCTCCCGCATGGTGTCAGCCTTCTCAAGGTGGAGGCGTTACGACGAAACCCGTCAAAGTCATGCCAAGGTAGTAACTACTGCTATTATTGGCAGCACATAATCAGATGTCTACGTAAATGTTGTTTTGACTTGTGACGTCAAAGTCGAAACCAAGCTCTCAATAAAGGCTCTTATTACCCCATCTAATTTACAATGGTGATTTAAAAATGATGTGGTGTTTGCAGGCGCAGCTGGAGAAGATCATTTCTGCCAACGGGTTGTCCGAGAACGTGTACGAGATTGCCTCAAAAAGCTTAGCTGCTTAAGTTGATTCCTCTGTTTTGGGAGAGTGACTGCATATACAGATGACACTGGCACTAGTTTCATCATAGGGAAAAATAACCATTTCCTGGCTCGTTATGCAGCATCTCTCCATGGACCTTGGTAGTATGCTCTTTTATCTACGTGTCTGCCATAGAATTACATGTTTCACCAGAACTTGGTGTACCTTTTGTTGGTGTCTGCGATAATGTTGGTGCACTTTCTTGTGGGGTTTTGAGACATTTTATAAATCATGATGTTGAGATACTCTTCTTTTAATAAAATATTAAAAAGGTTTCCGTTTCTTTATATATTTTTCTCTTCATGCTTGGGATGGTTCTTAGAGAAGGTTAAGTTTTTGGAAGCACGATATTATTATTACCCAACTGGATATTAATAGTCAACCTTCTTTTAAATTTTTTTTTTTAAAAGAAGGTATGCGATAAGTGTAATACCAATGTTGCTAAGGTGATGACACACGAGAATGGTTGGTGACCTAATAAAATTAGTTGGTCAGAGACTTTAAAACACAGCCTCAAACAAAGATTAAGCAGAGTTTAGTTCACCTGCATATATGTATGAACCTGTGAATGTTGGCTGACCAATGAGAATCATGCATTCATGGTTGACGTGGCCAGCCGTCTATGGAACATTTGGGACAGAGGCTAGTCATTGAATAAGTGTTATTTTGGTCCCAACTCTGTATTGATTTCTTTATTAGGTTGAAGTCATAGCCTTTTTTCATAAGTTAGGCCACAGTGCTTATCCTTATCACCAAACTGATGAAGCCACCTTGAGCTTTACCTTTTAGAATAAATAGCTAGAATTTCTCCCTATGACCATTTTTTGTTCTTGAGATTTATTTACTAAAAAAAGTTTCTTAAGACCTTAAAAGTCATCTTTGAATAGCACGAATTTCATGGAAAGAGTCGTCAAGCAAAAGTATCATAACCTTTTCTAGATCTTTAATTTTTCGTTATTATGTTTTATCTAATAATTCGTAAAGTATATAAGGAAATAATATATGTGAAATATAAACATAAAAAAATGGGAAAAGAAAAAGTATCCTAATGATTGCCAATATAGAATGAAAATGCATCATACAGATGCACTTTCACCTTGATCTTTTTTCTAGGTGAAACAAAGGCATAAATCATAAAATACAAGATTTAACTTTTTAAATTGATACAAAGGGAGTTGAAGGATGTAATCATTCTAAACCTTAAACTACATTTGAAGGACTTCATTATGAATTAGTTAGGGTCAAAAAGCTGCCCAGTGCTTTAAACTAGTTTCTCATGAAAAAAGGGCCTAGTTTAACACAGTAAAATATGAATTCTAACACCCCTTTTTTGCTTTAAAACTAAAGCTTCTATGGAATCATGTCTGCTTAACTGCATAATATTATGGCTTTTTAACAAGTTTAGCTTGAGTACTTACCTCCTTTAGAATATGATGGGGGTCTTGTTTTTGACCCAATATAGGGTACTCAAAGCCTAGGCCTTTAGTTGAAGCTTTTCTTGTTCCTCTTTTTGCTACCTCATTCAATCATTTTTTTTCTTGCCTCCATTTCTCAATCCAATTCCCATTTCTCACCCACAAAAGCACTTAGTTTGTCTTTGTAGGGCCATGTGGACCCAAAGGTTAACGAGTTAATAATTATGGCTGACCGAGATTGATACTTCAAATCCTTTAGATTTATACTTCAAATCCTTTATACCTCCAAAAAAAAAAAAAAACAAAAAAACAAAACAATTATCTATAATGCTTATACAGTGATCGTTATTTACCAACCTTGTAGCAAGTAGCAACTAAGACGCTAGCTTCATACATATCATAACTACTTATTAAGGTGGGACCCACTTGAGTCTGATTATAAGATATATAATAGAGTACATGATATGCGTAAGATACATAGTAAAGACTAATAAGAAACTAATGTTAATTAAATTTATTGCGTAGATTCTATCGATAACAATTATATTTTGCGCGTTCTATACCGATTAAGAAAAGGGTCGAGTAAAAAAGTGAACCAAAAAGAACTGAGAAAGAAGAAGAGACTTTTGGGGGGCATAGGATTTGGAATTTTTTTTTTTTTTTTTTTAAAGAGAGAGAGAGAGAGAGAGAAGCAACCGGGAAAGTTAGTTTTATAAAAAGGTGGCGGGTAAAGTGGGGAGAATTTTGGAAATATGGGCCCAAAAATCCCTCTCTCAAGCACGAAACCCATGGTCATAATCAAACAAAGGGGATGCCCGCACGTGCGCTCTTTGACCAATTAACCCCTCCTTCAAAACTTATAATAATTATTAAAACTAATTAAATCAATCAATTAAATTTCCAACTACCACTATCACTCTGTCATCATTTCCAATATGTATATATTTTCAAAGTGGTACTTGTCCAAACTACCCTCATTGCCTACATAAAATTACAGACCAACCCAAGAATATTCTCAAACCAGAGGGTTATTTTGGTAAAATAGAGTAGTAAATAAGATTAAGCTTGAATAATAATAATAATAATACGAGTTAAAAAAAAAAGAAGTGTTTTGGGTATTCGATAATCACATAGAAAGCCAAGTCATTGCCGTGTTTGACCTCATAAGCCTTTCGCACCAAAACTCATACACTCCCTCTCATACAATATAATATATATATATATATATATATAAATGTATATTAATGTCAAAAGAAAAAATAAACTCAATTTAGAGATCGAGATTTTGATTTTTATCGGTCTTATTTATTTATTTATGAATCCAAGTCCATTTGGTTCTTGTTCTCTCCCGAGATTCTTCACTTGTTTAATTGAGTTCTCTCTCTCTCTCTCTTTCGGGAAAATTCTGATACTTTCTCGAGAAAATTTTATTTTGGTAGAGAAGGAAGGATCGAACCTGGGAGGAGATGAGAGGAGCGAGTAGTGGAGAGTCGTCGAGAGCTGTGAATAACAACACTCTGGAAACCATTAACGCTGCTGCCACTGCGATCGCCTTCGCTGAGAATCGTGCTCCTCAAGCCTCTGTTCGGGTAAATGAAAATCTCTTTGGCTTGTGTTAAGTTGTGATTTTGATTCTGATTTTGATTTGATTGTGTTCAGTGAATGAAATTCAAGATTGAAATGCTTGATTTGGTTGTGTTCATCGTAATAATAACTAAGTAGCTTTTCTAGATCATCTTGGTTGGACTTTTATGTCATTTTTTATTTTTTAAACTATGACTTGTTTTTTCATGTTGGGTTTGTATCTAATTATGTGTCAGTCTGAATTTGTGAATTAATCACTGTTTTGGTTTTGTTTAGTCTTGTTGGTTTTTTTTGTTGTTATTTCAAGTTTTGAGTATTGGCTTAGGCAAATTTTGATTTTTATGTATATAATATGTTTATTATTTATTATTTTTCTTTTTTGAAAAAACGATGTTTATAGGAGAAAAGGGTTGAGAAAAAAAAAGGATTATATTGATAAATTGATTAGGTTATAATTAGTCAAGTATTCCAAGGCTTTGTGGGAGTGAAATCATTTGACTTTCCCCTTATAGGGGAGGATTATTCAATTTTCTTATATACGAAAGTGTGTACATATTTTTATATATCTGGAAGTAAGGACAAGGATGTGCGTGTATGAAGATGCTGGAACATGCATGATTCAACATTGATTGGAATTTGGAGGCCAAAGTGGAAAATGGCTTTGCCAAGAGATGCAGGCTTTCCCTGAATCGAAAAGACACTTAAATATGCTGATTCTATCTTGCTTTTCCGAGCAAAGTATGACCTGTAATACACCAGCATACGACAGGGTCTGGAATTCTATCAATTACTAGTAATGGGGTTTGGTACTTTTGTGTATGCTATAAACAGCGCTGTGGGAAAAGGAAAATATATGTTGATTTAATACTGCAATTAGTGAAATAAGCTTTTGCATATGTCTACCTCTGAGGTTATTAAGTACTCCAAATCCTTTCTTTAGTCATAACAAATTTCCTGAATTATGTAGATTGATGGGGGTTATGTGATTGCATCTGGTATTAGCAATCCGTGGTTTAAGAAGTGCAATATCATTAGTAAATAGGATTTTTTGAACTCCTACCCCTAGAGTAGGATTTGAATATAATAAGATTTTCTTGATCCTTGGCTTCTCTTGTTATTTATACTGATCTCTGGGAGGAAAGTTATAATTAGAGCATCTCAACTGCTAAGCAAAAACCAATGAACATGTCACATTAGATTTTGACTCCTCACCGTCCTCTTATATCATTGGGAGATATTTCGGTTGCTTTCATCCCCATAACGGATATACCGAAGCATTTTAAGTGTGATTCTTATTTCTTCACTTTTGAATACCAAATGACAAAAAGTTTCCTAGTCTGCGATGATGAATTGGTCCTCCATGATAAGTACTCTCTTGACATGAATGCATGGATTGTTCAAAGTTAGACTCTTATTTCATCACTTTTGGATGCCGGATGACAAATAGTTTCCCATCTCCATGATAAGTACTCTCTTCACATGAATGCATGGATCGTTTGTTCAAAGTTAATCTGGATTCTCTATTGGTGTTTTTTGCTGTGTGGATGAGTAAATAAAGGCTGGTATTAATTAAGTTGATCCTTTATTTTTATTTTTTCACACACTGGCTATTGAGTAAGTGGTAATTTTGTGCTAAAGCTGTGTCATTACTTTTGGTTTTATTCAGAAGAGAAGATGGGGGAGCTGCTGGAGCATATATAGGTGTTTTGGATCTCCCAAAAACAGAAAGCGAATTGGGCATGCTGTCCTTGTCCCAGAAACAGCCCAACCAGGAAACAGTGCTCCAAGAGCTGAAAATCCAGCCCAACCACCTGCAATTGTACTTCCCTTCATTGCTCCTCCCTCCTCGCCTGCATCTTTTCTGCAATCAGAACCTCCTTCGGCCACGCAATCTCCAGCTGGTTTAATTTCTGTTTCTGCCAGCATGTACTCCCCTGGTGGGCCTACTTCAATTTTTGCAATTGGTCCTTATGCACACGAAACTCAATTGGTTTCACCACCCGTTTTCTCAACCTTCACAACCGAACCATCAACTGCTCCCTTTACTCCTCCGCCTGAGTCTGTGCATTTGACGACCCCTTCCTCACCCGAGGTTCCATTTGCTCAGTTGCTTGACCCTAAAATCCGGAGTGGTGAACCTGGACAGAGATTCCCCATATTCCACAATGAATTCCAGTCGTATCAGCTTCAACCTGGAAGCCCAGTTGGTCACCTTATATCTCCCAGCTCAGGCATCTCAGGTTCTGGCACGTCTTCTCCTTTCCCTGATGGAGAGTTTGTTTCAAGTGGTCCTCATTTCCTTGAGTTCCGAACAGGTGACCCTCCAAAGCTTTTGAACCTTGATAAGCTCTCCAACTTTGATTGGGGCTCAAGACAAGGCTCTGGCTCATTGACCCCGGATACTGTGAAGCCCACACCTTCTGATGGTTTTGTCCTGAAAACTCAGACATTTGAGGTTGCACCAAACTTGCATTCGAACTTCAGATACCGCAATGGTGAAACTGTTGCTGACCATAGAGTCTCTTTTGAGCTAACTAGTGAAGATGTCGTAAGGTGTGTGGAGAAGAAGACTTTGGCATTGGCTGAAGCTGTCTCAACATCTCTTAGGGACACATCAATGATGGAAAGAGAAGAAAGATCTAATAAAATGGAAAATGGTTACGAGCAGCACCGAGTTGGCGAAACATCCAACGAGGCACCGGACAAGGCTCCAGCATGTGTGGAGGAGGTACCTCGGCATCAGAAGCATCGGTCCATAACTCTTGGTTCTGCCAAGGAATTCAATTTTGACAATACAGATGCAGGAGATTCTCACAAGTCAGAGAACAGCTCAGATTGGTGGGCCAATGAGAAGGTTGCAGGGAAAGAAGGTTCCCCAAACCAAAACTGGTCCTTTTTCCCTATGATGCAGCCAGGTGTCAGTTAACTACCATCGTTGCATTAGAATTTGATGCCTCCCTTGCGGAGCAATTGACTTTGGTTCTCCATATTGGGTACATTAAGGCCACAGTAGGCTCCGACTGTAGAGAAACAAATTTTTAGTTCTTCAGATTAGAAAATGGATGACCCTTACAAAAGCTGTAAACGCCGGTATAAAAAGGCTATTTTTGTATATAATGGCCTGAAAAGAGGGGCAAAATATTGTTTTTTTAATAATATGGGTAGTTTTTCTTCTTCTTTCTTTTTTTTTTTTTAGGGACTTGGGTTCAAAACTGGTTAACAGTAACTTTTTCCTGTTTTCTCAGAATTTCCATTCCTCGTGTTTATTTTCCACTGATACAGATTAGATAAATTGGTATGAACGCGAGCCTCTTATGCATGGAGAAACATTTTCTTTTGTAATATTTTGTTCTAGGAGTGACAATTTCATTTTGGCCCCTGGAAAGAGGGACGAAGAGGCCAGGAAACATATGTATAATTCCCATAAGCCTAAAAAAAGGGCTCTTCGTGGGCTGTTCTCCAAATTCTCTTTTGTACTTTATTGTGTGTGTGTTTCGAGTCTTGACACTTTTTTACGTCGGCAGAAAGGATTTTCTTCGAAATTGCGTCATCTGCAGACATCTGGACTCAAACTAAGCTGACTTGTTACGACTCTGCTGTGAATCAACAATTCAACATTATTATTGTATTTCTTTTTTTTTTTTTTTTTTTTTTATAAATATTGTTGTTGTTTATTGTTGCGTAACGCGTAACTGTGTTGATATATTATCTAGATTAAAAATAATAATAATAAGAAAACGATTTGTCAAAAAAAAAAAAAAGAAGAAGAAGAAGAAAACGAAGGTGAAACTAATTTTGAGAATATAAAACTAATTTAACTTTTGCAAGTAATGGTGAAACTAATTTTAGTTCAATAAATAGATTCTAAATGTATTTTCCTATTCTAAAAATTATTACCTACAAATAATAGATGCCTATTGGTTCTCATGAACATACAATTTCTATAAAGAACCTTTTTTTAAGGCAAAAGATAAGTTTTTTGGAGACAAGCTAAAGAAATAATTAATTATGTAGAAAGTTTGCACATCATAGTTGATTAAGATAAAACGTGCGTCTTTGAATATATATATAGACACGTGGATAATGACATTTTTGTTTTCTTTTTTTTTCCCCCCCCTAGAAAATGATTATTCTGCAAAGAAATCATGAAGTAAAACAGATCTTTAGGATTATAATCCGAAAAAAGAAGAAGGAGAAAAACTCTATTATCACGAATTGTGAGAAAGAAAACAAAAAAGACAAAAAGAAAAAAGAAAAAAAAGACAAAAAGTTCGACTCCAGTTGTGAAAATGAGATGTCACCAAATCCAAAATCTGACGTTGTTACCTTTAAGAGGAAAAAAAAAAAAAAAAGAAAGAGTTTTGTTGTTTTCGTAAGTATTTTCGTTAAAAAATGTACTAACATCAAAATCTTGTTGTTTTATTAAGGTGAATACGAAATAATATTTATTTAGGACATAAGTCTCACCTTAATAGAAAGCTGATAAAATCATAATTTTCTGTTATTAGACCGGATTCGAAATAATATCTATTTAGGAAATAAATTCTTTCCTAATAAAAGTCTTTTATTAGAGTGTATTCGAAATAATATCTATTTAGGACATAGAAATTCTGTTTGATTTGGTTGTGATTCTTGTAACGACGGTAACACTGTTTTGTTAAACTCATATGTTGTTTTAGTATTTGGTTTTTTCAGTCTTAACTAATATAACGGTCCAAGTTGGACGGCCATTGATAATTTTCATCATAATTTTGACCAAGATTTTGCTGGATCCTCAAAGCAAAAAGCCCAAAGTCCAAGCCTATATCTTTGACCTTCTAGAACCTCTCTCCTCTCTCTTTATAACAATTCCACATATCAGAGAGACGCCATTGTTGACAACCCACCACCTCCGCTATCTCCGTCCTCGGCTGCCATTTCTGCTCTCTCTTCAAAACCCTTCTCTTCGGTTCAAAATCTCCATCTGGGTCTTTCCCCAAAATGCCTCCTTTTGAGGGTTCAGCGCCTCCTACGTACAACTCAGAGTCCAACATAGTCACCATTGATGTAGGAGGCCAGCTCTTCCAGACCACCAAGCAAACCCTAACCCTAGCCGGACCCAACTCCCTCTTCGCCAGGATCTCGGATTCGGTAGCTCAGACCAGTGTCCCCTTCGTCGATCGGGACCCGGACCTGTTCTCCGTCCTCCTCTCGCTCCTCCGGACTGGTAATCTCCCCTCTAAAGCCAGAGCGTTCGATGTTCAAGACCTAATTTTCGAATCCCAATTCTATGGCGTCGAACCCATTTTGGTCAATTCGGTGTCGAACCCATCTCAGTTCGAGGCCTTTAACCTCGAGAAATCAACGCTTCTGCCCTTGAACGGCCGAGATTCGCCCTCCGTGATCGCCTCGACGCCGTTCGGATCGGTCCACGTCGCTCACGGGAGCAAGATCACGTCGTTCGATTGGTCCCTGAGGAAGAAATCCACCATCTTGACCCAATTCACCGCCGTCGATTCGATGCTGGCGATTTCGCCCTCGGTGGCGGCCGCCGGAGCCACCGACTTCTCCGGGCTCCAGATTATCGATCTCGAAAACGGGTTTGTGAAGCAGAGTTTGAATTGGGAGAATGTGACTAAGTCTAGCTCCACGGTTCAGGCAATTGGGGCCTCTCCGGAGTGTCTCTTCGTCAGTTTCGAGTCGGGTCGGCGGAACTCGAATTCGATAATGGTTTACGATTTGCAGAGCCTGAGTCCGGTCACTGAGATCAGTCATTGTGAGATTTATGGTGCTGAGCTTAACTCAGCTATCCCATCAACGAAACTGAGTTGGGTTCATGGTAGGAGTTTGTTAATGGCTTCTGGGTCTCATAGTGGACCTTCAGGAGTATCAGGGACCATAAAGTTTTGGGATATTCGTTCTGGGAATGTGGTTTGGGAGCTGAAAGAGAAAGTTGATTGCTTTTCAGATGTTACAGTTTCAGATAACTTGTCAGTAATGTTTAAAGTTGGTGTCAATTCAGGGGAAGTGTACTTATCTGATTTGAGAACTTTAGGTGATGAGAATCCATGGATTTGTCTTGGTGATAAGAGGAAAGGTATTAATGGGAAGAAAGAAGGTGTTGGTTGCAAGATTGAAAGCCATGGAAATCAAGTGTTTTGCAGTAAGGGAGGTGACATTCAGCTCTGGTCTGAAGTAGCCATGAGCTCTAGAAAGAGCAGTGAAGATGGGTTGGAGGATAGAGTCTTTAGGAAGAATTTGATGGGTAAAGTTAAGGACATGGGTGGTTCTAAGATAACCAATTTGGCTTTTGGAGGGAACAAGATGTTTGTTGCCAGGAAAGATCAGCAGAGTGTTGAGGTTTGGCAAAGCTCAGTTAGAGGATTTTGATCACAATTTGTATATAGGTTTATTAGTTTGATTTATTTGGCACTCGTGTTGTTAAATAACCAGCCTATAATTCTTTCAATGAAGTTTAGTTTTAGCTTATATTGTCCAGTTATATATTGCATTCTTTTGCTATAATTCTATTCTAGTCTCTCACTGCATGATTCTGTTTTGAGGTGTTTACTTATTGGTTCTGCTACTCGGTAATCTTCAAGTCATCTGCTTTAGACCAATACTATAACTTATAAGCATGTACTTGGTCATAATGGAACTCTAGTTGCTTGACCTAGTCTTTGAAACCATGAACATTGCTGTCTATGATGAAAGGTATCTACACATGTTTAAACATTTTAATTTCATGGCAAACCAAGCACCTGCTTTGCCTACCTGATTTTCTGTCACGTCATGTTAGCCGTGTCCCAATTTGGGCCCCTAATTGACATGGGTCCTAATCAATTTCTCTTCAGTGATGATACTAATCGCATTATCCTTACAGAGATTTGTAGTCCTCAGAATTTAATTAATCTATGAATAGTTTCCTTTGCACGATGAATGACACATTTGATCCCTAAACTATTACAAAAAATTTCACTTTGGTCCTTGAATGTTTATTTGTGAACTATCTAATACGTTCCCCGTTAATTCTTTTAACCAAATTCCGTTACATTATTAACAGAAGGGATCTCACATGCCCCTTCTGGTGAGGGCTAATGAGAGAGGACACATTCTAAAACAGCAAACACGCGGCTCCTTACAATGTATGTGATGGACGGGTAAGATTGAGCTTTGGAAGTACTATGGAATTAAAGCGAAATATTGAAAACAAAATATGCCAACAAGAAGGACGAAGCGCGCAAGGAAACAGCCATGGCAATTTTTATCCACCCACTTTCTTTGTGCAAAAGTTCATTTTGATTCAAGAACAAAATATCATATTAGGCAGACGAATTCCAAAATTAAAACAAAGAAAGAAAAAGAGTTAATAGCATTATTGGTCCCCAACCAATTACCATTTTAGTATATTGGTCTTCAACCTATTTTTTGTGACATTTAAGTACTTAACTTTTTTTTTTTTTTTTTTGCTCTATTGATCCTTTTAGCATATTTCATCCAAGATTCTATTAAAATTTATTTGAATGAAAGAAATTTTACACCATTGATCTCGATTTTTCAATTGCTTGACAATTTAGTCCTTAATTTTTGTTTTTATATCATATTTCCGATTAATAATATTGCATCTGCCAATTTTTTAAAAAATTAAAATTCAAAGATGAATATAAAATAAACAGTTCATTTAAAAACCAAATTCAAAAAAGAAAAAAATTATGCTAATAAACTTTAGTTTATATCAACTATAATAATTTTATGAACTAAAAATAATTATCTTATCATTTTTAAAACTAAAAAAAAATTCACATGCACATTTTTATAGTAGTCAAATTTGACTGAAAATTTACTATATCCATTAAATGTTCATGTAATTATGAATGATTATACTAAAAAATTAATTAACTATTTGCACCAAATAAACCTGAAAAGTTTTATAAGTTTTCACTAAATGTTCATTTCTTTATGCAATTACATCTGTCAATCTTTCGGAAAATTAATTTTTTAAAATTTTAATTTTTTGAAAGATTGGCAGATACAATATTGTTAATCAAAAATACGAAAACTGGAAAAAAAATAGCGACCAAATTGTTAAACAATTGAAAAATTAAGATCAATGGTGTAAAATTTCTCTCATTCAAATGAATTTTAACGGAATCTTGGATGAAATATGCCAAAAGGACCACTGGTGCCAAAAAGAAAAACTTTGGGCTTACTTGGATTCACTTTCGTTTTCTGTTTTTTGTTTTTTTTTTTAAAACAGAAAAATAGAAATTTTTTTTGGAAGTTTGCTTGGCTACCTTGTTTTTGTTTTTTGTTTTTAAAAATTGTTACCAAAAATTTCAAAAAAATATAGCAACAAAAAATTTCTAATATTTTTATTTTTTAAACAAATTTCAAAGACAAAAGAACATACAGATATTTGTACACAAGTGTGTATATACATATATATATATATACATACACAAATATAAATCTATATGACTTTCTTTATCATTATTTGCACTTTATTATTTTTGGAAACAAATAGTAAAATAAAGTTTGCTAAGTTTGTTTTTTGTTTACAAAAATTGAAAATCAAAACAAAATTTTTACTAATGTTTTCAATTTATTTAAATAAAAAATTAGAAGTGAATCCAAGCAAACCCGTGGTATTTAAATACCAAAAAAAAAAAATATTGAAGACCAATATACCAAAATGATAATAAGTTGGGGACCAATGGTACCATTAATCCAAGAAAAAAGAAGAAGGTCAAGTAGAGTGTTAAACCACTAGGACATCAAATAAGGATTCCATTAAAAGCTACTACGTTAAACTTATACATTAACGTCATGTTTGGTACACTATATAAGGACTTCGTATTGTATTAATTAAATATAATACTGTGTTTGGTTGTACTTTTTTATTATATTACTTAATATGATATCAAAATTTAATACAATACGGAGAGTATTATCTAATACAAAATAAAATGTCTGTATTACACTGTATTACATAATTTTAGCTTTAATATAGTATTGTACAATACTTATTCTCCTCACTTATTTTGTTCTTAATTTCTCTCTCATCACTTTCTTTCTCACATCACTTTATTCTTTTTCAAAAGTGGTATTTTTTAAATCAATTTTTTTTGTAAATAATTTTTTAAAAGTGGTAATTTTACAAGTGGTATTTTCCTAAATAATTTTTGAAAATGGTATTTTTCTAAGTGAATTTTTGAAAATAATATTTTTCAAAATTAATTTTTTAATACAACATCTTAATACAAATACAAAACCAAACATAGAACTATAATAGAATAATACAATACAATAAAATCTAATATAATAATTACAATATAATACAATACAATACAATACAATACAATACAATACGGTGCACTAAACATCCTTTGTTCACTACCAAAACAACGGAGAATAACTATTTTATTTGTGTACGGTTTAACCAAACATCATTTATTAATTAATAAAAGACAAATCAAAATAGCCATGAAACAATAATCCATTTTCTCTGCCTTTCCTTTTAGGTACACAATTCTCTTCTTTTAACTTTGTCATTCTTTTCGTATGATTCCAAGAATAGAATGCTTCACACTATCACACAGTGGGATCTTGCCACTACAAAAATCGTAACCAGCATTGCCTACACACAAACCCTAAATATAAGAGAACCCATCCCAAAATTATATTATAGATTATTAATTTTTAGACAAAAATTTGATACTTCTACCTTTTTCCTTAGAACATTTTAGAAATCTTCTCTTAAGTTTCAAATTCAACCAAGACGTTTTCTTAACAATTGCCCTTCTATGCTAAAAATGTGCAAGTTCCAAGCTCATACAATTTTTCTAGATTGGATTATACTGGACTTTTTGCAGAGGACGGTAGGATGAGCTTCCATTTTTAGACATGATTTCACCCTCCCTTATTGCAGAGGATGAGAGTAAAGAGCTGATGATATTTTTTGGACTATGTTATTTCTTTGGTTGCAGAGCACATTAAGATTGAATTGGAAGAAGATGAAATCTAGGGCCAAAATTACCTAAGGGTAGGAAAGAAAGAAACGAACCAGAAGCGGCATCTAAAGGAAATTGCTCAAAAGGACTAATGGAAACAATTTTAATAGTTAAGAACCGAAATGATATAAATAAAAATTTAAGAACTAAAATGAGATTTTTCCAATAATTTGGGGACCAAATGGGTGATCTATCCCTTCTTTACATAAATTCTTGCCATGATCCTTTGTATCTGAATTTAGGAATATTTTACACTCGTTCAGTGCATGTGTTGGAGGTTGTTGACTGCTAGAAAGGACGAAGAAATGGGTTTGACGAAAGAAAATTATGAAGAACAAGCTAAATACTTCTGGCCGTGACAAACTAAAATGGAATAAAATTGAATGGCATAAATGGTCTCTAAACTATTCAATTGGTTACAATTTGGTCCTAAAATTTTAATTTTAGAAATTAAACTCTTGTATTTTTCGATTTTATGTTATTTGGTCTATGAACTATTCAAATTGCAATATGCCATCTAATTTCTAACGGACAACACATCTGAAAGAACTTTTATGCTTCTTGGAGTTGTTATTTGGAAAAAATTTGAAAATTTTATGAAATTGTTCATTTTTATATTTAAAATTATTAAATTACATCTCAAATACACTTTCAAAAACTACAGTACGTATGTTTTCCATCGAAAATTTAAATGTTCTGATTTGGAAGTTCAGGAACCAAATTATGTGGAATTGAAAAATTTAGGGACTTTGGACTAGATTGTCTCATGTTGGGTGCCATAGACCAGAGAATAAATAGTTTATAAATTTGAACAAATTTAATAGAAGAGAAGTACTGTGAAGAGAGATCGCAACAACAATCTTTCTTACTATTTATTTTTCAGTTTTTTTTTTTGTCTTCTACATTTACAATTAATATCAAAGCTCATATTTATAGTCTTAGAATACAATCAGTAAAGGAAAATGAGCATTTGTGGAATAAATCTTCCATGTTTTATGGTATCAGAAGACATGAGAATCGATTTGATATTGTGTATTGTATACTACTACTACTTATAATGAATACATTTTATTAATTATTATAATTAATAATAGATGGCATGGTGACTTTGTGACTGGCATTTTAGTCAACTAATTTTTGTAAGCCACACATAAATTTGAAAACGAATTATACAATATCATTTTATTTCATGTACCATATGTACTAAGCATAGATAAGCAGGTCATGGTCTATTTTCTTTTTACACTTTATATCTTTAACTTTTTTTATATTTTCCTTTCTGGGTTTTCAATAAAATCAAGTAATTTATTGGTTTTAGAGAGGCATACTAGACATTTAATTCCTTTCTTTCCTTATTTGTCCCAAATGTTAAGGTGGATTTCGTAGTTTTGTTTTATGTATAATAGACTCGTATTCATGAATCCTGACCAATATCTTCTGTCAAATATATCTTTACAAAATCCCTCTTACTCATAAGGGCATTAACTAGGCCATTTGATTGAATCTAATGGTTGTAAAAATAGTGATCCCAAATAATAATAATTACATCTTAGTACACACCATGTCTATTGTTTCTTTTCTCTTCACCATGATGTGCTTTTCTCAGATTTGACCATGGCCATGGCCACCTGCTACTCTCTTCTATTCTCCAGGGTCTTCCATATGTCTAAATGACTAAATTTGAGCAGCACTGGCTTAAATTGAGCATGGTGGGGAAGGAATAAATTTTCTGTTTTGCAGAATAAGGGAAGTAGAAATTTGTGTCCAATGTTATGGCTGGAATGGGTAATCGATTTTTTTTTTTTTTTTTTTTTTAACGGGTTATCATATTTCATCTCAACAATATGAGGACTAATTTAATGAATTTTATCGAAGAGATATAAAAGACTTCATGATATGCTTGGGAGGGAACTTCTTGCCAAGCTATTGAGAATCCTACACTTTTGGATACGATAGATAATTCAAACGAAAAACAGAAATACTGATGTTAAGTAAATATTAAGTTCAAAGTTGAATTTGGATATGTAATATTAGTTAAGTTATGGCACATGTGCATATAGGAAGACATTTGATTTCTTAGCTTTCATCTCAAGTTCCCCCGCCAACAAAAATGGTGGCTATTAATTTTATTAGCTTTCATTTTAAAGATTTTTTTTTCTTTCTTTTTTTCTCCAACAGTGATATTAGTTCCACATTTGAGGAGTCATATATGGGTATCTAAGAGAAAATATGGGTGTTAGTCCAAAGATCTGAGAGAAAATATGGGTGTTAGTCTAAAAATCTGAGGCAGAAGCGATTTTGTGGCGAATAAGAAAAGAAAATATGTACATTGAAAAAGCGATAGAGGAAAGAAAGAGATTATTTAACTTAATAGAAAAGGAGTCATTTCCCTTTCTTGGTTTTTGTTTTTCGTTTTTGTTTTTCAGTTTAGTTTTATTTATATGCGATATGATTCATCAAATATTTTATCCACTTACTCTTTTATTCTAGTTTTCATCTAACAATTCAAAAAGCACTTTTACTGGGAGGGTTTTTGTCTATCCAACACTACAATTCTCCTTAATTATAACAAATTAAGTAATTCATTAAATAGATCAGAGCTATTTTAGTACTTTTGCATTTTTTTCTTTCTTTTTTTTTCCCCCTTCTCTTTATAAGGCAAGTCAAGATCGTCACTTTTAAAGGGGTAGGTCTATGGCTAATGTTTTTTTTTTTTTTTTAGCATAACCTTATTTATTGCTTTTGTTTTTTTATGTGATATTCATATACAGTATAGCTAATGGCTCATTATTGTGGCCGATATTTATTTGGTTAAATTCCTTTTACTTTATGAGGGAAAATGTTTGCAATTTGACTCAATTTTTTCATTTTTCTCTAATGCTTCTAGACACTTGTACAATGATCAATTTTTTTTTCTTTTTCTCTAATGCTTCTACACACACTTGTACAATGTTTTACCTTGCAAGAAAGGTTTACAAAAGCTTTTTTTTTTTCCCTTGCTAGAAAGGCTTACAAAGGCTTTTTCTTTTAAAGAAAACTCTTTTATAACATAATCACCGGAAAATTCAATTTTTTTTCTTCAATTCCATTCACAATAATAATCCTAAAAACGTCTTATCTTTTAACTAAATACCACATTTAATCTCCTATTCTCACAAAATCCATAAATATTCCTTTATATTATATATTTAAAAAAATCATTTTTTGTCAAAAATTTCACTATTATTGTTTTATTTTCTTTAAAAATATTATCTGAAAAATTATTTTAAAAAATATTAATAACATTTTTTCTATATTCAGAAAAGCACAACTTTTTAATAAATAAAATATATAGATAATGTGTAAGTGTTTGCTAAAGGTTTTTGGAAATAAAGGTACTTCAAAAAAAAAAAAATACACGCAGTATACTTCTGGGTTTTTTTGAGAAAATATTATTAGACTTAGTATTTAGCCATAATAAAATGGGTATTTTTTGGACTATCCCCCATTTTTGTGTACACTGTGCCTTTCATGTAGAGTGTTGTCAGACCTATTAAACCTTTTGGAGACTTGTGGATGTATATATGAAGCTAAAGAAGTGATACTAAAACGTTAATTCTTTTTTTTTTTTTTAAAAAAGCTTGGATTAAACTTAGCAAAATTAATTATAAACAGTTGACTCATAAAATTTAGAATAAAGCCTTTTATACTGAACATGATAATTTTACGACTGACGTGGCCTTCTTTTGAAAAATAGAGCCCAATTGAATGCTTATTTTTATGCCTTATTTTGCCTCCTACATGCCCATATTAACATTCCGATTCAATAAATAGTATTATTCGAAAATTTATGTTATTTATTCATACCCAATCTATAACTATGTTTTTATTTTCCTTGAAGTTATTTTATTGACCATAATAAATACTAATAATTCAAACTCTAGATACATGATATATCTATGGTTAGATAATAGTAAGATGTCAATTATCTTT